>CP139504.1:47212663-47547115 GCA_021014915.2 Artemisia tridentata subsp. tridentata | reverse complement strand
CACAGTTTCACTGATTTTTGAACCAATGTGTTTTTTGTGTTTTGTTTATCGGCTTTGAGTGTGTTCGGTAAAAGTAGAGGAGCAATGAGCTATCGCTTTTTAAAGAAGTATTGAAAAAATGATCATTTTTAAAAATTTGCCAAAGGCATACTTGATTAAAACACAAACTCAACAAAAAAACCAATTAAAAACAAAAACAAAAACAATCATTTGGCACAAGCCAATTTCTTCACATTCTCTTTGGCTCAGGGGAGGGGTGCAGACACATTGATTTGACTCAAGCCAAAAAAGAATGTCATGTAGATTTGGCACGAGGTTGGTGTCATTGCACCCCTTGCTATTAGACGGAGGACGTTGTAAAAATGTAAAGCATTGCTCAAATATTTAACATTCTCACATAATTTTCAAATATTACTAGTTACATGTTTTGGGTGATTCAAGAATGGATCAAAAGCGGTTACACGATAACTCAAAAAAAAAAAAAATCGTATGTTTACTTGTTTTGTATTAGTCATATAATAGACGTTTACTTTTTCAAGTATGCCATTATGGCATGTGAATACTCATTTGGTAATTGAACTTATTTTTTTTATTAATAATATTCTAACAAAATGATCATAGTATTCAAATATTTTTTTGAACTAAAAGGGCCCGCCTGAAAATTTTATTCAAGATCACTCTTAATCGTGGAGGTAATTTCTACAGGAAAGTTTACATCTCAAATACATTTGCAAAAGAATTGAAAGCTGCATGTGTCACTATATGTGCATCACGATTACACGTACGAGAAATCCAAGAGAAACGCAAATTTAGTTGGGATGCCCAACCTTTAATGTCACCACAATAGCAGCAAGTGACCAAGGAGGGTCAGACTCGGATGAAGCAAGAGAGATAGCAAGCTGTGAATCAGACTCAATTATCGCGTCGTACCACCCTTTCGTCATTGCAAGACTACATGCACTACGTAATGATATAAGCTCCATAGCAAGTGCTTAAGAAGCATGCCATCTTTCTCCAAGACATAAAAAAGCAAGGACCTTTCACAATTTTGAGCCGCAATACCAAGAGCACATTAGTTAAATTTAAAAGCTCCATCACAATTAAGCTTCACAATGTTAAAAGTAGGGGGACCCACTTATGTGAACTTTCTTGAGAGGAGCCATGAAGAACTGAAGGATTAGAAGCTCATAAGTGTGAAATAGTTGAATATGTTTCATGCATCATAATTAGAGGCGGGAATTACTTGAACAAGGCCAGGTTGAGCATGTTCGAAAATGAATCTGTTCCTAGACTTCCAAATATTCTATGCGATGGTGGCAATGAATGCGAGTAACTTCTTGCATTCCGACTTCGAGTTCTGTTCCTAGACTTCCAAATATTCTATGCGATGGTGGCAATGAATGCGAGTAACTTCTTGCATTCCGACTTCGAGTTTGTTATATTTAAGATGTCGGAGATGCGAGAAATAATATTACTAGAGAACAATTCGACCCGAAGCCCAAAACTTGATCCAAACCACACTAGTTTTGTCCAAGGACACTCAAATAGTAAATGCTCCACAAACTCAACTTGAGAGTTACAAATTTGGCATAAAGGAGACGGTGAGCAATTTCGTTTAAATAGATTTTCTTGAGTGGCTATAGCATTAGAGCACCCTCCACCAAAAGGATTTGATTTTTGGAATAACTTTAATACTCCAAACTTGTTTCTAGAATTCATACCTTGGAGACGAAGAAGATGATGTTGTTTCATGGGTCGAAAGATTGAGCCACTTAATGGCAAGCCGATAACCAGATTTGACTGTGTAATTACCTTTAGACTCATAGTGCCATATAATTCTATCATGAATATTTGTACGGGAGATGGGTATTTCATAAATAAATTTTGCTTCCTGGTTCGATAGATGAGCCTTTAGCTTGGACATGTCCCAATAACCATTATCAATAAAGTCAGAGACACGGGATGAATTATCAAAAGGCCCACGGGGGGTTCGAACATAGAAATCTTCAGGATAAAGAACCCACTTTTTTGTGTCCAAAAGTAGATATCTAAACCATTGCCAACTTGCCATCGAATACTCTGATAGAACAATGCAACAATGCCAAAATTAGATACATAAATTAGCCCATACAAAATTATGAATCACTCCGTCAAGACCAAATACGAATGAGCTAGAGAAATAAGAGTTGTTGACTTACAGCGTTGCGAACCAATGAACATTACATCCACACTACCACTCCGTGCCCAAGTCCTTAAACAAAGTCTTGATACCTTTATTTCACTGCTAAAATCAAAACTTACCCAAACCAACAACAATTGTAGATTTGTAGATTCAAAAGAGTTGCACATACATGGTGAGGGTAAGGACAGGGCAT
Source organism: Artemisia tridentata subsp. tridentata (assembly GCA_021014915.2). Lineage (NCBI taxonomy): Eukaryota > Viridiplantae > Streptophyta > Magnoliopsida > Asterales > Asteraceae > Artemisia > Artemisia tridentata. The sequence goes on along the minus strand of CP139504.1, from coordinate 47,544,740 downwards.
AGAAGAAAAGAAAACGAATAAAAACAAAACATTTTATAAGCAACATTTTTCATATGGTTAAAAACTTTCAAAGTGTTGTTCTGAAAAGCCAAGTTACAAAAACAGACCATACGGTAAGAGTTCATTCTCACACAATGGGTCGACCAAGCCACAAATTTGTTGCTCATATTTTTGTCTTTGTCAGAACTCGATTTTTTTTAAAAGCTATTATTCACAAACTTCAAAAAATGAACACCAATAGACACCTTTAACAGGTGACAGATCCGGGTGGATTCGAACCACCAACCCCTGAGATATCCCAGGCGCTCTTTCCATTTCCGAGCTCACGGATCTAGAAATATGGTATTTGGTTCAGATCTAGAAGTGGATATTGATGAGAGAGGCACTGAAATGCATCAAATCCTTTTTACCTAAATTCAACAATTTCAGTAGATGGATACGGACCTTCGTTTGATCTCCACTTGGGGTACCATTGACGTGAAATTATAAACGAAGCTTCAATACTTTCTTCAAAGACACCTTTGACAACTGCTAATTTGATTTACTCCTTTACCCCCAGGAGGTAGAAGTTCCATATCAGATTGACCCAAAATGGAAACAAAATTTAGGGTTTTTCAAATAATAATTTTAAATTTTGCGGAAAACAACATACCATGTTTAGAATAAATAATTTTCTTTAAAAAAAAAAAAAAAAAAAACGGTTTTCACTATTTATAACCAAGACTTTGAAAACTTGGATTCTAGATTCTCCCACAGTTGCCTACGAAAAGGTCATTTAAAAAAGTTTTTTACAACTAAGCACGCCCATATTACAAAACTTATTCTATCTTGTCACAGTTGTGCATTATCTATTGCAATAATGGAGATGCTAGCAACAAAGTTTGTAACAAAATAGAACAGCAATAATGGAAATGCCAGCAACAAAGTTTGTAACAAAATAGAACAGCAATAATGGAAATACCAGCAACAAGTTTTTTGTAGTAAAATAGAACATCTAGTTTTTTTTGCAAAACATGGAAAATAAAATATACCTAACCTGAATTGTAATAAGGTTTACCTATGTCATATACAGCAGCATTTAAGACGACCAGCTGCGCATCCTAGAGAACTATACCTCTTTAGAACTAGACTATAACCTAGTTTGCCCAATTCCAAATTGTTCACCATGAGTAAATTTTAGTTTCATAGATTGTCAAAAACAGAGACCAAAACAAATTTACTTGCAAAGAAGATAAAAACCCCGACAAAATGGACTTCCATAATAATCACACAGCAGGAAAGTCGATAGTTATGTCAATGTCATACCATCAAAACTGTAGAAGAGCTATAGATGCAGAATGGTGACCACCTGATAATAATACAACCAAATGCACAAGCAACATTGCAGCAGTATACTAATAGTATTGACAGGTAGACCACCTTTGAACAGCAAGAGAAGGGCCAATTCTATACGCGTACACTTGACGTCAGTAGCAAACAGCCAAACAGCATTGCATGACCCGAGAAACAACCACCCTTTCACAGGGAAAGAATAAACTCACTAAGCGAGGAGTCACCATCCATTCATATTGTTAACAGCTAAAGCCTCCCACAAAAAACCAAGGGAGCAACGGCAGAAACATTAATACACTATACTACGCAACATCACATCACCAGCAGCAACAGCCCACCATAGAAAGATTGTGTAGACGCATCGCAAGCAGCATAACCCAACCGTAGAAACTTGCTTGTAGAATGATGAGCTTGATAACGGCAACACCGCCAGCAGCAGCTCCACGCAACCAAGAAACCGCAACTTGAAAAAAGATATCAAACTAAATCTGAACATGGTGCTAAAAGAAGTTATCCCTTGCAAGGCCTCAAAAGTATCTCAAAATCCAACCAGAAAGGTCACAAAAGAAAGATTGTCGTTACATTACACAATAAATAAAAATTTCAGCTCATAACTACAAAGCTCAACAAGAGCACCACACTACAAGCTTTGGTGTCCAGGAGAAAACATGCACCCGAGCCTAAAATCTAACAACAATAACCAATACCATAATAAAGCAATAAAATATTCTGAGGAACAGTAAGCAAAATAGACCCATTTATAACAACTATCCACAAACATCCCTTGGAAACATAAAGAGATTGATTCCTTTGAACATTTTTAAAAGTTGTATTACACTCTCAAAATGGAGTAATGCGACGACAGCGGGCAGTGTTTGCTTTGATTTTGTAAGTTGGTAAACTAGTACCAATGTTTTGCAATATCAGTGATCCTGTATCCTGATATAAGTGTTAGTTTTTGGCCAGATATGTAGCTGCATACACTTTTAGATATAACCATCTTTTAGATCAAAACTATTGCTCAAGAGCATTAAGTTGAGAGCTTGCGTTCGAATTTGAGCTGGTCTTATTATAGTATTGAGCTAACTTGAAAACGTGTGATTTAATTAACTTAATATGAAAAGTGTAACAAACATCTGGTCTTGGTCTAGCGGTATGTGAGTTACCGATCAATCAAAATTTTGTGGGTTCAAATCTCAATTGCAAAATGTGTTGCTAAAAGATTTGAGAACTTGTGTTCTATTTAGTTTCATGGCCTGGTGTGTGTCATATGAACTTGGACCTGTGAATGGTGCAAGAATAATATAAGTAGTTGATTTGAGTGTACCTTTTAATGAATAGCACGTGTTAGGTTGATCTTGATGTTGCTCAAGAGATAAACATTGTCAAGCGTGAGTATATCACATCTATGTTAATTAGATGTTGTTGACCGGATACGTGTCAGGTTTGTTGACGCCACAATTTGAATGGTGCGAAGTATAGGCCTTTAAGCACACACAGACACACCCCGCCCAAAAGAGGCTCAGACACCAGAGGAGAGATCCCGGGCAACCCCGTGCGATCTCTCCCCTCCAACCAAAAAACTTTTTTTTATTAGGGATAAAAGGTGACCTGCCATGCGAGCGCACCCATCATGGCAAAGGTCAAACAAACAACAACAACAAAGTCTGTAACAGGACATACAGAACTCATAAAAGAGCCCCGTTACATCCCGCTAAATATTACTCTACATACAAACCTGAACACCATACTTGATGATATTACATCAACATCAATTCCGAATATGTGCTCATCATCAAACACCGAATCAAGAATGTCACATCTCTAGATCCATCTGAAAGATGACAGAAGTATGTCTGACATCATAATACCTGCAGCGTTGAATCCATTAGGGATAGCTATTCAACCAATGAATTAAACTAATAATCAGTGTTACACGACGAGTAATCGCTGGATGCCTAGGTGATTAGGAGCTACTCGGATAGGCTACTACTCGGCTATTTGAATTATTAAGGGGGTGTTTGTCTAAGCTTATATGTGGCTTATGAACTTATTTGTGTTTCGGCTCATATTTCATAAGCCCCGACTTATTTTGAGACTTGTGGGCTTATATAAGTTAAGCCGAAATCAAATAAGCTCATAAGCCCACATATAAGCTTAAACAAACACCCCCTAAGTTCATGTCATACACTAGGGATGGCAAAAAAACCCGAACCCGACAGGAAAACCCGAAACCCGAACTAATTGGGGCGGGGCGGGGCATGCTAATCGGGTTACGCGGCAGGGAACGGGGAATCCTCGCCCCGCCCCGCCCAATTAATATATACACATATACAAATATATCTATACCTATATAGTATTTTATTAGTATTTACGTAATAAAAAAATATTACTCTAATATTGTTAGTTTTTTAATATTTGTAATTATTTATGCATAATACTATTGTTAAACTTAATAAGGCTTGTTTGTAATTGATTATTAATAGGTTCGTTATTGCTAACGGTTTAAAAATAACAATAAATGTGAAATGGTGCGGCTTTGGTCGAGAATTGCACCCAAAGAGGACACCCCAATAAGATCCCCGATTAATACAGGGCGGGTTTGGGGGACCATCACGCCCCAACGGGGCGCCCCGATTAGATCCCCATGGGGATCAGGGCGGGTTTGGGGAGAACTTTGGTAATCGGGTTTGGGGATGGGGATGACCGCCCCGTTGCCATCCCTATCATAGACATAATTAAGAGGCCTGATAACATATAGAACAGCTATTCTAGTAAAAAAGCCTAATAACATATACAACCGCAGTGAATTAAGAGGCCTGATAAATATAAAATACAACAAACAACAACAACAACAAACACGGGAGTAGAGAGACTGATAAATATAAAATGAAAACGAATAATAAGCGATAAAATTCATTAAAAAATAAAAGCATAGAACGAAACCGTACCTTCAATTAACGCGCTCTCGATCATATAATTGCACATCAACACCAGTTCAAATCAAATCACGGTTCAATCACACCAAACATACATAGATCGGTAACCGATCTGTGTGTATAACGTGATGATTGAATCGAATTCAGTGAACCTTCTTCCATGGTAACGATACGATATGCAATCGTTTATAGGTGGGAGGGTTTGAGATGTTGGGATTTGGGGTTTTATAGAAGTTAGGGTGGTAAATGGACGGATGAGATTAAAAGTAGGGATAATGATCTAACGGCTGGCATAAGAGTAAGTGACGTGTGGTTATAAGAATTTCCGAGTAAGGCGGTTCGCACGAGAAACTTGACAAAAACTAGTATATCGTTACTTGGCGAGTAAGTTTGATATTTCTTTTACCCACCCTTTGCAAGTTCACAGCTGACCCGACCCACACAACCTGGTTCAACCTATGTAACCGACAGTTAACAATTCTTTTATTTTCTTTTCTTTTTGAGTAAAGTCCGAAATACATTCCTGTGGTTTGTCTAGTGTCTCGTTTTACATCCTTGTTATTTTTTGGCACAAAACCATCCCTCCGTTAGTAAAGTTGGCATAAAACCTCGCCTTACATCCTTGTTGGTCGAAAACCGCTTAAGTTTTGGTAGTAAACAGCCCTTGTTTTGCATTTTCAGGTTAAAATCTCGCAAGTCTTGATGTAAAAACATCATTCCGGACAACTTTCGTGTTTTACACTTTTGATGATTCGGACCAGAAAGGGGTCAAAATCGTGATTTAAAATCGATACAGAAACATTTTTATCAAACGTGAGAAAAACGGAAGAAACGGATAAAAACATGAGAAAATGGATGAAAACGTATAAAAACGGGCGAAAACTGATAAAAACGTATGAAAACGTGAGAAAAACGGACGAAAACGTATGAAAACGTGAAAAAAACTGACGAAAACAAATAAAAACGTGAGAAAAGCGGACGAAAAAAGGATAAAAACGTAAGAATAGTCAATGAGGACTAACGATGCAAATATTTTAACTCTTGTTAGGAGATAACGGAAAATAATTTGCATCGTTAGTCCTCATTGACTGATTTTACTAACGGAGGATGTAAAGCGAGACACAGGACACGGGACAAAAAAAACATGAGGATGTAAAGCGAGACACGGGACAAACCACAAGGATGTATTTTGGACTTTACTCTTTCTTTTTTTAAATCAAGACCGGCTTCCAGTTTAAAACCGACCCAATTAACCAGGTTTTTAAACATTTACTATTCGAGTAGTTTGTGTGTATAAGACACATAAATCTATAGACACAAATCAAAATTGAAAATTGAACTCAAGTAAGTTTATCCAAAATCAAAACTTTTCCGACTTGTAATTGTTTCCTAAGCTTCTTACTCATAATTTAATCTCCATTTAAGGGTAAAGGGTCTCGGAAAACCTTAAAAGATAGTTGGTTACATGTCAGCGACTTATTTGAATAACCTGGTGACCTACCAATTGTAGAAGTATGATAGCGGGAGAATATGTAAAAGATTCTATCACGGGACTGAAATAACCAAACAAGAAAAAAACTTTTAGGAAAGAGAAATATTATTTTATCTTTTATGTGTGTATTGTGAGCAAGGTTGCAAAAATCGCGAATCGATAGTCGGGCGGTCGACCCCCCTGTAGCTTGTAATTGGTCGAGGCGGGATTAATCGGTGATTAATCGGATTGGCATTTCCGACTAGTTTTCGGTATTTTCGGCAAGTTTTAGATATTTTTGACAAGTTTTATGTATTTCCGGTAAGATTTTTCTTAAAAAAACATCTTTTAATAGATATAAACAACGATGATAAATTATTAAAAGAATTTTACGATGAGTTTGGGTATTTCCGGCAAGATTTGAAGGTTTTCAGCAAGTTTGACCATCGTTGACCGTCATTGACCATCGTTGACCATGCTTGACCAATTTGTTTGACCGATTCACAAAAATCGAAAAGGTTGGTGGCCTTGTAGCACCTAGGTGGTGATTAATCGCCCTTGTTTTGCAACACTGATTGTGAGTAATATTTGTGTTTTGGGATATTTTTAAATGATAAAAATAAGAAAAAAAAAATAATGGAATAGAGAGAATGTGTTGCAATCGTTGAAGGAAGAAGTTGAACGAAAAAAAAAAAAACTTTATCAAATACGACAAACAATAGCCGGCCACTTCAAAAGTCATGCCGAGGGGGTCTTACAACGAACAAGAGTTTTTCCATTGTAAAAGCATACGTAGCAATCAACGAATTTTGGCAAAATAGATGTGACCCAATTCCCCAGTTCAGAATGCATTAAGAAAAACCTCCCTCCCATACAAGAAAAATCAAATACAAGACATCTTATAAATAACTTTTTCCATATGCCTATAAACTTTTCTAAGTCTGTACAAAAGAGCCAATGATACATTGACAAGCCAAGATCGCTTCAAATAGCGCTGCAAATACATTGTAGGTACTATCTCAAACAATGGGACAATTAACCCACTAGTTTCGTTATACAACGAGGTTTTGTGCCCGCGCTTCGCTGCGCGATTTTTTGAGACATAGTTATGCACATCATAGGTTTAAAGTAAATGAATAGCAATTGTAACAGTAAATTGGCGCATTCATCAATACAGGAATCAAAAATGGTAAGTCATTAAGAATTGATAAAAATTAGCTTGTACATCATGGCGTCCATATTTGCAGATAAAATATACATACTACAAACATTGTTTGAATCATTGATGCACGGTGGTTCAACCCAATCATAAGCTTTCATATGCAAGGAGTCATAAAAGACCTTCTTCAGGATATTCATTTATGCGCATCGTTGAAATAAGCAGATAAGCACTCGAAAAGGACCTAACATCTGCTTCAACATGCAAAATATAAGGAATGTTAACCACAATATGACATGTGATACAATCGATTGCATCTTGAAGGCTCAATCGGGCTTAGGTCGCATTCTTTGCAATTGAAAAGTGGAGAGACAAAATATTTTAAAAGAAAGAATACCTGAGGATTGAGGATGTTGCTAGTGACAACAGAGCCAATAATAGATCTATTAAGCCTTTTGATGTTCCGGTACACAAATGAAACGTTCCCAGCTGGTAGGATTGAATCCTGGAAAGCATACAAAAGTATAAATATTGACGAAATGACAACATTTCAAAATGTAGAAAAGACAATTTAATAAATTACCAGTGCCAAGCAATAGGCAAGTGAGGAAAACCTCCGAGTCTCCGACTTTAGTTTGCTTGTCCTCTTCAGGGTTAATCCCAACAACAACACCTCTGTCTTGTTTTTCACCAGGAAGTGGATGTACTTCGATGTTTGAAAACAAAGATAATGAATCCAAATTCCTCAAAACTTGCCTCTGCGCTTCAATGTTAAACACGTTCCCCAGTAGAAGCTGTAAAATTACATTAAGGGGGTGTTCGGTTAAGCTTAACAACAAACCTTTATAGCTTTAATAAACAGCCGTCTGACATTTTTAAATATAATTTTGTCAATGAACGGGAAACCAATTACTAAATTTTTGACGCATAACTTAATATCAAAACTAACATCAGAAAACATCATCCAAATATGACCAAACGTACAAAACATTATAAGCCATCCCATGTAAACAATTCACATAACAATAAGCTAATTAGCAGTTTCCATTAGCAATCCAAACTCCCCTATAGTCATCTCATATTTTAACTTCTGGTCCATATAAGACGCTGAAAGATGTAAATGCAATTACTATTTTTATATGCCTATGGGAATCGAACAGAACACTATCATCCTTGTATGTCCCAAACGCATATCTAGCAGGCAAAGACCAGAAATAAACATCACTTTTGCAGCAAACTCTACTGAATGTAGTACGAGTATTATCCAATTATCACCATCTAATTTCATAATCACACAGTTAATTGAAAGTACAAATTCATCAGCATATAATCATGACATTTAATACGAAAATCGTTTCTGCTTTTCAATAAGTTTCTGTAAATTTTCTAAAAAATTAAAGCAACAAAATTGGAAATTAGCACGTGTGACATGAGACGGTAGCAATCTTGATTCACTTACCTGCAATTGATTAACTCAGCTGGTGATGAACTCAAATAAGTACATTTTATTATCATCATTTATCCTATTTATTTGACTTATTTTATTATATTATACATGAGAATCGATACATTAATGTTTACTTTAGTAATTCTCAGGTAAAAACAAGCATTATGTGAAACTTGGCGATTTTGGACTAATTATGGAGCAAAACAAGCGAGATGTTAAAAGTCTACTGAAATTCAGAAGATGCGCCGTATCTCACTCAACAGATACGACGCAGTATCATACTTAGATGAATTTGAAGACCATTGCTTGACTTTGAAGAATGCGCCACATGCAATTCTGTCATGCGCCGCATATGAAACTTTGGTCAAAGAAGAAGATCAAGCTCGTTCTACTCCAGATACGCCGCATTATACTTCTAACATACGGCGTATCACTATCAAGATTTCACAAGTTACAATCCAAGTACATGCGCCGCATACAAAGACCAAGTTACGCCGCATCTGAAGACGATGTACGAATATTCCTGAATATATTAATCTTGGACCCCACGCGAAGTTAAGTCAATGCGCCGCATCTAACAACTCAATGCGCCGCATCGATCCCTCAGACAGAAACTATAAATACCCCAAGGACAGACGAATTTGAGAGCTCTCGAAGACTACACACAGAAGAGAGATATAACCCTAGAGCCGAATTCAGACGACCAAGCAGCACAAGACACACCTTAAACAAAGATACAAGAGCTGTAAGAAGGTCCTGCATGTATTCAATTCATTAAGTAGTTTTGTTTTATTGTTTTAGTACACTTTAATTCATCAGGATTGATGGGCTTGTGTCATGTGACTACGGAAGATCATGCACTCCCCTTAATATTGCTTTCCCATTAATTAAAGTTTATATGTTGATGTCTTTGGTGACTTTTATTAGTGCATTGATAACCTCTGTGTCTAGCTGAGTCTTGCTTGGGTCGCCATGCCCCTTCCTCGCCTGTTTATTAGAGACGCTTAAATAAATAGGATAGACATAAGTAATCATTAAGGGTTTACTCGCCGATAAGATTAGAGCCAACGAGAAAGGTTTAATTATATACACTTCATATAAAACTATCAATAAAACAAGTGACAAGCTATTTAATTATCAGGACAGGTCTTCTTATTGTCTCGAGTATCTATCTGTGTACGTGTGTGCTAATCGCTAATTCGTGCTCATTAGTTTAGTTTTCTACTTAATTATAACCAAACCGTGCCAGTCTCTCAGGCTGAACCCCCTTGCGTTAGATTAGGTTGTATAGCTAACTTAGGATATTAAAATACTGATTAGAATAACTAGATAATACGTTCCACTCTTAGTGATCGACACTCTACTTACCATTATATTCATACTGACCGGGTACACTGCTCATTAAGTGTGTGTGTTATTGATAAGTCGGCTAAATATAAATTTAAAACTTGAGTAGGCATTAATACTGCTAAACCGCAACGACACATCACGCGCATCAAGTTTTTGGCGCCATTGCCGGGGAGTGAATTGTTATTATCTGTTAATTTGATTAGTATTTTAATTAGGTTTTTCTTTTTAGTTTTTTTTTTTTTTTAGATTCTAACCACTAACCCTGTTGTATATTAAATAGATTGCATTCTTTGTATTTTTTTTGCATATTTTCTGTTTTTGTGTGTTTTTGTTTTCTGTAATTTTTGTTTCTTTTTGTTTGTTTTTATTTTTGATTTTCTTTTTTTCTATTTTTTTGCATTCTGCTGTCGTTGTATTGTGCTGATACAAACGATACGGCGCATCTGTTTTCACAGATACGGCGTATTGCGTTTAATTTTTATAAAATACAACGCGTTTAATAAATTCGAGTACGACGCATCTTTTCCCAAGATACGGCGTATTTTGTTTTTAAATAGAAATTTTTCTAAACCCTAACGCCATACGACGCATCTGTTTTAACAGATACGGCGTATTTTCTATTTAAATTAAAAACTGTTTTTTTCGAATTATTAACAGAAGCGACGCATCGATCTTTATCGATACGGCGCATCTACTAAATCAAAAATCTTGTATTTTGAAACGTAACGAAAATACGGCGCATTAGCTTTTGTTAATACGACGCATTTAATTTTAATAAATATAATCGATTTTTGATAATTTAAACTTGATACGGTGCATTCTAATTCATAAGCGTTGTATCTGTTTTCTGAATAAAAGTCTGATTAAATTTTAACGAAATAAGATACGGCGTATCCAACTTTCTGGATACGGCGCATCGTTCGCAGATATCAGCCATTTTTATTCTTTATATTCTTTTCTAAATTCATTAATTTCTCTTCTAGCAAACAGATCCTACTGACGATTTTACCTATGATGACAGATTTTGCTATGGAAGATATGTCAATGAACGGATATCTTGCTAAGGAACTTATGAAAGATAAGCACAATGAAAAGTCCCGCACCAAAAAGCCGTTAATTCTGGAAAGTGATGACGAGTGTGATAACTATGAAGTTAGCTTGAGCAAGTTCCCAGCATTAAGCATTACTAAAAGCTCAGAATTGGAAGAGGAACTCTTTCTTTCGGATTCATTCGAAAATTTCGATGCTATTACTTGCAACTTACCTACGATCGATGTTTTACTCAAATCCGTATCTCAAACCAACATGCCCGTCTACTCAGTGGAAGTTTATGAAGATGTCAACTTCAATGTACTCACGATTGATGCCGATTTATTTTCTTGGGAAACCCCTCTTGAAGCTACTTATATGGAATTCAAACGCTTATGCAATATTGAAGATGGGATATTCTCTTATGATTTACTAATGAGCTACACTGAAGATGAATTGTTACTTTTATGGCCTATCATTGAATCTAAAGGATTAACTTGGACGACTATCGAAGAAAAATATGGGAAATTCCAAATTGAATACATGAACTCAGCAAATGCAGTCAACAAATCGAGCAACAAAAGCTATGGTAGAGGAAATATCCAACCTATACAAACTCCTTATATGCCTTATTCCGAACAGTATTGGGGATTAGATAAAAGCAATCTGGATGATGAAAGAATTTATGCTGAATCGGAGATACTGTTTAATAAAAAGTTGGTAAGGTTGATGGATATCTCTTTAGAAGAATGGCTTGAACTTAAATACGGTGATCCCAAATTTGCTCCTACGAATGAAGTCAAACGGATTGTGACCTCATGGTTGACACGAAGTTTTAAAGAACAATTTAATGAGTTCATGGAGATAAGGAGGAAAATGATTGGTAATACTTGCTTTGACGTTAACTACGATCCTAACAATGCTGATTTTTCAGATTGGTTAGCTAGTAAGTTCAATAACCATAAGATCATGGACCGAGCTACTAAAGATGTGTTATGGGTATATTGGATGAGAGGGGAAGATGAGGAAGTAGAAAGCAACAATGGATCATCACATGACGATTCAACGATCGAGGAAGGCATTGAAGAATTGTTCAGCATAGACATTGATGTGTTCAAATATGAGACACCCTTGTGCAAACAATTCAATGAATTTAATTACCTTCTTCAAATCGACGCTGATGTGCTAACTGGAGATCTACCAGGATTCAAAACTTATGATGAGTTCAAAAACACCTGGTACTACGAATGGAATGACCAAATACCATGGGTTTGGGATAAACCATGGGAATTTGGGCATATTAATCACACTTGTAAACCTTTCCGTTTCAAGGATGAAAGTAGTGAATGGCCAACCTGTGATTGGAAGAATGATGGAACCTGCAACGGGGGAAGTATAATTGGAATGAAACGAGTTGGAAACGATATATACTTTGTGTTGATGCAAATAATGTTCTAAAAACGTTATTTATATCTTTCGATTACTTCACGTTTTGAGGATGACAAAATGTGAACTCACGTTACGTTAAAATTAACGTTAACAAGTTTTTAATCGGAAGATCCCGTTTCTACGCAAATCACTCTTGAACAAAGTTACAACTTGAACTAGTGATCAAAGAAGTGAATTCATGTTTTGAAAATTCACATTTTAAATGGGACAAAACATTTTTTCAAAAATACACATGACAAATTATTTTTGAAATATTAAGAAATGTTTTAATGGAAAAATAAGTTTGAAAATCACAACAGCTATTTTTCCCCCCAAAATCAGCTCCAACCTTCCCCAAATAAGTTTTCACCAGAAAAGACAAAATTTGGAGCGTCCTAGTCTACCATGGCTCCACGGTACCGTTAAATTTAACGGAGCCGTGGGTCATTTAATGGAGCCGTCCGTACCATTTTGAATTGTAACGTTCAGATTTTCTTTGCCTATAAATACCCACCTCTTTCACAGTTTTAGGCACCCTTCACACACATAAAAATCCCTTAGCTAAATCCTCTCACACCTTTCACTTCTTAGGGTCAATTAGATTAGTTTTCTTTGTTTCAAGAGTGATCCAATCATCCTTCAAGTGATCCTCTTCATACCTCTTCACTAGCAAGAGAAGAACACAAGTATCCAAGTTGATACAAGGTGTTGTCATCCCTCTTCATTAGCAAGAGAAGAACTCAAGTAATCAAGAAGATACTAGAGTTATAGTTGATAGGTTTTTGTAACACTTGTTACAACCTTGTTGTGTCTTAGCATACATCAAGTTTATTTTCTTTTTGTGAGTGAGAGTGAAGATCAAGTGTGATCTATAGAGATAGTGAACATCTCTTGAAGCCATTGGGCTTGTGTGATTGATCAAGAAGATCAAGGGTCATTAGGTTAGTGTTAGTCGAGTAGAATGAAGTGAGTGTTGATCATTGTGATCGTGTTGAGATCTTGGTGATCTCTTGAAGCCACTGGGCTTGAGTGTTTGGTCACGTGGACCTTGGTAGATTGGTGCTAGCTAAGATTAGCACTCGACATCTAGCTTAGTGTCAGTAATAGGATAAGCGACGTGTACGGTTTTCTCCGCCTGAAGGGAGGTTGTTGATATAGTGTTTGAAACTCTCGAGTGTGGTACTCGGGGAGTGGAGTAGGGCGAAGAAGAGCTTCGTAGCCGAACCACTATAAATCCTCTGTCTCGGTTTGATCTTTCCAACTATACTCTTTACTTTATTTGTTATTATTACGTAGCTTAGTTTGTAGTTCATATTGGTGTTGATTGATTACACATAGAGTTCGAATCAAAGTTTCCAATAGCATACTTTTAGAACAAGATTTTTAAAAGAAGTTTTTAAACAGGTAAACTATTCAACCCCCCTTCTAGTTTCCCACACTTTGAATACTATGATTGGTATGAAAAAGTTGAAGACTCCCCACGTAGAGCAGAGTCTTTGCAAGAAAAAGGTAGAATCGAATACTTAAAAGAACTAAAGGGAGCATCGAATACTACTTTCTGGGAATGGGTGCATAGAAAATGTGATGATTACACAAGGCTTAATCGACGCTTACAATGGGAATTGAAAAGAAAGTGGGACGAGACTCAAGATTATTATCAATCCATTAACTTAGTTAATTATTATCCCTATGATAATAACGATGAGTCACGAGGAAAATTAATTGATGAACTTGATGACTATTTGAATAAGGATCCTTGTTTCAATTTTGTTGATAAAGACGAAGAAGAATTCATCGAGAGAAAATGTCGACTACTTGGGATCACTTATAATAACCCACCCATGATAATTTCTGAAAAAATTGAAGTCATCAAATATTCTTTGGGACCATATGAGGAATATGTTGCGACAAAGACCAAAGAATATATTAGATTAAGTCGAACGGAAGAAAATGTTGTGGAGCTATACGGTAACATCTTTCGGATGAAAGAAGAAGGATGGCACGTAACAAGAACAAAATAAGGAGCTGAACGTGAGTCTAACTTGAAGACTCTGGAATAAAGACAAGTGCTGACCGGGAGACAACCCGGAAAAAAAAAATTTACTTTTCTGTTATGTGTCTAGTCTGTCAGGCCTGCAGAAGATGCGGCGCATCTCCATCATAAGATGCGACGCATCACCTGCACTGGTCATATCTTATTTCATTTTCAGCATTTTTATTTTTGACTTTAAAACTTTCTGTCAGTTTATTTAATGCGGCGCATCCCTGGTTAAGGATGCGACGCATCTTTTATTCTGATTCGTACTTATTCCAGGCTCGATACGGCGTATCTTCTTCCATAAGATACGGCGTATCGACTGACCTGATGATTTACAGTTTAATTTTTAGGTTTTATTTTTACTAACTACTAATGTATTATGCAAGTTTGAACCTTCTTAACTCAGGTGTGTTAAAGTCTAAATGGTATTATAGATTCCTGCATTCTTGTGGATACATCATTTATGAAGCTTAAAAGTCTCATCCACAAGAAAGTTGATTTTTGCTCTTATACGAATAATGGAGGATCATACCGAGCAAATCTCAGGGGAGTTTTTCTGTTCTAATTCTTTTATTTTCCAGTTTTTAACCTTTGACACAAACAACGAGGACGTTGTTTAACTTAAGTGGGGGGATCGAGAATTAGAACACTTACTTGTCCTAAACTTTTTCAAAATATGCTTAAAATGCGCTTAATATATCAAAATTTAAATTTTTTTTGAGCATGTTTTTGTTTAAAGTCTAAATTACATAACCGCACACATAACTCTATTCTTTCAAAAATATTAAAACTTTAGTGTGCTGGTGACTTGTAAACTTTAGAACTTGGCTTGTATACTATTCAAGACCACCATAATAAATATTATCTATATAATTGGAATGACTTGTCTAAATTGGTAAATTTCTAGGATTACACCCAAATAGCCTTTATATGTTATGTGATATTAACTAACTACACTGGTTAGTTAACCCCCGTATAAACCCTTTGTTACTCCCACTTTTAGAGTAAGATACCCCTAGAAAAACACTCAGAGCCATTCCTTTCGTTTCTTACACCTTTGTTATAATGTTTCGATACACCCTTACACCTTAGCCTACCCTGTAGATTAAAATCCGTGGTTAATTGCTTTTGGCAAAGTGTGTTTCCTTACATTACCTGTGTTCGCGTGCGTAATTCATTATCTTTGGTTAGATCGGGAAATTGCACATAGCAATTGGTATGAAAGTAAATATTGTATAACTTTTAGTTTATTTTTCGTGTGTTTGCTACTTTCACTATTATAGTTATTTCTGAAAGTATGAAGAGTATGGAAAAATTATCCGGAAAAATAGTGATAGAAAAGTTGTGAAATTTTACACATATAAAGTTTCAGAAAAAAAAATCGAAAAAAAATAGAAAAGAAAAAGAAAAAGGAAAAGTTGGAAGTTTGTTTTAACCAACTTATGTAAAGTTTTATATTAAGTGGGAGATATCACCACTATTTGTTGTTGTATATTATATTTATGGATTGAATGGGAGTTGGCCGTTATGGAAACGCCAACTAAGGTTATTCTTTGATTGAGATTTTTTTGAGTATAATTCGTGTCTACCTAAAGCGTGTGTTTCAAGTGTTAAAGCGTGAGTTATTCAATGATATGAGTCTTATTCATGGGATGGTTGGGAAAGTGATTAACCACACTTAGGATTTTAATTTATCTGTTTTGTTTATTTTTCATTTTACACCAATTTGTATCCCAAATATTATCCATACCCTATATCATTCTTCATCCAAACCTTTGATTTATTGAGATTAGGGATTTGAGCAATCTTAAGTATCGTAGTCGTGGATTCGGCTATGTATTTATGATTTTGTCGCCCTTTTTGATATAATATTATTGGTGAAGATTACTTGGTCCTATCTTTAGCCTATTCGAGTTAAGGATTTGAGCAATTGCAAGTATCGTGGTCGTGGATTCGATCATGTATTTGTAATTTTGTCGCCTTTTCTGGAATATGAGATCGATAGAGATTAAAAAGGATGATCAACCCTTAACCAACAAACCCTAAATTTTTACCGCTTTAGACTTGTTACTCCTTGGCTTTAGTGGGGGAGATGCGTATACTTGCCAAGCCTATGATAGAATATTTGTCACGACTAAGCAACTAAACGATTTAGAATTGTTTTACATTAAAAATTATTTTGGTTTCTACTTCGTTAAGTGTTTGGTTGTGTGATTATGACAAAACGAATACGTGCTTAAATATAAAAATAAATCCTAATATCTTTTAGGATACATTTTCATTCGATTAATTCTAAGGTTTACTTGGGGACAAGTAAAGTTCAAGTGGGGGGATATTTGATGAACTCAAATAAGTACATTTTATTATCATCATTTATCCTATTTATTTGACTTGTTTTATTATATTATACATGAGAATCGATACATTAATGTTTACTTTAGTAATTCTCAGGTAAAAACAAGCATTATGTGAAACTTGGCGATTTTGGACTAATTATGGAGCAAAACAAGCGAGATGTTAAAAGTCTACTGAAATCCAGAAGATGCGCCGTATCTCACTCAACAGATACGACGTAGTATCATACTTAGATGAATTCGAAGACCATTGCCTGACTTTGAAGAATGCGCCACATGCAATTCTGTCATGCGCAGCATATGAAACTTTGGTCAAAGAAGAAGATCAAGCTCGTTCTACTCCAGATACGCCGCATTATACTTCTAACATACGGCGTATCACTATCAAGATTTCACAAGTTACAATCCAAGTACATGCGCCGCATACAAAGACCAAGTTACGCCGCATCTGAAGACGGTGTACGAATATTCCTGAATATATTAATCTTGGACCCCACGCGAAGTTAAGTCAATGCGCCGCATCTAACAACTCAATGCGCCGCATCGATCCCTCAGACAGAAACTATAAATACCCCAAGGACAGATGAATTTGACAGCTCTCGAAGACTACACACAGAAGAGAGATATAACCCTAGAGCCGAATTCAGACGACCAAGCAGCACAAGACACACCTTAAACAAAGATACAAGAGCTGTAAGAAGGTCCTGCATGTATTCAATTCATTAAGTAGTTTTGTTTTATTGTTTTAGTACACTTTAATTCATCAGGATTGATGGGCTTGTGTCATGTGACTACGGAAGATCATGCACTCCCCTTAATATTGCTTTCCCATTAATTAAAGTTTATATGTTGATGTCTTTGGTGACTTTTATTAGTGCATTGATAACCTCTGTGTCTAGCTGAGTCTTGCTTGGGTCGCCATGCCCCTTCCTCGCCTGTTTATTAGAGACGCTTAAATAAATAGGATAGACATAAGTAATCATTAAGGGTTTACTCGCCGATAAGATTAGAGCCAACGAGAAAGGTTTAATTATATACACTTCATATAAAACTATCAATAAAACAAGTGACAAACTATTTAATTATCAGGACAGGTCTTCTTATTGTCTCGTGTATCTATCTGTGTACGTGTGTGCTAATCGCTGATTCGTGCTCATTAGTTTAGTTTTCTACTTAATTATAACCAAACCGTGCCAGTCTCTCAGGCTGAACCCCCTTGCATTAGATTAGGTTGTATAGCTAACTTAGGATATTAAAATACTGATTAGAATAACTAGATAATACGTTCCACTCTTAGTGATCGACACTCTACTTACCATTATATTCATACTGACCGGGTACACTGCTCGTTAAGTGTGTGTGTTATTGATAAGTCGGCTAAATATAAATTTAAAACTTGAGTAGGCATTAATACTGCTAAACCGCAACGACACATCACGCGCATCAGCTGGGGTGGCCAAAAAGGAGACTGCGAATCCAGCATTGGTGATTGACAATCACAGCGAATGGTTGCCGCAATGTCTGTTTTCACATGTTATGATCTGTTAAGTTATTATGATTGGGAAATAATAAATGCACAAAAGTGATACTATCTTCATCGCCTATACTAAATTCAAAATAAACTCATAACCTGGAAAATAAGCTCATAAGCCCAAAGATAAGCTCAAACAAACCCCCCCCCCCTGGAAAATTAAGCGTCTTCCTATAAGATCGGTTGTACATGTTGGTAAAACAGTTTATGGTGGAACTGTGTGTGCAATGTCTTGTTTCTATAAGTAAAAACGAAATCAACTAAAAATTTGATTAAAATGAGAGCTAATGTTAAATGTCGAAATGTAACTTTATCACTCTTGGAGACTTTTATAGCCTGACTGCGAAGGGGGCATAGATAGCATTATATTGGATTTTACATTATGTGGCCAGATTGTTAATAGGTTAGTGGAAGTATATGATCCTTTCGCGATTCAGTTGTATCATGACTTATGCTAATTATCATTAGAAATTATCCACACACTAATAATTTCTGAACATTATTGTAAACTCGCAAACTTAAGCTACATATAACATATAAAGAGCAAATAAATTCAGATCATACCCTTCCGGCCTTCCCTCGTCATCATCAGGAGGAAATACAGGTTGATTCATCATCTTGTGCGTGAAACTGAACTCCGATCCAAGGCTGCAAAATCTAAAGCCTTCCACCTGCAACATATCACCCAGTTTAGAAAACCAATCTAATAAAAGACAAACTTTGAATCTTTTTTAATAGTACCAAAAATGGTTTATTTCATTAGTTACAATAATATTGTAACACCCACAAATCAGATCGCAGCGGAAATAATATCTGGGGTGCTACTTATTTGGATCACAACATAAGTAATAGAGAACGAATTTATCAAATCCGTTTTAAAAACTTCATTAATTAAAACATAAGTTTTACATAATTGAAATGCGAAAAACAAGACCCATAATAGTTATTAGTTGTCCCATAGTACAAAAACTCTGGTCATGAGTGTTATGTGTATACTCCAAAAGTGTGCATATGCCCCTGCCACAGCACTGCCTTGCATCATCATATATCAACAACTAAACACCTGAGAAAAACATGCTAAAAAGTGTCAACACGAGGTTGGTGAGTTCATAGGTTTATAATAAAGCAGTAAAGTTGTACCATATTTGAAGCATGTGACCATCACCACGAATATGATGACACATCAACATAAATGTCTATTACACTAGCACTAAGTTCATGCAACCGAAGCTTGAAAATGTGCATGCTCTAGAAGCACGTTAAATAAAGGCCCGTGTAAGTTTCTATCCCGAGACACTCGTGTTTCGACATGTTATACGCTCGCATTTGGTCAACCTGGCCAAACCGAACGGGGGTGTCATCCCCAATAGATCTATTTATAGCATTCGCGCTTCCCAAGTGGAATTGACGGTTCATGAGTTTGGGCATGAAGGGGATACAATGCTTAGGCTAATCGTTGTGTAATAGTTTGATAAAACATGAGTATAGTGTTGGTCCTTGAAAAGTGTTTTGCATGTTTCTCACCCCAATGTTTTGCAAAGCAAGTAATAATAGTAAAAGTGGGGCTATAAACTCACCTTGAGTGAAATCTAGCAAAGGTGAATATGCAAAATCAAGTAAGTTATGGGAACGGCTCCAACACACGACCTGAATAATAGTGAAGTTTGAGATTTTGACAGTTTTGGCTCAATACGAATGATGAGTGTGAAAATGAGTAACGGATAATGATTTGGTTTGTGATGTGTGCGTTTGATATGCTTAAAATGCTTAAAGTTCAAAAATAATATTATACATAATATTATCTTGTTCTTATGTTATTGAGTCCATGATTATCGTTTCCTCGAAATTCGTCGTATAATACGTTAGGTTTATTCGTTAAAAGTTCGTTATATAATTATAAACGTAACGAAAGTAAATATATCGAAACAATTTGTAAAATGCCTATGTTTAAACTAAAATGTGTAAAACATGAAATAAGAATGAATATGGATTAATGTTATTGTTCAGTCCTTGCATTTACACAGAATTTACACTATCTACCCTAACGGATTAACATTTGCACCGTTAGTCCTCAGTTAGTTATATATTACATATTTACATATTTAGTCCAAAAGTTTCCAAAATGACATATCATGCTTCCTATTTACTGTTTTAATAATTTCCACCCTTAAGTTATGAAATTTACAGTTCGAGACACAATTATACGAAAGTGACAAAATTAACCCGAATAGTAACAATGTTTGCAAATTTAGTCCAAAAGTTTCCAAAATGACATATTATGCTTCCTCTTTACTGTTTTAACAATTTCCACCCTTAAGTTATGAAATTTACAGTTCGAGACATAATTATACGAAAGTGACAAAATTAACCCGAATAGTAACAATGTTGGGTAAACGCCATAGAATAACAACTTACTTTCTCTAATTTGCCGAGTTGAAACACATACTTTTTTTTGTACCATACTTACCAACGTACTTTTAAATTTTGTTCCGACTTCACCCACATACTTTTTTTATTACTTTACTTACCAACGTACTTTTAAATTTTGTTCCGACCTCACCAATATGCTTGTTGAAGAAGACAGGGGTATTATAGTCATTTCAGTGATTACTTTAACATAAAATGGTTATATTGGTGAAGTCGGAACAAAATTTAAAAGTACGTTGGTAAGTATGGTACAAAAAAAAGTATGTGTTTCAACTCGGCAAATTAGAGAAAGTAGGTTGTTATTCTATGGCGTTTACCCTAACAATGTTTGCAAATTCAGTCCAAAAATCACAAAAATAGTGGGAGATGATTTCCGAAAGTTTTAACAACTTTATAAAGCTTGTTTAAATCAACACGAACTGCTTATTCACAAAAGTGCTTACTTTTCCGCTTAATGGGCCTTTAACGAAATAAGATAAGGCCCAATAACGTTTTGCAATCCGTTGGGTTTTAAGAGGTTTTGGGCTTAATCTTGGGCTTATTAGATGGACTTAAAAACATTACCATTTAGCTTATACGAACTGCTTATTGCAATTGCTAAACGGACTGCTTATTGGATTAATAGGCCCAATCGATAAAAGGGAACTTCAAAACAGTTTCGAGTAGCGATCACTAGTGGCTTTAAAAGGGACTTTTAATAGCTTATCACGATGGCTTATTAGTACAGCTTGTTAGTTTGGCTTGTGGAGAAATAGTTCAAATAATAAAAACAATATGTTGTTTGTAAAAATTAGATTTTACAAGGCCATTTCTTATCGATGAAAATGAATATGTTTGAAAATGAAATATGACTTATATATGTTATAAGAATTAAATGATGCACCATATGATTCATATGAAGTTCGAAAAGCAATAAAATGAACATGTAAGTCTCGAATGAAAGTAGTACTCGTTATTTAGCTAGCCATCCATAAAGGGGGGCAAAATGCAAACGTAAAATAAATACAAGAAAGCAATAAAATGTATAGAAATCTAAATACGATCGAGTAAAGTGAAATACGATGCATGAGATGTTGAAAGATCAAAATAAAAAAATGGAAAATAGTATTGAGAGACTTACAGCACCAAAAGTGGTGTGGAATTCGTGAAATAGGGCTTGTATTCGAGAGACTTGCACGTTCCTTGCTAGAAGGACCAAAAATAAATCGAACTAGGCTTGAACGCTATGGAAAAGAACTCGAATGGATAGAAGATTTGCTTATGTTCTTGTGAGGTTTCGGTAAGAAGTATAGGAGCCTTAGGTAAGAGGTTTTGGCCTTTATAAAGCTTATTTAAGTCAACATGAACTGCTTATTTAAGTCAACATGAACTCAAAGTCGACTAGAAATAATTATATGCTTAGGTACAATTCAAGTTTGATCGAGTTTAGTTAAAATGGATAAATATTAGTTGAACTTGTACATGTCTCGGATGCGTTTTACTTTGTCTCTCGTTCATAGGTCAAACCTTCGAATCAGGAAATTAGATTTATTGAACCTGATTATTTGATGTATGAAGATTCGAGATGTGTAAAAACTTGTATATGTTATGTGTCGAAATCACAAAATAAACTAGTCAAGTGTTGGTGCATTAAGTCGATTGAAAAGAAAAGAAATATGAATTTTTGTTGGGCTTTGAATAGTACCAGGCCAAAGAGTTGGGCTAGGAATAGTGATAAGGGTCCGTTTGGTTGTTTATTAGTATAAGAGATTTTTGTGGTCCGTGTGTGAGCTCGTTCCAATGTATTGTATCACGTATCAATGTGTTTGAGTTATCGTAGTGTGATAACATAATTAAATGAGATAACTTCTCATTAACAGGTATCAGAAAATAAATAATGCATTTTCTGATAAATAATCATTATTATTAAAATGGGAAAATTACCATTTGTTACAGTCTCCCAACCTTATTTAATGTCGTCCTGATATTCAATTCGTGTTATCAGGTGAAGATACAAAAAGATGGGGATATTTGGCCTTGAATTCATCTTCACATTCCTACGTTAATTCAGGGCCTCTTCAGAAAATTTTCAACGAACTTTGATAATCGGGATTCGACTATGTTTCAATCTCTTGAGTTCTCGATCCATGACTTCAACAGGTTCTTCGATAAAGTGTAGTCGGTTGTCAATCTTGATTTCTTCCAGATTAAAAGTGATGTCGGGTAAAGCTGAATTTATGCGGCAAGGTGGTGTAAAATTCTACTTGGTTATGGTACTTATTAGCGTGAATGCCCATAAGTTGCACTACTTTTATGTACTCACGCATGAGAGTTTTTATAACACCCATTTCCCAGGTGTTGGGACCCCACCCTAGATGAAAATGGATAAAGACCTCATGTGATTGGCCAGTCAACATTTGTTGCGCAATGGTCAAACTCGATAGTCAAAATGATAGTCAAAGCATGTATTATGAGATTATGAAAGTATTATGTGGCAAGAATATAAAGGGAATAGACTTAAGGGACTTATGTTTTCGTAAGTCAATTATGTTATAAGTTAGTTGTGGCTAAAATAGAAGGAAAGGAACTAGAGGGGCCATTCTTGCCAATGGCCCAAACTTGTGTTTTAGCTAGATATATCCAGGGATTTCTAGAGAAATCCACATTATTCTTGGGTCTTTGGGAAGGCCGGTTCTAGAGGGAGAAAAGGTAGGGAAATGATTGCCTTGATGGCTTAAGAAAGAAGATGATAAAGTTCAAGTGTGTTAGACCCGTTCCCCGGGTACGTGGACCCCACCCTAGATGAAAGTAGACCAAAGGCCTTATGTGATTGGCTAGTCAATGAATGTAAAGTTATAGTCAAACCCAATAGTCAAAGTGATAGTCAAAGAATGTATTTTATAGTATTGGAAAGTATTACGTGGCTCAAGTAGAAAGGAAGAGACTTAAGAGGTTAATGTTGTAAAGTGTTGGATATGTTATAAAGTTAAGTGTGGCCAAAATAAGAGAAAAAAGGACTTAAGGGACTAAAGTTGCCATCTAGGCAAACTTGCATCTTATCTAACTAGATCCAGGATATTCTAGAGTCTCCCACCACTATTTTAGATAAGGCTGGAAATCCGGTTTTATGGAAAGGAGAAAATGGAGGGAAATGTTAGTGTCGACCTAAGGAGAAGAAGAAGATGAAGAGCAAGTGTCCATAGCCCTTCTTAGCAATGATTCCCTTCAAGTAAGTGTTCTAATTTATGAGTTAATGATGATTATTAAGGTAAAGGTTAATGGGTTAAGTGGGTTTTCATCATATGATCTTGATATGATCATATGATGATATAGAGATGATGTTGGGTAAGCTTAGATGGGTTTTATAACCCTTGATTATGATATGTTGTGTTAATGAACCCCGATGTTATGGTTATGGTTAGGAAGTAAGAGTGATGATGATGATGGTGATGATAAATGATGATGATGATGATGTTATTGTGAGACTTAGCTTGGAGCTAAGGTAAGTAAACCGGTATAATGTAAAGTTATATTGATTTCTATGCATTATGTGTTATGTGGCTAATGTGTTAAGGTTATGGTTGTTTAGCATAATGGTAGTTATGTGTAAGAGGTTAGGTTAGTGGATGTGTTAGATGAGAGGGGAGTAAGGAAAAAGGATGGTTAAGGTTTAAGTGGCTAAGGTATGTGCTTATGTTTATGTTGTTGGATTAATGGTTGTATAATGTGTAATGTGTTGAATGAAGTATAATGTTAAGTTATACCCGTTTTACTTACTAAGCATTCGTGCTTATGGTTTAATGTTTCAATGTTTTGTAGGCTAAAGTACTAATGTGATGGCTTGGAATAATGTTAGAAGTTGGATATGCAATGGTAGAAGGATGGGTAAGAAAGTAGAGCTTAGGTAGATACCGAGCTCATTCAAGATGGTGCCCCCGTGAGTCAATAAATGATTTGTAAAGTGAAGTCAAGCGTCTAATTGTATGTTAAGTGTTGCGTAACGAATTGGAAGTCATTTGGTGTGTCAAAGCATGTTTTAAGTATTTGTAATGAAAGTTAAAGGGGCGTTTGGTTTATGTGTAAAAGTACCCATTTTGGGTTGTAAACGGGTCAAGTGTCATTGGAACATGTTTAGTATGTTAGTATAACGATTTCTGGAAAGTTTGGTGTAAAACGGAAGTGGTATAAGTGGTTTGTTGTGAAAATGGGTCAAAAGGGGTTTATGCATAACCCGTCAGTTCTGGGATCCACCTTTAGGTTCGAAATACTGGACCTTAGTGTGGATCTTCCCAGGATCTACTTTTAGGTTCAAAACTGGGGTCCTTGGTGTGGATCAAGTTTTCAGTCTGGGATCTACTTTTAGGTTCCAAAATCTGGACCTAAGTGTAGATCCAGTTTGCTCATCTTGGTTATGGTCCAGTTTGGTCATCTTGGTTATAAATGGTCATCTTGGTTATGAATGTTCAAGGATTTTTGTAAATGGTCAAAAGTAAAGGTAAAGTGTTTCCGCGTAAAGTTTCAAGTTTTGGTCAAAGCGGGCACGGGGCGTTACAACTTGGTATCAGAGCATCGGTTTAAGTGAATTAGGTTTCCTTTAGGATTGCCTAGACTTAAACCACTCGTAGAAATGTCGGACATAGGTGTAAGAAATGCGTAAGATAAATGTTTAAGTTAAAAGAAGGAATATGTGATATGTTATGTGTACCAAAGGTTGATGAATGATGAATGTGCCTTATGTACTAATGTGTATGAGATATAAGTTTATAGATGATTTGAAATGTTAAAATGATTAGTTAGCCATGCACCTCGGTCGGTGCCGGTGATTGTTTGTGAATTAGTAAAGGTGGGATAGAGTAATAGTAATGGAATGTGAATATGAATGGTAATTGGTATTAGAGACGGGTTAATGAGTAAGTTTAAATGTTGACGTTTAAAGTGTGGACATTGTAAATGTGCTAAAGTATAACGTGAAAAGATAAGATGAAATTAATGTACTAACGGTGTAGTGTTAAATGGTATGAAGGGTAAAGAATGAGGCTAAGTAATAACGGCAGGTAATGATTATGATCCGTAAGATGTTAACGGCCAACATATGGTCTCGTTATATATATATATATATATATATGTCTAATGATTGATGTTAATGTAGTAAGGAGACGGGTTAAGTGTAAGTAAGGTATGAGGATAAGAATGCGATGAGTCAAGAATGTAATAGAGAATGAGATGAGTATGTATGAGGTAAAAGTGTTGCCCTGAAATCATTATATTACGGCTAAGGCGATTAGCGGTAATTATTATAATGAAAGCATGTGTTGCAGTTTGCGAAATGTGTAAAGTCTAGATGTAAATGAGTTGAGTAAACTAAATTGTAATGTAAAAATGTGGAAATGACTAACGCAGGTCAAAGAATGTAAGTTAGAATGAAAAGTGTAAAGACGTAGAAACGTGTAAGTGACTAAAACGTGCAAGAAGAATGAATGGTACTAATGAATGAATGTAAGTTAACCTATGCAAGGTTTAAAAGTGGAAAGAGTCGGGTAGACTAAAAGGTAGAGTATGAAGGTGAAAATGATTAAAGCGGATTTAAAATGTGAGATGATAAACACATAGAAGTGTGTACTTATAATAAGCAGGTTCATATGTTCTATGAGCTTGCGTTCACTAAATAAAATAGACGAGATAATGTATGTATGTTAAAATGTTAATGGCTTGGATCCAATGTTATAATGTGAAAGTGGATAAAGTGTGAATGTTAAAGATCCTTCGGGATGAATGTTAATGATCCTTCGGGATGAATGTTAAAGTTGGTATCCTTCGGGATGACCAAGTCAATGAATGTTAAAGAATCCTTCGGGATGTGTTAAAGATCCTTCGGGATAAAATGTATTGCCTTCACCGGCAAAGATTGCCTACATCCTTGGCATGTGTAATAGTCCCTTCGGGGAAGATGTTAAAGTAAAGTGGATCCAAGCTAGAAATTAGAAAAGTTTAAATAATGAATGAAATGTAAAATAAAAGCGAAAGAATGAAAGTTAAAGCAAGTAATGAATAGGTGCGAGTGTTATGTCGGAAGTATGTAAGTAGGATGGTTTATGGTTTCTTTATTTAAATGGATTGGGACACCTTTTCATTTGAATAAAGGAATTATGAATCACCGAACCATGAGTTTATATTTCTTGATTTACATCGTTTGGGACGCCTCTCCATGTAAGTGAGGAAGTATGAATGAGTGGGCTTATGTGTTCCCGACATGGCATTAGTAGGGGGAAAGGGTAGAAAAGGGAGTCTAGGATAAGTAGAATTCATACGGAGCTAAGATAGGTGGATAGACAATGAGTTGAATGACGACCCTAGGTGGGAAACGTCAAGTGAAGTATATGACTTAGGTGCTAAAGTATAAGTTAAAACGATTAAGTTTTAAATGATGAGCTTGCTTGCAATGTGAATTGAAGGTAAAGTGAAGTAATAAATGTTAATAAACGCTAATATGGACTAAAGATTCTATGAAAATATGAAAAGAGAATTAAAGGCAACGTAACGTGTTGTAAAATAGTAATGAGATAGTGGTAAGGTTGCGATAAAAGTAGAAAGTTAATGAATAATTGACTAATGAAAAGTTAAAAAGGGTATGTAATGTTCAAGTGACACATAGTCCTTGATGGGAAAGTTAAATGGAACTAGTTAGAAGTTTATGCGATAGACGTAGAATGGTTTAATGGCATATATTAGTGGTAAGGATGGTGTCTTAAATGACATCATCATTGAGAAGAAATGAAATGTTAGGAAAGTTAAGCTAGAAATGAGATGAGTTAAAGGTATGATGTACGTATAGTGGACCTTGAATTGCACGATCATTTAGATCGTTGCAATCAAAATGGGGATGAAGAATGAAAAGTGATAAGAATGGGAGTAAGACGGGGTTAAGTTTTGGTTAGAAATAGACGAGAGATTTCGGGACGAAATCTAAATAAGGGGGTAGAATTGTTAGACCCGTTCCCCGGGTACGTGGACCCCACCCTAGATGAAAGTAGACCAAAGGCCTTATGTGATTGGCTAGTCAATGAATGTAAAGTTATAGTCAAACCCAATAGTCAAAGTGATAGTCAAATAATGTATTTTATAGTATTGGAAAGTATTATGTGGCTCAAGTAGAAAGGAAGAGACTTAAGAGGTTAATGTTGTAAAGTGTTGGATATGTTATAAAGTTAAGTGTGGCCAAAATAAGAGAAAAAAGGACTTAAGGGACTAAAGTTGCCATCTAGGAAAACTTGCATCTTATCTAACTAGATCCAGGATATTCTAGAGTCTCCCACCACTATTTTAGATAAGGCTGGAAATCCGGTTTTATGGAAAGGAGAAAATGGAGGGAAATGTTAGTATCGACCTAAGGAGAAGAAGAAGATGAAGAGCAAGTGTCCATAGCCCTTCTTAGCAATGATTCCCTTCAAGTAAGTGTTCTAATTTATGAGTTAATGATGATTATTAAGGTAAAGGTTAATGGGTTAAGTGGGTTTTCATCATATGATCTTGATATGATCATATGATGATATAGAGATGATGTTGGGTAAGCTTAGATGGGTTTTATAACCATTGATTATGATATATTGTGTTAATGAACCCCGATGTTATGGTTATGGTTAGGAAGTAAGAGTGATGATGATGATGGTGATGATAAATGATGAAGATGATGATGATGATGATGTTATTGTGAGACTTAGCTTGGAGCTCAGGTAAGTAAACCGGTATAATGTAAAGTTATATTGATTTCTATGCATTATGTGTTATGTGGCTAATGTGTTAAGGTTACGGTTGTTTAGCATAATGGTAGTTATGTGTAAGAGGTTAGGTTAGTGGATGTGTTAGATGAGAGGGGAGTAAGGAAAAAGGATGGTTAAGGTTTAAGTGGCTAAGGTATGTGCTTATGTTTATGTTGTTGGATTAATGGTTGTATAATGTGTAATGTGTTGAATGAAGTATAATGTTAAGTTATACCCGTTTTACTTACTAAGCATTCGTGCTTAAGGTTTAATGTTTCAATGTTTTGTAGGCTAAAGTACTAATGTGATGGCTTGGAATAATGTTAGAAGTTGGATATGCAATGGTAGAAGGATGGGTAAGAAAGTAGAGCTTAGGTAGATACCGAGCTCATTCAAGATGGTACCCCCGTGAGTCAATAAATGATTTGTAAAGTGAAGTCAAGCGTCTAATTGTATGTTAAGTGTTGCGTAACGAATTGGAAGTCATTTGGTGTGTCAAAGCATGTTTTAAGTATTTGTAATGAAAGTTAAAGGGGCGTTTGGTTTATGTGTAAAAGTACCCATTTTGGGTTGTAAACGGGTCAAGTGTCATTGGAACATGTTTAGTATGTTAGTATAACGATTTCTGGAAAGTTTGGTGTAAAACGGAAGTGGTATAAGTGGTTTGTTGTGAAAATGGGTCAAAGGGGTTTATGCATAACCCGTCAGTTCTGGGATCCACCTTTAGGTTCGAAATACTGGACCTTAGTGTAGATCTTCCCAGGATCTACTTTTAGGTTCAAAACTGTGGTCCTTGGTGTGGATCAAGTTTTCAGTCTGGGATCTACTTTTAGGTTCCAAAATCTGGATCTAAGTGTAGATCCAGTTTGGTCATCTTGGTTATAAATGGTCATCTTGGTTATGAATGTTCAAGGATTTTTGTAAATGGTCAAAAGTAAAGGTAAAGCGTTTCCGTGTAAAGTTTCAAGTTTTGGTCAAAGCGGGCACGGGGCGTTACATAGTGTTTATGGCTACCCTAGCTATGATTCTCCTTCAAGTAAGTATTTCCATTTGATAATTAATTAGATTAAGAGTTATGAGTAAAGTGGGTTTTCATCATATGATCAAGATGTGATCATATGATGATATGATTTGGAAGATGAGTGTATTTGATGGGTTTTGTTAACCCTTGTTATGTTATTGATTATTATGTTGTTAGGGTTTAGTTAATTATGAAGGATGATGATGATGATGGAAGATTTTGATGATGATGATGATATTCTTGTTATTATTTAGCTTGGATTAAGGTAAGTAAAATGATGATGACATGTGTTATGTGAATTTCTAGCATATATGTGTTATGTATGTTCTATGTCAAGAAGTATGGATTTGAGATATGCCTAAGTGAGATGATGGATAGGGTCTATGTGATAAGTCAATGTTATGTGTAGATGAGGATTGGAGTAGTAAGCCCGTAAGTAAGTGTTTAATGTATGTGATGCCTATGTGTTGCTTGAAGTGTAATGTATGTTATGATTGTTTTACTTACTAAGCCTTTGTGCTTACGGTTTAGTTGTATAACCGTTTTGTAGGTTGACATGTTATTATGGATGGCTTGGAATGATGGAATAAGGATTTGGTTAGGCGAGAATGAAGGTAGTTTGTATTTGGGATGCTTAGGTAGAATACCGAGCTCAAGTATAAAGTTGTACCCCCGTTGGTCTTTTATTGAATTGTAAAGTGTAGTCGTGTGTCAAATTGTATGTCAAGTGTTGTGTAGCGAATTGGAAGTCATTTGGTGTGTCAAAGCATGTTTTAAGTGTTTGTAATGAAAGTTAAAGGGGCGTTTGGTTTATGTGTAAAAGTACCCATTTTGGGTTGTAAGCGGGTCAAATGTCATTGGAACATGTTTGATATGTTAAGTTATTGATGTTGGTCAAGTTTGGTGTAAAACGAAAGTCGTATGGGTTGATTGTAGTGAAAATGGGTCAAAACGGGTTATTTGCATAACCCGTCTAATTTGTAAAAGTACCCTTTCAGGGAGTCGTTCGGTAAATATTTTTGTATGAAAATGAGCCCCATGATATACCAAGTAAATCTGCAAAGTTTGGTGTAATACCAAGTTCGGGAGGTCGGGTTTTGAAGCGCGAAACTTGAAAAATGATTCGAGGGATCAGCAGGGTTTGAACCGCCGCGGTTCAGACCTGATTTTGGGGTTGAACCGGCGGTTGGGTTTTCCCAGCCGGCGGTTTGGCTGAATTTTCAGATTTTGACAATTTTCGAAAAATCATATCTTTTAAACCGTAAGTCGTCACGGGTCGTGCCACCCGTCATTTTGAAGGTAATTGAATGTACTTTCATTTAAAAATAGTCTCAAGTCCTGAATGTGTATAGATTTTTGTCAGTTGTCAAAAGAGTGACAGAATGTCCGTAAAAGTCAAGCGTTTTCGCATATAAAGTTTTAAATTTTGGTCTAAGCGGGCACGGGGTGTAACAAATTGGTATCAGAGCTTCGGTTTAAGTGAATTAGGTTTCCTTTAGGTTGCCTAGACTTAAACCACTCGTAGAAATGTTGGACGTAGGTATAAGAAATGCGTAAGGTAAACGTTTAAGTTTAAAGAAGGAATGTGTAACGTGGCATGTGAACTTAAGTTAGTAAGTATGATGAAAGTATTTTATGTTTTAAAGTGTATGTGATGTAAGTCCGTGGAGGACTTGAAGCTTTTAAATGATTAGTTAACCGTGCACCTTGATTGGTGCCGGTGATTATATAAACGTATGCTAGAGTAACGGTAATGGAATGTGAATAGGAATGGTAATTGGTATTAGAGATGGGTTAAGGAGCAAGTTTAAATGTTGACGTCTAGAGTATGGACATTATAAATGTGCTAAATTATAACGTGAAAAGATAATATGAAACTAAGATACTAATGATGTAGTGTTAAATGGTATGAAGGGTAAAGAATGAGGCTAAAAGAATAACGGCATGTAATCATTGTGATCCGTAGGATATTAATGTGACCAACATATGGTCTCGTTATATATATATATATATATATATATATATATATATATATATATATATATATATATATATATATATATATATATATATATATGTGTGTGTGTGTGTGTGTGTGTGTGTGTTGACGTTAATGTGGTATAGAGACAGGTCAAGGATAGGCTAAGGTATAAGAACAAGAATGCGATGAGTTAAGAATGTAAGAGAGAATAAGATGAGTATGCATGAAGTAAAGGTGTTGACCTGAAATCATTATATTACGGCTAAGGTCATTAGCGGTAATTATTATAATGAATGCATGTGTTGCAGATGACGATATATGTAAAGTCTATATGTAAAAGAGTTGAGTAGACTAACGTGTAATTGGAAAAGGTGGAATTGGTTAGCATGGGTTAAAGAATGTAAGCTAGAGTGAAAAGTGTAACGACGTAGAAAATGTGTAAGTAACTAAAACGTGCAAGAAGAACGAATGGTACTAATGAATGAATGTAAGTTAACCTATGCAAGATCTAAAAGTGAAAAGAGTCGGGTGGACTAAAGGATAAAGTAAGAGGGCAAAAATGATTAAAGCGGATTTAGAATGTAAGATGATAAACACATAGAAATGTGTACTTATAATAAGCAGGTTCATATGCTCTATGAGCTTGCGTTCACTAAATAAAATGGATAGGATAAAGTGTGTGTGTGTGTGTTAAAATGTTAACAGCTTGGATCCAATGTTATTATGTGAAAGTGATAAAGTATGAATGTTAAATATCCTTCGGGATGAATGTTAATGATCCTTCGGGATGAATGTTAAAGATGGTATCCTTCGGGATGACCAAGTCAATGAATGTTAAGGAATCCTTCGGGATGTGTTAAAGATCCTCCGGGATAAAACGTATTGCCTTCACCGGCAAAGAGTGCCTACATCCTTGGCATGTGTAATAATCCCTTCGGGGAAAATGTTAAAGTAAAGTGGATCCAAGCTAGAAAATGAAAAAGTTTAAATAATGAATGAAATAAAAATGAAGAAAATGAAAGATTGGAAGTTAAAACGTGTAATGAATAGGTGCGAGTGTTATGTCGGAAGTATGTAAGTAGGATGGTTTATGGTTTCCTTATTTAAATGGATTTGGACGCCTTTTCATTTGAATAAATAAGTTGTAAATCACCGAACCATGAGTTTGTATTTCTTGATTTACATCATTTGGGACGCCTCTCCATGTAAATGAGGAAATACGAATGAGTGGGCTTATGTGTTCCCGACACGGAATGAGTAGAGTAAAAGGGTAAAAAGGGAGTCTAGGATGATTAGAAGTCATAAGGAGTTGAGATAGGTGGATAGATAATGAGTTGAATGACGACCCTAGGTGGGAAACGTCAAGTGAAGTATAGGACTTAGGTATTTAAGTGTGAGTTGAACGATTAAAGTTTGAAACGATATGCTTGTTGCAATATGAATTGAAGGACAATGTGGAGTAATGAATGCTAATAAATGCTAATATGGACTAAAAGCTCTATAAAACTTTGAGAAGAAAAGTAAAGGCGAACGTAGCGTGTGAGTGAAATAGTAATGAGATAGTGGTAAGGTTGCGGTAAAAGTAGAAAGCTAATGAATAATCGACTTGGTAAAAGTTAAAAAGGGTGTGTGATGTTCAAGTGACACATAGTCCTTGATGGAAAAGTTAAATGGAACTAGTTAGAAGTTTATGCGATAGACGTAGAATAGTTAAATAGCATATATTAGAGGCAAGAATTATGTCTTAAATGACATAATGACTAAAAAGAAATGGAAGAATTGAGAAGTTAAGCTAGAAATGGAATGAGCGAGGGGTATGACGTACATATAGTGGACTTAGAATTGCAAGACCATTTAGATCGTGCAACCAAAAAGGGGGATGAAGAACGGAAGGTACTAAGAATGGAGGTAAGATGAAACTAAGTTTTGGTTAGAAATAGACGAAAGATTTCGGGGACGAAATCTAAATAAAGGGGATAGAATTGTAACACCCGTTTCCCAGGTGTTGGGACCCCACCCTAGATGAAAATGGATAAAGACCTCATGTGATTGGCCAGTCAACATTTGTTGCGCAATGGTCAAACCCGATAGTCAAAATGATAGTCAAAGCATGTATTATGAGATTATGAAAGTATTATGTGGCAAGAATATAAAGGGAATAGACTTAAGGGACTTATGTTGTCATAAGTCAATTATGTTATAAGTTAGTTGTGGCTAAAATAGAAGGAAAGGAACTAGAGGGGCCATTCTTGCCAATGGCCCAAACTTGTGTTTTAGCTAGATATATCCAGGGATTTCTAGAGAAATCCACATTATTCTTGGGTCTTTGGGAAGGCCGGTTCTAGAGGGAGAAAAGGGAGGGAAATGATTGCCTTGATGGCTTAAGAAAGAAGATGATCAAGTTCTAGTGTTTATGGCCACCCTAGCTATGATTCTCCTTCAAGTAAGTATTTCCATTTGATAATTAATTAGATTAAGAGTTATGAGTAAAGTGGGTTTTCATCATATGATCAAGATGTGATCATATGATGATATGATTTGGAAGATGAGTGTATTTGATGGGTTTTGTTAACCCTTGTTATGTTATTGATTATTATGTTGTTAGAGTTTTGTTAATTATGAAGGATGATGATGATGATGATGGAAGATTTTGATGATGATGATGATATTCTTGTTATTATTTAGCTTGGATTAAGGTAAGTAAAATGATGATGACATGTGTTATGTGAATTTCTAACATATATGTGTTATGTATGTTCTATGTCAAGAAGTATGGATTTAAGATATGCCTAAGTGAGATGATGGATAGGGTCTATGTGATAAGTCAATGTTATGTGTAGATGAGGATTGGAGTAGTAAGCCCGTAAGTAAGTGTTTAATGTATGTGATGCCTATGTGTTGCTTGAAGTGTAATGTATGTTATGATCGTTTTACTTACTAAGCCTTTGTGCTTACGGTTTAGTTGTCTAACCGTTTTGTAGGTTGACATGTTATTATGGATGGCTTGGAATGATGGAATAAGGATTTGGTTAGGCGAGAATGAAGGTAGTTTGTATTTGGGATGCTTAGGTAGAATACCGAGCTCAAGTATAAAGTTGTACCCCCATTGGTCTTTTATTGAATTGTAAAGTGTAGTCGTGTGTCAAATTGTATGTCAAGTGTTGTGTAGCGAATTGGAAGTCATTTGGTGTGTCAAAGCATGTTTTAAGTGTTTGTAATGAAAGTTAAAGGGGCGTTTGGTTTATGTGTAAAAGTACCCATTTTGGGTTGTAAGCGGGTCAAATGTCGTTGAAACATGTTTGATATGTTAAGGTATTGATGTTGGTCAAGTTTGGTATAAAACGGAAGTCGTATGGGTTGATTATAGTGAAAATGGGTCAAAACGGGTTATTTGCATAACCCGTCTAATTTGTAAAAGTACCCTTTCGGGGAGTCGTTCGGTAATGTTTTTGTATGAAAATGAGCCCCATGATATACCAAGTAAATCTGCAAAGTTTGGTGTAATACCAAGTTCGGGAGGTCGGGTTTTGATGCGCGAAACTTGAAAAATGATTCGGGGGATCAGCAGGGTCTGAACCGCCGCGGTTCAGACCTGATTTTGGGGTTGAACCGGCGGTTGGGTTTTCCCAGCCGGCGGTTTGGCTGAATTTTCAGATTTTGGCAATTTTCGAAAAATCATATCTTTTAAACCGTAGGTCGTCACGGGTCGTGCTACCCGTCATTTTGAAGGTAATTGAATGTACTTTCATTTAAAAATAGTCTTAAGTCCTGAATGTGTATGGATTTTTGTCAGTTGTCAAAAGAGTGACAGAATGTCCATAAAAGTCAAGCGTTTTCGCGTATAAAGGTTTAAATTTTGGCCTAAGCAGGCACGGGGTGTAACAGTTTTTAGTCCTCGAAAGTGGAAATAGAAAAACTTGATCTTTGATAAAAACTAAAGGTAACCATTCCTAGCATAGTATGGCCCTACCTGGATTATACATAGGTGATCAGGCTTTGTATAATCAAGGTCCAAAGATGCAATGCTGGGTTTAGTTTGAGGACATACCGGTATTTCTGTTTATGAGGTAGTAGTAAAGCCACAACTGGTTGTGATAAGACAGTTCATAGGATGACGGTAAAATGTTTGTAAAGAAACCGCGAAATGATTTGTAGGGTGATTGCAACGCAGTTTATTATTTTATAGAACAGTGGCTAGAGTAGTTCACAGAGGAACCAAAATATAGTTTTATAAGATGCCAGTGAACCGTTTTTTGGTTTATGAACCAATAGTTAGGCATCAATTTAGTTTATTACATAGTGATAAAATAGTTTGTAAAATGAAAATCACAATAGTTTATAAAATGAGTGGGAAAATATGGAGTGCAATGAGCGACAGTTGATACATCTAGTTGATATGAGTTTTCAGATAGTAGTGAGTCAAATAAGCTTATAACTCAAGATAAACGTACACTGGATTCATACAATATGACAAGGTTCGTACGAAAGTACTAATGTAACCTCACAGGGATACCATTTAAGAGAATCTAAACATAGGTCTCGAGATTTAGGGCAGCCGACTTTTTGATATTACGTTCAAGTCTTGTTATCCACGTTTTCCTGGCACTCGTTCCTGTAGTGCCCCTTCTTTCCACACCCATAGCAGGTTACCTCAGTCCTTCGATTATTCTCTTGCGCTGTTTGTGCTCCTGCGAGGGCTTTGGACCTACAGTCTTTGGCCATGTGTCCTATCTTCTGATAGTTGTGACACCTTCCAGCACACTGCCCGTTGTGGTGGTAGTTACAACGGTTACACAAGGGCAACTTCCCTGCATAAACCTTCTTTTCTCCCAACCCAACAGTATAGACCTTGGCGACCTCTTGTCGCTTGTTCTGGTTGTTGTTGTTATTGGGGTTTTTGTTTGGCTGATGGTTGGCTCTTGAGTTGTCCTCCCATTTTCTTTTGTTATCTCCTCTCTTTTCTGCCATATCTTGGATCACCTGATCCATTAAGTTGTGAGAGATGGAGATCGTATTATGTAAGTCAATAGGATTAGAAGCCAATATATTCCCTCTGATGTTCAAGGGTAATCCTCCGATGTAATGCTCTATAATTCGCGCCTCAGTAGCAACCAACTCGGGACATAATAATGCTAACTCTTGGAAGCGTTGTGTGTATACCACAATGTTGGTGCCTTGAACCTTTAAGTTCCAAAATTCTGCCTCCATCTTTTTGACCTCAGTGCGAGGGCAATACTTCTGGAGCATTAAAGTTTTGAATTGTTCCCACGCCATAGCGTAAGCAATATCCATTCCTGATGACTTCATGTAAGAGTTCCACCAAGTTAAAGTACTGCCTGTCAAAGTATACGAGGCATACTTAACCTTGGATTCTTCTTCGCAATTGCAGATGCGAAACACAGTTTCCAACTTTTCTAGCCATCTTGCCAAGCTGACAGCTCCCTCAGTACCTCCAAAACTTCCTGAATCACAAGCACGAAATTCTTTGTATGTGCAGCCCTGACTGACATTAGTGGGTCTCGCGGCTCTGTCACCTGTGTTAGTGCTTGATCCCACATTGGCAGCAGCGGCCATGGCTTCTGCCACCTGCTGTGCCACAAGTTGTGCCAAAGTTGGCTGGTTGACTACGTTTGGAGGGGGAGTGGCATTAGTTGCGTTTCGAGTACGGTTTGATTTGCGTGGAGCC
The DNA here is from genome assembly GCA_021014915.2 of Artemisia tridentata subsp. tridentata. Classification (NCBI taxonomy): domain Eukaryota; kingdom Viridiplantae; phylum Streptophyta; class Magnoliopsida; order Asterales; family Asteraceae; genus Artemisia; species Artemisia tridentata. The sequence goes on along the minus strand of CP139504.1, from coordinate 47,507,811 downwards.
ATTTGTCTACAAAAGAAAGTAACAAATGATGAGATTTTGCATGAGAGTATGAGAAGTCATCACATGAATGAGTAGCATTACAGTAGAGCATGAAAGAAAGAATTAAATCAAGATAATCAATAGCAGAGAGATATAACAAAATGAGCTTGTTATTGGAAAATACATTAGACACTAACCGAAGGCTACTCGGTTTAGTGGGTACAACAACGATACATATGAATCTAAGATTAGTTACGTCCTTGACGTAAACGCTTAACTTCTGCCTCAAGCTCCAGTTGTGCAGCTTCCATGTCTGCGAAGCGTCTCTGGAACTCCTGGCACATCCTCATCTGAGTAGCTAACATGGCCTCTAAGACGGAAATCTTCTGATCCTGGTTCCTTGCCATGTCTCTGGCTAACCATAGGGTCCTTTCAACGTCTTCTATCCTGCCACGTGTCTGAGTATGATCTCTACCCAAACAGCGGACTCTGGAATCCAAGTTTCTAAGCCCATAGTTATAAGTATCATGCATCTCATCAACTCTCATCCCTAAGTCAAACACTTCTCGTCTCTCGGCATCGGCTCTTATAAACAGAGTGTCAATATTACGATCATACCACTCGAAACGTGTTGGTTGTAACCTTTCCAGCTGATCAGTGTAGACGTCTAGTGTGTTGGCATGCTGATGAAGAAGGGTCCATATCGAATCACGAGTACTTATAGCATAGTCAGGGGGATTAAGTGAGGATACATCATCTGGGATGTCTGGCATTGGGGAGTCTGGAATGTCAGACAGTGGAGAGTTTGGCTCAACATCCTTCCAAATTGTCTCCTGGTGAGTTCCCCTCGAGCTCTGCCCAATCTCGAATGTAGCCGGGCAACTAATTAACTCTTCATCTGAATAAGACTCAGTAGCTCTCCTAAGTTTCTGATGTGGAGGTGAGTGGGTAGGTGATGATGTGTTTAGAGTAAGTTTCGTATTAGGTTGCGGTTGTAACACTTATACATAGGGATCTTCAGCATTTGGAGTGATCTGAAGAGTAGGTGATGTACGAGTAGTACGTAGAATAGTTTCAGTGGTATCAAATGATTTGGAAGACATGGTTTGTGACAAAGATGGTATATATGTATAAGTATATAGAAGATACTTATAATCTTTTAGTGTAAGGCTAGAAAGTATTAGCCATAATATAAGTACATATGTATATGTATACAGTTAACACGAAAGTATGTGTCCTCAAAGTAGCACGTAAGTATATGCTAGGCATTAACATGAAGTATGTGTCATCAAAGTAGCACGTAGTATGTGCTAAGCATTAACACGAAGTATGTGTTATCAAAGTAGCACGTAAGTATATGCTAAGCCTGCTGAAGTAATAAGTAAAGCAGCATGTAAAGTGGCAAGTAAGCCAGGCTGGCACATGGCGGTCATAGGGTGAGTTTTTGTAAAAAGCGGTTATAGTCTAGGTTTTATGTGTATGTGTACCTAGTTCTCTATAACCTTAGCTCTGATGACAATCTGTAACACACCCAAATCAGATCGCAGAGGAAATAATATATGGGGTGATACTTATTTGGATCACAACATAAGTAAGAGAGAACGAATTTATCAAATCCATTTTAAAAGCTTCATTAATTAAAACATAATTTTTACATAATTGAAATGCGGAAAACAAGGCCCATAATAGTTATTAGTTGTCCCATAGTACAAAAACTTTGGTCATGAGTGTTATGTGTATACTCCAAAAGTGTACCTATGCCCCTGCCACAACACTGTCTTGCATCATCATATATCAACAACTAAACACCTGAGAAAAACATGCTAAAATGTGTCAACACGAGGTTGGTGAGTTCATAGGTTTATAATAAAGCAGTAAAGTTTGACCATATTTGAAGCATGTGATCATCACCATGAATATGATGACACATCAATATAAATGTCTATTACACTAGCACTAAGTTCATGCAACCGAAGCTTGACAATGTGCATGCTCTAGAAGCACGTTAAATAAAGGCCCGTGTAAGTGTCTATCCCGAGACACTCGTGTTTCGACATGTTATACGCTCGCATTTGGTCAACCTGGCCAAACCGAACGGGGGTGTTATCCCCAATAGATCTATTTATAGCATTCGCGCTTCCCAAGTGGAATTGACGGTTCATGAGTTTGGGCATGAAGGGGATACAATGCTTAGGCTAATCGTTGCGTAATAGTTTGATAAAACATGAGTATAATGTTGGTCCTTGAAAAGTGTTTTGCATGTTTCTCACCCCAAATGTTTTGCAAAGCAAGTAATAATAGTAAAAGTGGGGCTATAAACTCACCTTGAGTGAAATCTGCCAAAGGTGAATATGAGAAATCAAGTAAGTTATGGGAACGGCTCCAACACACGACCTGAATAATAGTGAAGTCTGAGATTTTGACAGTTTTGGCTCAATACGAATGATGAGTGTGAAAATGAGTAACGGATAACGATTTGGTTTGTGATGTGTGCGTTTGATATGCTTAAAATGCTTAAAGTTCAAAAATAATATTATACATAATATTATCTTGTTTTTATGTTATTGATTCCATAATTATCGTTTCCTCGAAAGTCGTCGTATAATACGTTAGGTTTATTCGTTAAAAGTTCGTTATATAATTATAAACATAACGAAAGTAAATATATCGAAACAATTTGTAAATTGAATATGTTTAAACTAAAATGTGTAAAACATGAAATAAGAATGAATATGGATTAATGTTACTGTTCAGTCCTTGCGTTTACACAGAATTTACACTTTCTACCCTAACGGATTAACCTTTGCACCGTTAGTCCTCAGTTAGTTATATATTACATATTTAGTCCAAAAGTTTCCAAAATGACATATTATGCTTCCTGTTTACTATTTTAACAATTTCCACCCTTAAGTTATGAAATTTATAGTTCGAGACATAATTATACGAAAGTGACAAAATTAACCCGAATAGTAACAATGTTTGCAAATTTAGTCCAAAAGTTTCCAAAATGACATATTATGCTACCTGTTTACTGTTTTAACAATTTCCACCCTTAAGTTATAAAATTTATAGTTCGAGACATAATTATACGAAAGTGACAAAATTAACCCGAATAGTAACAATGTTTGCAAATTTAGTCCAAAAATCACAAAAATAGTGGGAGATGATTTCCGAAAGTTTTAACAACTTTATAAAGCTTATTTAAGTCAACACGAACTGCTTATTCATAAAAGTGCTTATTTTTCCGCTTAATGGGCCTTTAACTAAATAAGATAAGGCCCAATAACGTTTTGCGATCCGTTGGGTTGTAAGAGGTTTTGGGCTTAATCTTGGGCGTATTAGATGGACTTAAAAACATTACCATTTAGCTTATACAAACTTCTTATTGCAATTGCTTAACGAACTGCTTATTGGATTAATAGGCCCAATCGATAAAAGGGAACTTCAAAACAGTTTCGAGTAGCGATCACTAGTGACTTTAAAAGGGACTTTTAATAGCTTATCACGATGGCTTATTAGTACAGCTTGTTAGTTTGGCTTGTGGAGAAATAGTTCGAACAATAAAAACAATATGTTGTTTGTACAAATTAGATTTTACAAGGCCATTTCTTATCGATGAAAATGAATATGTTCGAAAATAAAATATGACATAAATATGTTATAAGAATTAAAAGATGCACCATACGATACAAATGAGGTTCGAAAAGCAATAAAATGAACATGCAAGTCTCGAATGAAAGTAGTACTCATTATTTAGCTAGCCATCCATAAAGGAGGTCAAAATGAAAACGTAAAATAAATACAAGAAAGCAATAAAATGTATAGAAATCTAAATACGATCGAGTAAAATGAAATACGATGCATGAGATGTTGAAAGATCAAAATAAAAAAATGGAAAAGAGTATTGAGAGACTTACAACACCAAAAGTGGTGTGGAATTCGTGAAATAGGGCTTGTATTCGAGAGACTTGCACGTTCCTTGCTAGAAGGACCAAAAATGAATCGAACTAGGCTTGAATGCTATGGAAAAGAACTCGAATGGATAGAAGATTTGCTTTTGTTCTTGTGAGGTTTCGGTAAGAAGTATAGGAGCCTTAGGGAGAGTATATGAGTGAGTTTTCAAGTAGGAATGTAAGTGTGTGTGTGTGGATCGATATATATGCATTATGCGTATAGTATATATTAAATATGTAGCAAGTTGTGAGATTTTATTCCCTAGCAGAGATTTGTGAGATTCTTAGAGGATAAGATGAGGTTAGTACTCGAGTATAAGGGAGTTTTGGGGAGGGTTGCTTGCTTGGTTCGGTTATGATCGAATTGTATATATACATGTCCTATTCGACATATATAAGAGGTCCAAAATGATTTCTAACGTGTCCAATGTGTTAGAAATGGTGAGAAACAATCTCATAAACTCAAAGTCGACTAGAAATAATTATATGCTTAGGTACAATTCAATTTTGATCGAGTTTAGTTAAAATGGATAAATATTAGTGGAACTTGTACATGTCTCGGATGCGTTTTACTTTGTCTCTCGTTCATAGGTCACACCTTCGAATCAGGAAATTAGATTTGTCGAACCTGATTATTTGATGTATGAAGATTCGAGATGTGTAAAAACTTGTATATGTTATGTGTCGAAATCACAAAATAAACTAGTCAAGTGTTGGTGCATTAAGTCGATTGAAAAGAAAAGAAATATGAAATTTTGTTGGGCTTTGAATAGTACCAAGCCAAAGAGTTGGGCTAGGAATAGTGATAAGGGTCCGTTTGGTTGTTTATTAGTATAAGAGATTTTCGTGGCCCGTGCGTGAGCTCGTTCCAATGTATTGTATCACGTATCAATGTGTTTGAGTTATCGTAGTGTGATAACGTAATTAAATGAGATAACTTCTCATTAACAGGTGTCAGAAAATAAATAATGCATTTTCAGATAAATAATCATTATTATTAAAATGAGAAAATTACCATTTGTTACAAATACTAACCATAACTCTTCAACAACATCAGCATATAGATTTCTTCATATTCGATAACTTTTGTATAGTTTCGGAACCGTGTTCTGTCAAGGGATGAGCCCAGAATCATGTAAATAATAAATATGTACAATTGGAACTTACATGTCAACTTCGTTGAATGACATTAGAAAGAAAAGGTGTTATGAGAATCTTTCGGACATGTACCAACTTGCTTTGTTGATTGGTTCATAGGAACCTGCATTTAAGCAAGAAAACAGACATGTGTCACTTGATAAAACTCAATTTTAAACCTATTAACTAATATTGAATCTGGAATCATACCCAAGTATTCGCATCTGCCTGAACTTTAAAGGCTCATAAAACCGTAGCATACGGTTTTTGCTAGAGGACAGGAATTTGTGCTTCAATATATGTAGATGTGCGCAAATTTCAGCAACCAAACAATGATGCAACAACAACATAGTAGTCACCGCCGCTATGCCAATTAAACATAAACCCACCAAATTTTCTTTAAGGTATAATCAAAATCAATTTTTACCCTCAAAATCGAAAGGAAAATTGAATCTTATAAAACCGCATACCTTCAATTTGAAACGGGGAAGGCAAACATTTTTTTTTGCATCAGCAAACGAAGAAACTCCATTCAAAAATGTAAAATCATATATCCAAAAAATCAGATAAACAATATCAAACCGTCAAAGTGATGCAACAAATAGTTAGGCTCAGACCTATAAATAGGGGTCGGGTCATAGAAAGACCCGAATTCCGCCATGGCTGCAAACGAACACAGTTGCATAGTAAGCATTTATACTATACCATCCGGTCGTTGCCGCGCCAAGTTACGGTCGGATCTTCAACAACCCATTTCATTTAGCTCAGATTACAATCGTCATCACAGCCCAATTGACAAATATTATCAGTATTAGTACGAAATCCAAAACCATAGACCATAAACCCCATATTCACCTCCACCACCACAATAAAGATTGGCTGAAAATGAAATCATTGGCTTATTCATATGATTTAGATAAAATCATATCATGGGAAAAGAGGCGCAAACACCCTTTTATGAAATTCCCAATCTCTTTTTTGCCCAAGCCTCATTCATTTATGTGAGCTGTGCTTTATCCCCCATTAACCAAGTAGAATGGGTCAGAAAATCTTTGAAAGTGAATATGCAATCGAAGATATAGAAAAATTTAATTAAATGCGTCAATTGAAGTTCAATAAGCAAAATCCCAACAGGGCCCTTTATAAATAATGTGTTCATGCCTCTATCATAACTCTGATAACTCATGATAAGCTTATACCAAATTACATGTTCCTTAACTCAGAAGATCCAAAAAGATTATCAATACACCATATTTTGAATCACCCTTTACATTGGTCTACTGAATACATACTTTTGTTTTAACCATAAATAACAAAAACATACCATACTCACATCAAATTTAATCATTTAAACCCCAAAAAATATATATATATATCTCTACATTATATATAACAGGAGGCGTTACACGTAGATAATGCCACATAAATGCCACCTCAATGCCACATAATCATAAACTATGCCACCTAAGCACCCTTTAATTTGTTCATAAATTTCGGATTTAATTTTTACAAAAATGCAAGATGCTGGATTCAAACCTGGGTTCGCTAGCTCACAAACAAACACTACAACCAATGGAACAAGCCACAAGTTATGATAGACAATTCAAAATCAAAATGTAATGTGTTAATAACAACACATTCTTAAAAGCCTAAAATATAAACCCCATATTTATTTTCTCTCTATTACGGTTTGATACAAAAAAAAGTACCCTCTTTTAAAACCCTAATGAAACACGATTGGAAATTGATTATGATTATTGAATTTGTAGATAATGACTTCTATATTACTGGAGAATCATATGCTGGCCATTACATTCCTGCTATTGCTGCTCGAGTCCACCAAGGAAACAAAGCTAAAGAAGGAATACACATAAACCTGAAGGTATCTTTTTCTGTTAGAAGATCATTATTTTCTCAATTAACTTGATGATGTACTTACTTTATGAATTGTTTTGCAGGGATTTGGCATTGGTAATGGACTTACCGATCCAGCAATTCAGTACCAGGCTTATACGGATTATGCATTGGACATGGGATTAATTAAGGAGTCTCAGTATAAACGCATCAATTTGATAGTTCCAGTGTGTGAAGCAGCTATTAAGCTTTGTGGTAATCTCGCATCTCTCTTTCTTTCAGACACACACACACACACACACACACACACACTCATTCTCTACTGGTGATTATGTATGTCATTTGATAGTTATACAGAGAGCTTAATTTAGCCCATTCGCATCTCCAATTTGACCCACTACTTTGATGTAACTGAGTGGTAGCATCATAGTTTATTGGTTGATGTTTAAACTAAGTATTATTAGGGAGACTCCTATTAGGAAGACCTCCGAAAAGACTGATCACCACTTGGTTGAGGACATAAACATCTCAAAAATACTGTTATGCCAAAGCTTCTCTAGGGATGTATTTCTAGCAGTTACAAGTGTTGTGGTGTTTTGGTATTGCATAGCACTAGAGTAGCATATGTTCTCTCACCCTGTACAGGTCATGAGGATTCTTTGCAATCAAGATGTGCTGAGAAATCCATTTAACTTGCTTTTTTTTATTGGGATTGTAGGTTGGGGTCGCTGAACCTGAAACTAAATCTAAAAAGAAGAAGAAAAACAAACAAGATTTAGCTTCTGGTGGTGAAACCAAACAAGTGAAAGTAGATGCGCCAAAAAAAGTAGTAGATGACATTGTGAATCAATCGGATGTAAATGAAACTAAGAAAAAATATAAAAAGAAAAAGAACAAAAGCAACCAAAAAGACACTGAAAAAGGAGACATTCAACTAAACGAGGTTAAGGAAGATGCACCAAAGAAAGTGGTAGATGACACTGTGAATGAATCAGAGGTAAATGAAACCAAGAAAAAAAAGAAAAAGAAAAGGATCAAAAATAAAAAGAAAGTGGTAGATGACACTGTGAATGAAAGTGGTATATGACACTGTGAATGAATCAGAGGTAAATGAAACTCAAGTAAATGGGTCAAAACGTGCAATTTATTCAGTGTTTCTCTTTTAATGGGGTTGTGTTTTAACGTCTTACAATTGTTATTTGTAGTCCATTGGGCCCCTTTATCCCTGCTCCTCCTGAAGTTGCAATGTGGATGATGCGAGATCAGGGCGTGCCTTCCCCTTTTGAAGGAGGTGGTAGAAATGTGCTAGCTCGGCTTCAGATGACTGCTCCTGCTCCAATGGTTGCTTTACCTCCATCATTTAGTTTTGGCAATTTACCTGTGCTTTTGGTGCATGTTGGTGAAAGAATATCCAAATGAAGATTGGCTGCACTTGACTGCCCTTATCCATGGTACAATATATACATGTCAATTTCATATACATCTATTCATCTATATACAAGCATATTTAATAGTATTATATGCATGCCAATCTTATAATACTATTTTCAATTTGTTTTAGACCTTGGGAAAGTTCTGCTCCTTCCAAAATCGCTGGTTTGATGGAACAGTGCAAGTTTTTTGGTTCATGACTGCTATTTAAAATGTTTATTCAGGGGTATGTAATCAGGTTCATAGGGTATGAAACGGACCTGTATGACTGTTATTACTTCAGGGTTTGTACTTTCTCAGTATTAGTGGTTCTCTTGAATCTGGGATATGTTAATTTATGGTTCAAATAGCATGGCAACTATTGCTGCCGGGCTGCTGGTTTTGTGTGGTTGGGTCTGTTAGGTTTGGCTATATATCTGGATAATTAGCTTGATAATTAGGTTTGGCTATATATCTGGAGTAAGCATTTTTAACTTGATGAACTCAAATAAGTACATATTATTACTATCATTTATCCTAATAATTTGACTTGTTTTATTATATTATTTATGAGGATTGATACTTAATCGTTTACTTTTGTAATTCTCAGTTGAAAACAAGCATTTGGTGAAACTTGGCGATTTTGGACTAATTATGGAGCAAAACATGCAAGAAGTTAAGAGTCTACTGAAATGTACAAGATCAAGACTATTCTGCTCCAGATGCGCCGCATCTCACTTATGACATGCGCCGCATCACTATCAATATTTCACCAGATACGATCCAAGATACAAGAGAACATGCGCCGCATCTAATTATGGAGTTACGCCGCATCTTCTGGCGGTGTACGAATATTCCTGAATATTATAATCTTGGACCCCACGCGAAGTTAAGTCAATGCGCCGCATCTACTTACTAGATGCGCCGCATCCTACCCTCAGACAGAAACTATAAATACCCCAAGACCAGACGAATTCCGAAGTTTTTTGGAGACACATATTATATCCGAAGACCGAAGACCAGAAACCTAGGACGAATTCAGTCAAGGCAGCAGCACAAGACACACCCAAATCAAAGATACAAGAGCTGTAAGAAGGTGCTGCACGTGTTTAATTCATTAAGTAGTTTTGTTTTATTGTGTTAGTAAACTTTAATTCATCAAGATTGGTGGCTTGTGTAATGTGACAACGGAAAGATTGCACTCCCTTAAAACTGCTTTCTCATTAATTAAAGTTTATATGTTGATGTCATTGGTGACTTTTATTAGTGCATTGATAACCTCTGTGTCTAGCTGAGCGTTGATCGGGTCGCCATGCCTCTGCCCTCGCCTGTTTATTAGATCGCCTATGCATTCTATGGTCTGTAGAAAAGTAGGAGAAAGATAAACGGGATAGTCATAAGTAATCATTAAGGGTTTACTCGCCGATAAGATTAGAACCAACGAGAAAGGACTTAATCTCGGTGCATTGCATCGAACTATACACTTCATATAACACTAGCAATAAAACAAGTGACAAACTACTTATCATCAGGACAGCCCTCTTATTGTCTCGAGTATTTATCTGTGTACGTGTGTGCTACTTGCTGATTCGTGCCTATTGGTTTAGTTTATTATTTAATTGCAACCAAATCGTGCCAGTCTCTCAGGCTGAACCCCCTTGCGTTAGATTAGGTTGTATAGCTAACTTAATATATTAAAATACTGATTAGAATAACTAGATAATACGTTCCACTCTTAGTGATCGACACTCTACTTACCATTATATTCATACTGACCGGGTACACTGCTCGTTAAGTGTGTGTGTTATTGATAAGTCGGCTAAATATAAATTTAAAACTTGAGTAGGCATTAAACTGCTAAACCGCAACGACACATCGCACCGCATCAAGTTTTTGGCGCCGCTGCCGGGGAGTGAATTGTTATTATCTGTTAATTTGATTAGTATTTTAATTAGGTTTTAATTTTTTGATCTAACCGCTAATTTTGTTGTGTATTAGATTAATTTGCATTCATTGTACTATTTTGCATATTTTCTGTTTTTGTGTGTTATTTGTTTGCTTTTGTTTGTGTTTATTTTCGTGTGTTTTTATTTGTTTTAATTTTTAGTATTTTTTGTGTTCTGCTATCGTTGTACTGAGCTAAATCAAACGATACGGCGCATCTGATTTCTCAGATACGGCGTATTGCGTTTAATTTTTATAAAATACAACGCGTTTAAATAATTCGATACGACGCATCTTTTCCCCAAGATACGGCGTATCTGTTTTTGATAAAAAAAATTTCTAAACGATAACGCCATACGACGCATCTGCTTCAGCAGATACGGCGTATCTATTATTTTAATTAAAAACAGTTTTCGAATTATTAAACAGATACGGCGCATCGATTTTTATCGATACGGCGTATCTTCTGAATCAAAAATCTTATATTTTGAAACGTAACGAAAATACGGCGCATTAACTTTTGTTAATACGACGCATTTAATTTTTATAAATATCGATTTTTGATTATTAAAATTGATACGGCGCATTCAAATTTCTAAGCGGCGTATCTATTTTCTGAATAAAGTCTGATTTAATTTTAACGATTATAAGATACGGCGTATCCAACTTTTTGGATACGGCGCATCGTCAGCAGATATCAGTTATTTTTATTCTTATATCCGTTTCTATATTTATTAATTTTTTCTTCTAGCGAACAGATCCTACTGATGCTTTTGTGATTATTTCAGAAGGAAAATGGAAGGATTCGGAGAACTGATTGACTTCGACTTCGAAGCCAACTTTATGAATGATATATTAGTGCATGATAAATCACCCGAACGTTACGACGGGGACTACATTGAACTTAATGACCTTGATGGACCAATGGAATCCAATGACCTATTCATGGACGATGCGGAATCTGAGTTAGAAGAAGGAGAAATTCTGGATAGTCCAAAAGTCAACGTTATTATTACTAGGAATTACGATGAATTTGAGGGATATGATGGTTCTTGGGATTACGGTAAAAGGATCCACGCCGATTGTGCTTACAATTTGCAATTCCCATGCATGATTGGATACAAGTGTATTGACGCCAATTTCTTTCCTATTTTACCAATCAATGTCATGTCAAGGAGCTTTTACAATTCTATTATGAGAAATAAAGTGGAGCATAAGGGAAAAAATGTAGTTGGAGCCTTCATTAATGTCCCGATCTTCGTTGGACGCTTTACTATTGTAAATGAGTTCGCCGTTGTTGAAGACATGAATGCCTATCATGACAGCAATATGGGTGACGTGATTGTTGGGAAACCATTTTGTAGGGAGATCACTATTAATGCAAAACGATTTGAAGGAAAGATCACCTTTCAATGTGGAAGCGACATTATCACTTATATGATGCCCCGAACTCACCCTGGGTTTAAACATGCTACTAATAAGGTCTGCTACAAATTCTCTCCATTCCTTTTTATTAGTAATGATGACATGAAGAGAGGGATTGAGTACCCATATCAAATGATGGAAGGATTCTATAAAGGAGTTTTGAATTTGGGGCCTGAATATATACGTGATGAATTAGTAGCTAAATGGATCCTACGTAAGCAATGTGGGAATCAAGTAATGGAATAATGAGCTGAACGTGAGTCTAACTTGAAGACTCTGGAATAAAGACAAGTGCTTACCGGGAGACAACCCGGATTTATCTTTTAATTTTCTGTTTATGTGTCGAGTCAGTCAGGCCGCAGAGGATACGGCGCATCTCAATCCTGAGATGCGACGCATCTCCTGCAATGGTCATATCTTATTTTATTTTTCTGCATTTTTATTTTCGACTTCAAAACTTTTTATCAGTTTATTTCAATGCGGCGCATCCCTGGTTAAGGATGCGGCGCATCTTTTATTCTGATCCGTATTTATTCCAGGCTCGATACGGCGTATCTTCTTCCATAAGATACGGCGCATCGACTGACCTGATGATTTTCATTTTTAATTTTTATGTTTTATTTTTACCTAACTACTAATGTGTTATGCAAGTTTGAACCTTTCTTATCTTAGGTGTGTTTTAAAGCCTTGGTGGTATTATAGATTCCTGCATTTCCTGTGGATACATCGAATATGAAGCTTAAACGTTCTAATCCACAAGAAAGATGATTTTTGCTCTTATACAAATGGAGGATCATACCGAGCAAATCTCAGGGGAGTTTTTCTGTTCTAATTCTTTTATTTTCCAGTTTTTAACCTTTTATACAAACAACGAGGACGTTGTTTAACTTAAGTGGGGGGATTGGAGAATTAGAACACTTAACACTTACTTGTCCTAAACTTTTCAAAATATGCTTAAAATGTGCTTAATATATCAAAACTTTAAAATTTTTAGCATGTTTTTGTTTAAAGTCTAAGTTGCATAGCTGCACACATGACGTTATTTTCAAAAATTGTGATTTTCAAAATTCACAAATCTATGAGTATGCCGGTGACTTGTAAACTTTAGAACTTGGCTTGTATACTATTCGAGACCACCATAATAAGTATTATTTTATATAATTGGAATGACTTGTCTAAATTGGTAGAATTTCTAGGATTACACCCAAATAGCCTTTATATGTTATGTGATATTAACTAACTACACTGGTTAGTTAACCCCCGTATAAACCTTTTGTTACTCTCATTTTTAGAGTAAGATACCCCTAGAAAAACACTCAGAGCCATTCCTTTTTTTTCTTACACCTTTGTTAAAATGTTTCGTTACACCCTTAAACCTTAGCCTACCCTGTAGATTAGAATCCGTGGTTGGTTAATTGCTATAGGCAAAGCGTGTTTCCTTACATTACCTGTGTTCGCGTGCGTAATTCATTATCTATGGTTAGGTCGGGAAATTGCACAATGCAATTGGAGTGAAAGTAAATATTGCATATCTTTGAGTTTATTTTTCGTGTGTTTACTACTTTCACTATTACCGTTATTTCTGAAGTCATGAAAAGTATGGAAAAATTATCCAGAATTATTGTTTTGGTGATGTGGTGAAATTTTACACATCTATGTTTATGTTATTATATATATATATATATATATATATATATATATATATATATATATATATATATATATATATATATATATATATATATATATATATAAATCGAAAAAAATGAGAAAAGAAAAAGAAAAAAGAAGAAAGTTGGATGTTTGTTTTAACCAACGATGTAAAGTTATGTAAGTGGTCGATATCACCACTATTTGTTGTATATTATATCTATGGATTGAATGGGAGTTGGCAGTTATGGGAACGTCAACTAAGGTTTATTCTTTGATTAAGATCTTGTTGAGTATAATTCGTGTCTACCTAAAGCGTGTGTTTCAAGTGTTAAAGCGTGAGTTATTCAATGATATGAGTCTTATTCATGGGATGGTTGGGATAGTGATTAACCACACTTAGGATTTTAATTTATTTGTTTTGTTTATTTTTCATTTTACACCAATTTATATCCCAAATATTATCCATACCCTGTATTATTCTTTATCCAACCAAACCTTTGATTTATTGAGATTAGGGATTTGAGCAATCTTAAGTATCGTAGTCGTGGATTCGGCTATGTATTTATGATTTTGTCGCCCTTTTTGATATATTATTATTGGTGAAGTTTGGACTTATCTTTAGCCTATTCGAGTTAAGGATTTGAGCAATTGCAAGTATCATGTTCGTGGATTCGATCATGTATTTGTGATTTTGTCGCCTTTTCTGGAATTTGAGATCGATAGTGATTAAGAATAATTAACCCTTAAGCCTAAAAACCCTTTTTACCGCTTTAGACTTGTTATTCCTTGGCTTTAGTAGAGGAGATGTGTATACTTGCCAAGCTTATGATAGAATATTCGTCGCGACTGGACAGTTAAACGATTAGATTTGCTTTTATCAAAATATTTTATTTTACTTCTAATTCGTTAAGTGTTTGGTTGTATGATTATGACAAAAACGAATACATGCTTAAATATAAAAATAAATCCTAATATCTTTTAGGATGCATTTTCATAAGATTAATTCTAAGGTTTACTTGGGGACAAGTAAAGTTCAAGTAGGGGGATATTTGATGAACTCAAATAAGTACATATTATTACTATCATTTATCCTAATAATTTGACTTGTTTTATTATATTATGTATGAGGATTGATACTTAATCGTTTACTTTTGTAATTCTCAGTTGAAAACAAGCATTTGGTGAAACTTGGCGATTTTGGACTAATTATGGAGCAAAACATGCAAGAAGTTAAGAGTCTACTGAAATGTACAAGATCAAGACTATTCTGCTCCAGATGCGCCGCATCTCACTTATGACATGCGCCGCATCACTATCAATATTTCACCAGATACGATCCAAGATACAAGAGAACATGCGCCGCATCTAATTATGGAGTTACGCCGCATCTTCTGGCGGTGTACGAATATTCCTGAATATTATAATCTTGGACCCCACGCGAAGTTAAGTCAATGCGCCGCATCTACTTACTAGATGCGCCGCATCCTACCCTCAGACAGAAACTATAAATACCCCAAGACCAGACGAATTCCGAAGTTTTTTGGAGACACATATTATATCCGAAGACCGAAGACCAGAAACCTAGGACGAATTCAGTCAAGGCAGCAGCACAAGACACACCCAAATCAAAGATACAAGAGCTGTAAGAAGGTGCTGCACGTGTTTAATTCATTAAGTAGTTTTGTTTTATTGTGTTAGTAAACTTTAATTCATCAAGATTGGTGGCTTGTGTAATGTGACAATGGAAAGATTGCACTCCCTTAAAACTGCTTTCTCATTAATTAAAGTTTATATGTTGATGTCATTGGTGACTTTTATTAGTGCATTGATAACCTCTGTGTCTAGCTGAGCGTTGATCGGGTCGCCATGCCTCTGCCCTCGCCTGTTTATTAGATCGCCTATGCATTCTATGGTCTGTAGAAAAGTAGGAGAAAGATAAACGGGATAGTCATAAGTAATCATTAAGGGTTTACTCGCCGATAAGATTAGAACCAACGAGAAAGGACTTAATCTCGGTGCATTGCATCGAACTATACACTTCATATAACACTAGCAATAAAACAAGTGACAAACTACTTATCATCAGGACAGCCCTCTTATTGTCTCGAGTATTTATCTGTGTACGTGTGTGCTACTTGCTGATTCGTGCCTATTGGTTTAGTTTATTATTTAATTGCAACCAAATCGTGCCAGTCTCTCAGGCTGAACCCCCTTGCGTTAGATTAGGTTGTATAGCTAACTTAATATATTAAAATACTGATTAGAATAACTAGATAATACGTTCCACTCTTAGTGATCGACACTCTACTTACCATTATATTCATACTGACCGGGTACACTGCTCGTTAAGTGTGTGTGTTATTGATAAGTCGGCTAAATATAAATTTAAAACTTGAGTAGGCATTAAACTGCTAAACCGCAACGACACATCGCACCGCATCATAACTGTACAACCAATGGTCACTTGATAATTAGTTTGCTCAAAGTCTACAATTAGGTCGTAATTAATTTGCTCAAAGTCTACAATTCGGTCGTAATTAGTTTGCTCAAAGTCTACAATTAGATCGTAATTAGTTTGCTCAAAATCTACAATTAGGTATGTGACCGGATTTATGTTATCAATAGATGGGGGTGTGTAGATGTTTTGAATATAGGTCTGCTAAATTGTATAGTTTTTGCTCCTATAAGGTTCTTTTAAGTTGCACTAGACACAGAAGTTGGATATATGCCTGTATGATAAGTTTCAACTATGTATTCTTTACAGTTTGAGGTATTTGACAACTACTGTGATGCAAACTCCAACTAATCATTGAAAATAAATGGCGTGGTTATAAGCTTCATGGCTTATGTATCAAAGTTGCAATCTCACTAAGACCTGGAATTATATCCGCAAATACTTTGTATCACACTAAAAGGCCTATGGAAGTTGTTCAAGTATATTTATCTTCAGTTGTATTGTTATATGGTTATTTAAGAATCGTTGAAGTTGATATATTCTGATGGTGTTGTGTAGTAACTAGCAAAATGTGGCCCTATAGTTTAATCAATAATTTTATTGATAATTTGTCTGTGTGCCATAGACCCTTAAGTTATGAAGCTATTATGAATCTTAGGTTGTGAGTGTGATGTATTCACTATTCAGCAAGTTCCATGTCACAAACTCGACCATAATAGCCCACGATTTCAACAAATTGAATGTGTTCATGGGAATTAGTAATATCCCTGCTTTTTTTCTTATTTGTGATCTTTAAAGTCCATATAATGGTTGCAGCAAAAAAATACCCATGAATTTGCTAAAATGTCTTTGCGTAGCAAGCTTATAATTTGTCTGTTTTTTGTTGAATTACATGTCCAAGCATATAGAATTTTGTAGTCTTGAACAACGATTTTGGTGAAGGCATATTCTTATGTGACAACATGCTACGACCAGAAACATGTGGTGCTAAATACTTAAACTATTTTAATATCTATATCATATGTTGCTGGTAAGTAGGTCTTTTAAAAAGAAGTGTAAATGTATGCACATTAGTTAAAATGGTTGGATTCATAACATGTGTTTGCATGTCAGTTGTTGCTGATACAGAGAATCGAAAGTTGTTATCTGATATATCTGATCTTTTCCTTCTCTTTCTGTGGTATTCAGCAAAGATATGCTGACAATGTTGGCCAGCTTTTGGACCCAGAACATGCATCCATTTTGAAATCCGCTGCAGCTGGGCAACCTTCAGGATAATATTTCTCATAGTTCTAACAGTTAGTATTTATTTTACAGATAACCTTCATTCAGTTAGGCTTAATGGATTATTATTATTAGTGTGAATATTAGATATTGAAGTGAATGTTAGACCATAAATAGTACAGTACTATAAGTTATACTTAAGAAGAAGGTTATACATATCAGTTTTGAAGTGAATGTTAGATCATAAACATACATATTAAAGTTATACATATTCTGTGAGATGTAAATGTCTTAAGTGTTGTTACAGACGTGGTTCAATAAATTTTTTGTGACATTGATCTGTTTTTATTTAAACAGGGGTGACATGGACCGAAGAAGAGCATAGATCATTCTTGATCGGGTTAGAAAAGCTCGGAAAAGGTGATTGGAGAGGGATTTCAAAGAACTACGTACCATCAAGAACCCCAACTCAAGTAGCTAGCCATGCCCAGAAGTATTTCATTAGAATGCACGCGAAACAGGAGAAAGGAAAACGCAGATCAAGCCTATTTGATATGCCATCCAATGAATCGGTAATTAGCTGTTTCTGAATGAACCTGTATTGAATTTGTGATAATTTGACATTCTTCCGTTTTTAGTCCAAAGTACCTTGTGATGTGTGTCTTTATATTGCAAATGGCACTAATATTTTTGGTTATTCTTGATTATTATGCAGTCTGCAGCACCAAGAGTAACACCAGTTACAACTGTAAGACCTCCGGTTGCACCCATAGTTCGATCTAATAGTATTGAAGATTTCAATCGATTGTCATACGCGGTAAGTGAATTATTTCTGTATCCGAGGCAATGAACCCAAGCCCAAACTTGCTTGCCTAATTTAAGACTTAGACTTGTGATATCATAGGCTTTAGCCTTGATTAGAATGAAATCACTCTTGAAATTTACAATTATATGCAGCTCAAAGGGTGCTAGGATGTGAGTTTAATTACAAAGTGATTTTTAGCTATTTGAAACACTGAGACTTGCATAACATATTTCAAAAAGGCCTCAGGATCAAATAATTAGTTGATTACTGCTATTATTAGTTACGTAAATTTATGTATATTTTTTTATTTAACATTTTTATAACGATATCTACTCTAAATATCAAAAAATATGGGTCATTTTCAGTTTTTCACAGGTAAAAGAATATTGTCTACTAGCAATAATTACTTCAATCACAAAACTAAACAACCCCATTTGGTCATTAGGCCTCATACGGATAGGCACATGCACTTGACTCATTTGAGCTATTCAGTCTCACAGCAGAGTTAAACTCGATCAGCTGATATCAAAATCTAACAAGCCCATAGCCATAAAGAATAATAAAGGTAGGACTAGATTTGCATTCAAATTCCGATGATATACCCAGGCATTAACCCAAGTTTGAATCATTTGTTTTGCAGATGAATTATCATAACATCAGACAACTCTCTACAACACAAAGAAAAAACTTAAATCGCGCTTCTCAATTCTTATTCTTAATTACTTAATTTCTCAACTGATACAAAAAGAAGAAAAAATAAAAATATCGCAGAATGTTGGTTGTGTGCTCTCTTTGTAAGTAAATCAACATAACACAAAAATACGAGCCAAAAAAAACCCAGGTTTAATATGAGAAAGAAACAGACATATCAGTACAACTAAAAACGGTTTGAGTGGCACATTTTTAAATCTTCGTTTCACTTAATTACACTTTGCTAGAAGCATGAGTCGCTAAGAACGTGGCTTTGCATTGCCCGTTCCGGCCTCTAACTATAAAGATGAAGTCTCCAACCTGGTTTTTGATTACAATGTATTACAGGTGCGAGTGCACTTTATATTTACGTCTTGGGCAGATAATATTATGGGAGAGAAGGAATCAAAGTTGTCTTCTCTAATGGGAAGCTTGGGATGGTATACTACTGAACTCCCTATTGTATTGTAAGCTTATTTTTTTAAATACAACATCTTTATAATTAGTTGCTCTTCTATGAAAAGTGCAGGGTTCCATGAAGTTAGGAAGATTAACAAAACCTATAGCTGCAGACGTAAATATAAATTGAAGAGCAAAAGGGTTGCTTCCTCTTGCGGTGAGTTGTACATATAATAATAGTAGCCCGCCCAACGTATTAGACGAAGGTATATTCCTTTGTAATGTTTGAGAATACACAGGGGACCTCTGAAGCAAATTGTGGATCTTTCGGTGTGGATGACTATTTAGCATCCATGTTCAGCACGTACGCTCGGTCAAATACTAGATCGAGTCAAAGCTCTACAAGTGAGGTAATAACAAATTATAAAAATTTATATGAAAATTGTTTAGTTTGTGCTGCATCTGTTTGATAACGGATCAAAAGGTTACTAACAATGCAACTGGTCAAACGGGTAAGGGTAAAAAGTCATGTAACGTGTCCTAAATCATTTTTTCCAAAAAGAATTTACATTATTAGGAATTGTAGATTTTAATTAGGTGTCATGTAATTCAATAAAAAACTGTTATTGTTACAATTACTAAACATTCTATACAAGCGTAAGATGATGATCACTCTACTCAATCTATACCTCCGTTATTCTTGAATAAGTCCAATCATATAGTTTTGGAATTCCTGCATGTCATGACTTAGGTTATCCGGCATCAAAAACAAATGTTTGATAGGTTATTCACCTATTCAACAATGCACAAGGATTTTAGTCATGAAATAAGTAATCTAGCACCGTCATGTTTTATAGATGGATTCATAATTGAATATTTGTTAACAGGTAAATATTACTTATTCATAAATGTTTTATAGATGGATTCACTTGGTAGGATGAAAGCAGCATTAGGAGATTGTCTCATGGCTGCCAACATAGATCCTGGCTTTTTCAAGGCTCAAGTTAGAGCATGTGAGCAATATAAGACAAAATAATCCCGCGGTTGTTAAATATGAACAGGAAAGTCCAACTAATTATGGTTGTACAGTTGCTTACATCAAATAGATATACTGTACATACATTCTATATAATTTTTTAATTACAAAAGATTTCCTATCTGGATAAAATTACATGACAACAATCTTTTGGTATACATTTTGATACAGCAATTGCTGATGTAAATTAAGATTAATGATTCAAGGAAAGTTGAATATTTGGGATTTTTTATGTTCCGGTGTCAGTTGTGTATCTACATGCATCAAGAACAATATAATAATATTTATGAAGTATAGTGCTACTACAAGACAATATCTGAGACTAATTTAGTGCGCAAGGAAGTGGTTGTACTGTTATAAATGATGATATGATATATGTGCTTCACAGTCTTCAAGTTTATTGGACGGGCTAGAAGTGAGTTGAAACATAAGAGCCACATGGTAGAGTTGGGTCATGTAACTGACATCTTACATGAAAAATGAAAGTTACAGATAATTTATTGGACAAGCTTGAAGGAAGTGTTTGGTAGTCTCTAATGAAGACTGTGGTGCCGACCAAGTTTTTGGGGGAAACATTATGGTGGTGTTTGAGGATACCTGAAACCACCACAGGAGCTCAGCCTTCACAACCCTTTCTCCTTGGATGAGTGTCCGACACATATAAGTCCTGGCTCAGTCGCGACAACCATATTTACTACCGGGTAAATTTTTTAAAGTGATATAATTATTTCCCATTAGCACATTGTTGAGTGCACGTTTTGGTCACATCACGTTGTTCGTATAATTATTTCCTATTAGCAGGTCAGCATGAGTTTTATATTAATTATACTTCGTTTTCATTATTATTAGATGTTCATATAATTAATAATCAGTGACCATGATTTTGTACGCTGATTAGATAGGTCAATTTTCACATATGTGATACTCACATTGTTGACTGATTAATAGTCAATGTTCTGTTACATATTATACATATACTGTTCGCATCTTTACTTCATAACTATACCAACCATCATGGCATCACTTACTGCCGAGCAAAACTACGATCATCTCAAGTGTGGCTGTTGGTTATAAATGTTACAGTAACGGATCAAAGTCAAGCGCTTCAATGAAATGTGTCGGCTGTCAAGGTTCCAGAATAAAGGTGTCAATCAGGAATCTTGGTCCATCTATGATTTAGCAAATGCAACATTCATGTAAATAAGTTTGTAAACACGAAGGTTGTCATGATTTATATTTTCTTTAATATTCGATAAACATATATTTCTTTTGATTCTTAATCCATTCAATATATAATTTAGTATCTTTATATTTTTTTTAACTTACTTTTTTCAACGATAATTATAAGTCATACACGCTGTTAAATATGCAATCTCAAACAACGCCTATATAGTAATAACATCAGCATAATTTTAAGTTGTTAAGCACTTAAAATACACAATCCCCAACACCGTATTGGTTACGTTTTTTGGAAACAAGCTTTATAATTTTAACCCTTCATTTCTTCTGGTGTTCTCATTAATTTGATAGCAATATGGGTACAACCTTTTTTTTCAACATGTACACTTTTCAACCATTTTTTACCATATATATATATATATATATATATATATATATATATATATATATATATATATTATATATATATATATATATATATATATATATATATATATATATATATATATACTAGCCTATAAACCCGTGATAAATCACGGGCAGCTTATAAAAGTTAGATAATATAACCTTAAAAGGTAAAAAACCCAAAAAACCAAATAATATTAACTCTCAAACAATATTGTTCATTGCCATAATAAAAATGAAAAGTAAAAAGAACATTGAATTTGTTAAAAATAACAAAGAATAAACCAAGAATCTCCAAAACTGGATAATGTTAATCTTAAGTACATATAAGATAGGTAAAACTAACAAAGAAGAATAAAGCATTTTAATTAATGGCGGATCAAATCTTTTGTAGCACTTCATGGTAAACAACATTCAAAAGTAATGTTTGAAACTTTACAATCCTTGTCGTATATTAAAACCTTCAATCCTTTCCGACTTTTGACTCTAGACACCATTTGAAATGTCATTTATGGGCGGCCTTCCCCTACGTCGAGTAAGTGTATCTGTATTGAAACACAATGACAAATATGTGTGTTAGGTAATACTATTCGAGCGACAATGGAAAAATCATATAGTAATAATATGTGAATCAAATTATACCTTCAACAGGAAATGGTGCATTTGTTTAAGCAGAGATAGGAGTGCCAATATTTTTGTTTGAGTTTTTGTTCGATAGCTGAGATGCATTTGATAATCTAACTGCAGCATATTGAAGGTATGATAGACATTGAGTGTCTATATTTGTGGATATAGTTGCATTAGATCAGATAGCTACAAAGTTGATTTATGATATAGTTGCTTACCATCGGAGATGTCATTTAGTGGCGGTCTGCCTCTGCGTCTAGGGAGCAACTCTGTAGGCAAAACACAGGAGTGTTGATGTTGAGCAAGTTTGACATTAACAGGGGGGCTGCCCATGTGGCTCTCAAGAATGTTTGTATTTGCTTCATTAGGATTTGTAATGATCATAGGTGAATGTCATGACACTGCATATCATAAAAGAAACATGTTTTAAGTGAATCAAATAAATTCACAACCATGGGTGTACTCATCATTATGACAACCATCGTAGAATTATCTTTTCGATTGTATATTTGACATTTGTGTTCTATAAACAGCACATTTTACATCATATTTAGTGAACACTTCAAAAATAATAGCCAAGTATCATACCGTTTGGTATCTCTTTAATAAGTCTCCCTCTAGGTCTACGAATCAATGACGTGTCGGATATGTTTGCTGATGAACACGAGCCTTTGGCACATGGTGTAGCAGTTACACCATGTTGTTCCATTGAGGCAGATCCTGTTCACAATGTCATTAACATATGATATTCAAATTCTAGGGGAGATTAGTTTTGGTGAAAAATTGTATTTTAGTTTGTCATTAATAAGAACTCATAATAGGAAAGTATTACATACAGGTATTAATTTTGACCAATGCCACTGAAAATGCTTTAGATCTCCAGCTTGAATGTCTATAGCACGTGGACAATACAAGTAATTATCGTTGGAATTTTCACGAGATGCAGCTTTACGCAACTGCTTATCATCACTTTCACAGACAAAATCTAAACATGTGCACCATTCTTTAGGCAAATCTCGCATGTCCTCATCTGGTCTGTGCTTTTCTAAAAGCTCCTGTGCAGAATCCAGCAATTCTGAAACATAGTCTGGTTCCTTTGCATGAATCAACTCTAAGATTCCATTCCCACAACCGCCCATACTTTGTGGAGGACATGGAATTCTGCCATCATTGAGAGACATCCAGTCATGACTTTCCTGTTCTTTTGGTGACGGATTTGCAGCAGACATCGAGTCAAGAAATTGCTAGTCTTTTGGTACAGCACTTGCAGGACGCCTGGTATGCCTCTTAACATCTTTAAGCGGCCTCCCATACAAGTATTCAGAAGGTGGATCTTCAAACTGAATGACAACTTCTGTGGGAAACTAGAAGGGGGGGTTGAATAGTTTACCGGTTTAAAAACTTCTTTTAAAAATCTTGTTTTAAAAGTATGATATTGGAAACTTTGATTCGAACACTTATATGTAATCAATCAACACCAATATGAACTAGACACTATTCTAACTAATGATAAATAATAAAAGTAAAGAGTAGAGTTGGAAAGATCAAACCGAGACAGAGGATTTATAGTGGTTCAGCTACGAAACTCTTCTTCGCCCTACTCCACTCCCCGAGTACCACACTCGAGAGTTTCAAGCACTATGTCAACAACCTCCCTTAAGGCGGAGAAAACCGTACACGTCGCTTATCCTTTTTCTGACACTAAGCTAGATATCAAGTGCTAATCTTAGCTAGCACCAATCTACCAAGGTCCACGTGACCAAACACACAAGCCCAATGGCTTCAAGAGATCACCAAGATCTCAACACGATCACAATGATCAACACTCACTTCACTCTACTCAACTAACACTAACCTAATGACCCTTGATCTTCTTGATCAATCACACAAGCCCAATGGCTTCAAGAGATGTTCACTATCTCTATAGATCACACTTGATCTTCACTCTCACTCACAAAAAGGAAATAAACTTGATGTATGCTAAGACACAACAAGGTTGTAACAAGTGTTACAAAAACCTATCAACTATAACTCTAGTATCTTCTTGATTACTTGAGTTCTTCTCTTGCTAATGAAGAGGAATGACAACACCTTGTATCAACTTGGATACTTGTGTTCTTCTCTTGCTAGTGAAGAGGTATGAAGAGGATCACTTGAAGGATGATTGGATCACTCTTGAAACAAAGAAAAACTAATCTAAATGACCCTAAGAAGTGAAAGGTGTGAGAGGATTTAGCTAAGGGATTTTTCTGTGTGTGAAGGGTGCCTAAAACTGTGAAAGAGGTGGGTATTTATAGGCAAAGAAAATCTGAACGTTACAAGGGAATTCTGTACGGACGGCTCCTTTAAATAACCTACGGCTCCGTTAAATTTAACGGTATCGTGGAGCCGTGGTAGACTAGGACGCTCCAAATTTTGTCTTTTCTGGTGAAAACTTATTTGGGGAAGGTTGGAGCTGATTTTGGGGGGAAAAATAGCTGTTGTGATTTTCAAACTAATTTTTCCATTAAAACATTTCTTAATATTTCAAAAATAATTTGTCATGTGTATTTTTGAAAAAATGTTTTGTCCCATTTAAAATGTGAATTTTCAAAACATAAATTAACTTCTTTGATCACTAGTTCAAGTTGTAACTTTGTTCAAGAGTGATTTGCGTAGAAACGGGATCTTCCGATTAAAAACTTGTTAACGTTAATTTTAACGTAACATGAGTTCACATTTTGTCATCCTCAAAACGTGAAGTAATCGAAAGATATAAATAACGTTTTTAGAACATTATTTGCATCAACAACTTCTTCTTTGTTTCCCAGAAGATTGCCATACGCAACTCCCGGCAACATTAAAGGCAAAGGACATAATGACAGGAAGGGCAGCTTCTATGCAGGTCAAAAATTGAGGTTTTACAGCAGTCACTGCATACATAAGGTGACAAAATTAGAAAAATCCGGTCCAAAAACTAAAATCCTTAAACACTTATACAACGGCTGAAATGACATACCAGTACGTGCATTCAGCCTTGCTACATTTTATCTTCTTCACTTGCACTTCTGATAAACTACATCCTGCTCAAGAAGATAAAATCAGAAAAATCTACATAAAAGAGCGGATGATTGCTACACAAACTATCATCATTCCAACCCCACTATCAAGCCAGGAAATAATAATTGAGCCACAACATTTAATAAGCCATCATTTTTTAAACTAATTACAGATAGACTAAAGTTCATGGGAGATTAGTTTTGGTGAAAAATTGTATTTTCACCAATGGGAGATTAGTATTGGCAAAATGAATTACATTTGGCACCAGTAAAGTGACAGTCTTAAAATAACAAATATGAAAAAAAAAAAAAAAAAAAAAAAAAAAAAAAAAAAAAAGAGTATTAGAAAATGACTTACCTACATCCTCCAACTCCAAACGGATGAACGGGCGCTTATTCCCATCAACCATAGCGTGCTTGATGTTACCACAAGAGGTTAGGTCTTCTATGAGATCTGTATCTATAACATCACTGAGCCAAACAGCATTTACCAGATACAAACCTAGATTGGAATTGCAGAGGTGGCAATATAGGTCAGGTTGGGTTGACCACTTGACCATGAAATTTTTTGTTGCTTCTTTTATTAATAGTTGTGTTAAACATGATTACAAAACGATTGTCATTATAATAGCAATCCAAATTATATATAAAAAATAGGAGCCAGTAAGTACTAAAATTAAAATTTGGGTGACTGTTCAACCATTTCATTTCAACGCATCCAAAGTAAATGGAACGAATTTGCCACCTCTGGAAAATCCGGAAATAATTAAAAGATAACGGTCTATACCTGAAAGTGAAGGATCGTAGGCTTCAACAATATGGTATTGTGGAAACACATTCCTCTCATTACAGCTTCAGCTAAAAAATGCAACTTCTCACAACCCAATAGAGATGCAACATAACCCAAAAAAATCGACCCTTTTTATATCAAATTGTTGTACCTAACTAACACACAAGTACTACATAACACTCAAAATGCTACGTCTCAATTTCCTCAAACTTTTCCATTTTTCACAGTAGCAACAATCTTGTTTTCCTATAGTTTAAATGCACAATCAAATAATTACAACACTGAAAAATAACAACCTAATTATACAACAGAAACTACACAAAACATATATATTACCTCCTCGTCTTGCAGAACCATCTCAATCTTCCAGGTTTCCAATGGGTTTTTAAAGACAGTCAATTTCCATAACCACATTTTGGAGTGATAAAATGCAAATTAGATGTGAATTATTCAGTGAGTATTGTGAATGTGTCATACCTCATATGTCTGAATTTATAGGGTTGCGACACAGTGGGTATTGATATGATCAAATCATGTATTTTTGAAAGAATGATTTGAAAAATCAATTAGATTGTTATAAAAATAAATTAGGTTACAATTATCTAAAACCATAACCGATTTATGCACAAAACAAATTAGGGAACAATTGATTTAAAATTGATTGAAGGAATGTCGTAATTCTAATCATAAAACACGGTATTGTAAAATTAGGAAACGATTGGGTCAAAATCAATCTAATTTAAGGTTATATTTTGTAACAGTTGGGCCAAAAAACACGGTATTGCAAACCCATTTGATCAAATGTAATTATTGAGCCAAAAGTCATTTATTTGTAGATTACTTCGTATAATCAATTGATTTTAAATCAATTGTTCAAGAACAATCAAATCTTCAGAAAAATGTAACTTTGAAGCAGAGTTTCTAAATGAAGTCAGAAAAATGTAACTTTATTTGAACAATCAAATCTTCGTATAATCAATTGATTTTAAATCAGTAGTCATTTGATCAAATGTTATTATTGGCAATACCGTAATATAAAATGAAATCAGAAAGATGTAACTTTATTTGATAAATTAGCATGGGATATTCAAGAACAATCAAATCTTTACCTCAAAATTGGTGGAAAGAGTTTCTAAATGTAACTTTATTGGCAATACCGTAATATAAAATGATTGTTGTTGAAATGAGGGGCTTTGATGAGATTAAACTGACTTTGGGTTTTGAAAGTGATGATAGATTTTGTTTGTGATTTGGTGGTTTAGAAATATATGATAATTTATAAGGATCGATTAATTTTAGGTTGGTGATTTGTGTTTATGTTCCTGGTGTTCATCAATTTGGTTATAATTGGGAAAGTTAATTTATAAGGAAAGATTGCTTGATTGGCTTTTAATATTGAAGGAGGGTTGAAAGTCAAAGATACAAACCAAGTAAATGGCAGTCAAAGAATGTCGAGTAAATGGTTTGAGTGCCACCGTGGCTTTTATGAGCTGGCATTTTTTTGCCATGCTGGCATTAGTGACGTGGCAATTTTCAAAAAAAGTTTCTTTTATTATATATATATATATATATATATATATTATATATATATATATATATATATATATATATATATATATATATATATTGCAACTTAATTAGACCATTAAAAATAAGAATACCTACTCATTTTAACACCAAACAAATAAACAAAAGCATCTACAAAAGCATAAAGCATGACCAATCCTAAACGGCCGCTAACTTCATTAGACTATTTAAAAATGGGTCGGTGCACATCAACTAACAACCATACATCATGACACCAAAATAATTCAGGTCGAGTGAAATTAGCAATCTGCTTTTTTAGTTGCGCCTTTATATAAACACTCGCGCTATTGTTTTTTTACAAAATAAGTAAATGAAACCAAAACTAATCCTTTTTAACGAACTTATTACCTTTCAGCGAAAGCATATATCTTTTGAATTCCATGTTTCTTGTTTCTTAGGCGTATAACATTTTGTCAAACACATTGTGAGCACCATTCAACCCGACACCAAACAATTTATTTTGATAACACCTACATCAAATAATATGACCATAACCAATCGCCGGAGTAACTGTATTTGCAAACCAAAATAAAAACATTCAACATAAACCCCACCTTCAAGGAAAAAAAATCAGCCAAAAAAAACACTACAATTTTTTTAAATAAAAATCCAATGTTTACTAAAAAAAAATAAAATAACAGTTAACACACATGATTTTTTCAATTGAGTTTTCATCTTTATAGAAAACCATTGTCGATTTTCAAATCCAAAGTATAAAAACCCAATCTTTATAAAAAAAATTCCAAACAAAAAAAAAATTGAAAACAAATACCTCAAAAGGCTTTGTTGCAAACACATCACCAAGGCATCCTGCAAAAGAAATTAACAAAACCCCAAGTGGGGACTTTTTCATTTCAAAAAAATCAAATCATTCCTTATTTAGTAATAAGTCAATTATTAGTTTTTTTTTTTTTTTTTTTTTTTTTTAAGTTGTTAAATAAAAAATTCTTTTTATTTCTTTATTTGGCCAAAATCCATAGAATTTTCGTTTTTTTAGTTTAGATGTAAAAAAAACCAAAGAATACACATGTACTGTAAAATCAATAGTTAATAGTTTGTGGTGCAGAGTGTAACTAAAATAAAAAAACCGGAGATCAAATTCTAATTGATACTTTTGGACCTAAAAGAAAATCCCTTTGCCTTCTTCACCATATCCACTGTGAAGAAAAGCATAGTCACGAGACCTACTTCTTCTTTTTAGCCCTCAATACACCAAAACCCTAAGTCAAAACTGCGATTGAAGAACTAAAATGTCCTATTCAGTTATTTACATAAACACTCTAAAATCGAGGATATAGTTTACGATTCAGGTAAATTTTGCGTTTTATGTATTTCAGTCAGATTCGTGTTTGTTTAATTGGGGATTCTTGGCTTGGAGAGGCTTACTTTAAAGCCTAACTTATGATTGTGGGTTTAGTCAACAAGTAATTAATTTGTTGATTACAGGTGAAAAAAATTAAAAAATTTGTTTGAGATTAAGTTCAGACTATTATAATTAATTGTTCTAAGAATGTTTCTGGAATATCGATAATTGATTACGTTATAAAATTAATGAATTCTGAATTTAAGATCTATAGAGTCTATGACATGATAATTATATGATTATTAGTGTTGTGTTTAGGACCGATAATTGATTACGTTATAAAATTAATGAATTCTGAATTTAAGATCTATAGAGTCTATGACATGATAATTATATGATTATTAGTGTTGTGTTTAGGACCCGCTTATCAGATATGTTTATGTTTTATATAATAATAATAAGAGGCACTTGATTTTTTATATTGTGATGTTAAATGTGATGCAGGTGATTCTAGGATGGTTGTCATCAAACATTATTACGTTATCAAAACCGTGTTGACATTAGGTTTTTCATCAATTTGTTTCTACCTTAACCGTAGATAGAGGACAAATAACAGAGATTGTGTATAAGGGCACACATGATCATCCCAAACCTCAACCTAGCCGTCAAGTTAGTGTTGGTGCTCTCATGCCATCACAAGAGGAAACTTCAATATGCAGGTAACTGGAGCAGCTTTTAATGCTCTTCCTTCTTAATCAAAGATGGCATTTTTACCCATTATGTATAGGTCATTTTGGATTTATGTTCTATCTCAGGCTAGTCGAATGGGGCCAAATGAATGAATTTAGCTTTAATGGAATGGGTCAATTGGGTAATCAAGTTTAAACATCGTTAAATTTTAAAATCTGGTAAAAAAAAGTTTTTGTGTGAGATGCATTTTGAAAGCGAGGTTTAATGTCCCTATCTGAAACTGAAAATGGGAATAACCATCTTTAAAATCTTTTTTAGGTTTTGCCTACTCACAGGCTACGTAAGCAAGCCTTACTGCATTGTTTTACTCTTTGCTGATAACGTTTATGTTGTTTTTAGTTCAATCTCAAATCTATCATTAAGTTTTTAATAGCATTGTACTCTATCTACTGTATTATTTATTTTAATAATTTTGTTTTCTGAGTTGTGTATGTGCTTTGTATTTGTGCGTGCAGCATTTTGTATCATATTATCTACATAGCATTAATGATGAAAATAGCTAAATTTGATTATTTTCCTGTATGCAGTCCTCTCCAACCTCAAGGGTCAAAATTGAAATTGAAAAGAACATATCACTCACAATTGTAACCCAATTTTTGTTTCGTTGTTCCAAGTTGGAACCGTAAACCTTAACTACGACTATTTGAGGATAAACTGAATAAACCATGTTTCAATTTGATTGTTGTTTCAGTGATTCCGAATTTAGTTTTAGTTATGGAACTCTTTCAATGAAATAAAGGTACGATTTTTATTGTTTAGTTTCTTGAATTTTGTTTAAATTTGATTTAGGGATTTTAATGATTTTCCAAAAGGCGCTGGTAATTTTAGTTTAAGCGGTCACATACTCACTTTTTATGTTTTGTTTCGGATAAATTAACAACAAAACTTTTTATGTGTACAGTTGGATTAAAATACTAGAATTGTAGATATATCCACATAAGCTTTTCCTTTGTTCATCGTAGTTGTTTGTAACTCATCTTTAATATGCAATGAACGATCATTAAAGGGAACATGAGATGAAGACGTGAGGTTCAAAGTGTTGTATTTTGGTGTTTGTCATTCTGATCTTCGCTAAGTCATGCTGAATTGTATAATTGAACAAGCTGCTAATGCATGTTTAAACCTTATACAGGTTGTGGGAGATAACATTATGTTAGGTGATCATGAAACCTCAAATAGGAAAGATGGCATATAATGTATTAGCAAGAAGGGTGATTCCTTATTCATTAATGATTAAAATGCCAGACACGGACTATTGGGTCATAGATAAGGTATTCTCTCTTATTTTATATATCTTTTATGTATTAAATTTGTTTTCAATTTTATATCATTTAGACTAAAAGTATAATGAATTTGTTATTTGGGGGTCAAGTCTCGAGTGAAGGTGACTCAGGTACTATTCATGATCTTGGAGATGGTTCATAGTTTTCCTTATTATTTTTCAAAAAAATAATAGTTTTGCAAAGAAAGTCAACACCTTGTTGTATAAACCTGTGCTCATTGACGTTGAATTTTTCACGCAGGATGGTCAGGCATCTTGTGGCACACAACTTATCTTTCCATCAGAGCAAGGTAAGTTAATATTAAGCGGGATTGTACATACAAGCCTATTTGCTTATTAGTGAAATACGCAGTACACAAATAAACATTTATACTGAGCAATCCCAAACAGCCCTTAAGTTGTGATTGTACACCTGAACATTAAATGTATACCTTATGATTGATGCATCTCAGTTTTTCACACCTGCTGAATCCAGTTATCATTCAATTGCCTCATTCGTCATTTAGGTGGTCTCATCATTAGAAGGCCGTAAGGCCTTGACTCAACCAAGTATCTCTAGAGTGACTTTGACTTTTTAGTTCAAACGGGTCATTTATGTGACCCAATATAATAAATGTGTTACCTGGTGTTTGGGAATGCTTATTAAAAGATTGTACGTTTATAAAGAGATAAGAAGCTTCTAAGCAGATAAGCTATTAAGCTGTTAAATAAGCAATCTCAAACAACGCCTATATAGTAATAACATCAGCATAATTTTGATAAATTATTTTTCACTTGAACTGGTGTGGTTTGTATAAAATTTTTTATAGCTACATGGATTTGAATTTGGTAATCATGCTTCTCGCATTATTTAAGTTTCTTATACTATGTAATTGCAGAAATTAGAGATAAGCAGTAGTGAGGATTTCGTTTGGGCGCTTGAGGTTCCATTGACAGAGAAATTCATTATCGATGTTGAGTTTCTTGATCTTAAAAGCGCATCTACAAACGTTATACAACCATTTGATCACTTCGGCAATTTTAGCTTTTACGTGATGTTTTTTGTTTTTTTTAAAAGGATGTTACTTTGGACATATAATGAAGAGGCTTCTGGAATTGCTAATTTCAAACTATTTTTTTGCGTCTAAGTCGTACCATTCTGCTTATATGCTCTAAAAGAAGTATATACGCAGTTTTATCCAAACACTAAAAAAGGGTTACAAACATTAAAAAAGAAATCCGAAACACCTTCTTAACTACATTATTAACATATGGTTGGTGAACTGAAGTTATGACTTCAGCAACTATAGATATATTAGTGTCGGTTGACAAACTATCAGTTTGTTAGTTTCTAATGATACCTTTTGTTTTTAATAAAAACTTTTTATATAATCTCCCACACATTTTTTTGGACTTTATATAGACCAGGTATCAAACGACGACATAAATGCAGGTTTTAACTTGGAATACTGATGTGTGGGGGTATGGGACTGGAGCTACATCTTTGTGCGGTTGTACCAGTCACGTCCTTCTTCTTAATTTAGAGGCATTTGAGATTTTGATGATACGACAAAGTGTTGTGAGGTACTTGAATGTTCTTAGTTATTATAGCATAAGTTTCAATTAGTTTAGTTGTAAAAATGCCATAAATTAATTGAATATATTGACCTTTTTGAAAAAACAAAACATAGTGCATACTACACTTATGGGTTTAATGTAGTCTGTTTGAATTGAGTACTCTAATGTGTGATGTGGGTCAAACAATGAAGAACAATCCCATACTAATTCAACCCAATTTATTTATGGCATGAAACCAAGATTTATGGAGGTAGGAATGTGGTGGTCTTTTATGTATTTATACATCGCTATATCGTGACCTCTTAGGTCATTATAAGATGGATGAAGGGAGCCAGCTACAAATCTAAAAAGGTAAATGTATGCTTTTCATATTAACGACATGCATTGCATATCTTCAAGCATGCTTATTAACCTAGATGTTGTCAAAATAGTGTATCGAGGATCAAAATAGTAGCAGACACAAACTTCTTATAAGATGTTAGGAATATAAATATTCAGTTGAAGACTCGGTCACCCCGAGTACTTATTAGCACTTAATAGCTCGTAGGTTTATTTATAATATTAGTAGTAGATTAGTTATTATTATTATTGTGGAGTGGGTCGGGTCTTTACCCACTGTCAGCTCGCTCCACAGCCCATTAGGGGCACCCTATGTAGTAGTATATAAAGCATTAAAGCCCTCTCCACCAAAGGAGAGGGTTGGACCTTTCACTCATTTAATCTAACCTCCCTTTCTTTCTCTCACTAAAGGTTCCACATCTCTACTTCTCTCTCTAGTTCTTCTCCTATTCGATCCATATTCTAGTACCATACGTGTGTTTCTTTGATCGTGAATATACTACAATTGGTATCAGAGCCAGGTTAGGTTCATGTATGGTTATATTCACGGATTTGTGTAGATTTGGGGTACTTTTGGTTCGAATAGATAATTACTTAAATATCTCTTTTGCGCTTTGTTTAGTAGCTAGAAGTTGTTAAATCTTGTACTTTCTTGCTTAGGGTTTGTGTTGAAGTAGTGTTTGGTGTTTGGAATCATTATTTTCGGCTTTGTGTGGTGGTTTTTGGTCGATTCGTGGGGTAGTGATAAAGTGTTCATAGTAGCGATTTGTCCCTCGGTAAAAGTTTCTTAGTAGCGACTTGTGTATTGTTGGGAAGGTGAAAGTTGCGATTTGAGGTTTCTCGAAGTTGCGACTTGGCTTATTACTGTTTTTGGTAAAAAAGACAAATTGCTAGGAAAGGGACAGGTTTGGCATTTTTGTGAGTTGCGACTTGTCAAAGATAGCGACTGTTCTGTCTTGTAGTGACTTGCGATTTGGGAGTTGCGACTTGTGTCAGTCAGGGTTGCGACTTGTTAGAGTTGCGAGTTGACAGTTGCGGTTTGACCAGTTTCTCAGGGTTGTGATTTGTCTGTTGCGATTTGATATAGTGAGTTGCGACTTGTTAGAGTTACGAGTTGAAAGTTGCGGTTTGACCAGTTTCTCAGGGTTGTGATTTGTCTGTTGCATTTTGATATAGTGCGTTGCGACTTGTGCACTTGCGAGTTGAACTTTGTGGTTTGACTCATAGTTCCCAAATTGCGATTTGATTATATGCGATTTGACAAGCTGCTACTTGACTTATTGCGATTTGATAAGTTTGCGAGTTGATCTATTGCGATTTGACGTTGCAAGCTAACACTTGTGATTTGACTTATTGCGATTTGATAAGCTTGCGATTTGTCTTGCTGCGATTTGACAAGCTGTGTCTTGACACTTTGCGATTTGATCAATTGAGATTTGAGTTTCCTTGAGTTAAAACTTAAAATTCTAATTTGCAAGTAACTCTAAGTTTACGGTTTGTTTCTTGGTGATTTTAGAAAGTCCCGCGAAAGATTCGATTTCTCGGTTAAATCACAAGAACTGTAAAATCCCGTATACATTATGGCCAGCATGACAAGCACCGCATCAGATGACATTCAAGCTGCAGGGTCGGATACCCGTCCACCTATGCTAGATAGGACAGACTATGAGTCGTGGGCACAGAGAATACGGCTTTATTGCTTGGGAAAAGAGAATGGAGCAAACATCCTTAAGTCCATTGATGAAGGACCATTTCAGATGGGTACTACCAGAGATGCTGTTACTACTGGTGAAGATGGCACAGTCACATTTGGAATTGACAGACCTCGCACTTACAATGACCTTAATGAGGAGGAAAAGAAGAGGTATGATGCTGACATTAGAGCCTCAAATATCGTCATTCAGGGTCTGCCAAAGGATGTCTACAAACTCATCAATTTCAACACTGAAGCTAAAGCAGTGTGGGACAATGTAAAGATGTTGCTAGCTGGGTCAGAACTCACAAAAGAAGACCGTGAATCACAATTGTATGATGAGTTTGAACACTTCAAAATAAACCCAGGAGAAAATGTCACAGACTACTATGTGAGATTCCATAAGTTGGTGAATGACATGAGGATGATAAGAATGACTATGCCCAACATCCAACTTAACTCAAAGTTTGTGAACAACATGACTCCAGAATGGGACAGATTTGTTACTGCTGTCAAACTCAACAAAGGTCTGAGAGATACTAACTATGAACAGTTGTATGCCTACCTGCAACAACATGAGAAGCATGCTGCCTACGATCGGGTACTGAGAGAAAAGCTCAATCCTTCAACTCCTAATGACCCACTGGCATTTATGGCAAGTGCTCTACCAAACACCCAACCATCACCTAACCAAGGTTATCATCAACTTCACTCACCATCTTCTGCTATGAGCTCACAACTCGACTCAGGCTATTCTCAGACCGACAAAATGATTGATAACCTCACCAACCAAGTATCATTACTGGTTCAACAATTTAAAGCATCTCTCCCTCAGACCAACAATCAGTTAAGAAACTCATCCAACCCACGCAATCTAGCAATGGTGGAGGATGGGAAAATTGTGGTTCAGAATGTGCAAGGGAGAGCAGGAAGAAACATGGGTCGAGGTAATGTGCAGAACAGAGCGGGGAATGCCAATCAGGGGCAGGGGAAACAACTCAAGTGTTATAATTGTGGAGGACTGGGACACATTGCCAGGAATTGCAATCAACCAAAACGTCCTCAGAATTCAGATTACTTCAAGGACAAGATGTTGTTGATGCAGGCTCAAGAGAATGGAGCTGTATTGGATGAGGAAGAATTGTTGTTTTTGGCTGGTGATGGGGGAAATACTTTTGATGAAGATGTGGATGAGCACCCAGTTCAGGATCTAGCACTCAACGATCCCAACATCTTCAAAGCTGATGATTGTGATGCATTTGACTCTGATGTGGATGATGAACCAACGGCTCAAACAGTCTTCATGGCTAACTTGTCATCCTTGGCTTCATCACCTCGACAAGCTGGTTCTTCAAATGCATCTGTGATTTCTGAGGTACTAAAACTTTATGACACATATGAAGTAGTTGATGAACAAAAGATTTCCAACGAAGTACAACAGGGAGATGTTTCTGACTCAAATAATGTAGACATGGAAAATAGCAATATGATTCCATATGAACAATATTTGACTCACAACAACGTGCCTGATGTACAAGATGGAGAATCTTCTGTTGATAATAATGCTTGTGTTGTTAATAACGTGTGTGCCTTAGAAAATACATGTGACGTAGATAATGCAAGTGAGTGGCATGAAAACACTGTACTTGCTCCTAATGATAACTTGATCACTAGACTAAACATCTATAAGGAACAAGTGGCCATGTATGAACAGCGTGCTAAGTTTGAACTAACTGAACGTGAGCAGAAAATGGAAGGTCAGTTGCGTACACTTATAAAAGACTCTAGAGTGAGAGAAGAAACATTAAAACAAGAGTTGAATTCTTTGAAAAGCCAGCTAGATATGTCTGTTAAACAAAAATAGGAAGTACAGAATTGTGTGAATAGGCTTAAGCTAGAATTCAAAGAAAAAGAATCTAAACTCTTAGATGATTTCTCTATACTCAAAACATTAAAGAATAAACTTGAAGATAAGTTGTACACACAAGATCAAACCAGACAGACTGCTCAAATGATTTACAAGCACATAAAGCTGAGTGATAAGCATAGTGAGAAAATCATAGGTGAACCAAAGTCTGCGTACCTTAGGATTGCAAAATTGGCCCAACCCGCATTGTATGATGCTAATGTGATGATTATGCCTGATCATGCCCCACCTGACCACTCATCGTCAGAAGAGAGTAATGAAATAGAAGTGAGAAAAAGAGAAAAGATGAATGAGAAAATGAGGGATCCCAAGTGCATAGCCAAACGAGTAATAGTCAAGCCCCATGATTATTATGAGGAGAATCGTTTGACTGTGTTTGCTCCTCAAAAGAAGTTAACACCTGAACAAATATTTTGGTCACAAGATATAGAAAAGCTAAAGGAAGATAAACTTAAAGCCAACACCCCATCCCTTAGAAAAGTTGCGTCCATAACGGTGTATCCTCCCAATACACCTAGGAATTTGGTTCCTTTGTCTCTTCCCACTGAATGCAAAACCTTAATTAGCTTATACGTGCTTTGGCAACTATTTGCTGAATTTGATAAAACATGTAAGAAGAGAATCACACCAACCGGAATTACTAAGGGGGAAAGGTGTTTTGAACAAACAAAAAGGTGTTACTTGACTGAGGTCATGCCATTCTTTAAACTACTTAAAGAACACTTTGAAGGGATGCAAACTGCCCTTGATACCGAAATAAATGAAATGAAAGTAGTGTTTAAAGATATGGAAAATGAGGTAACTCAATATGCAATAGAACTTAAGAGTTGTGAGATTGAAAGGAAAAACATACTCATCGCCAATGATAACTTGATTGCTAGATGTATTGCACAAGATGTATTTTATACTGCTACTGATTCTGCTTTATCTGCTTGTCAATTTCATAAGTATGCTATTGCTTTAAATGTTACCCAGAATCGTATTGTTGAGCTTGAGGGGAGAATGTGAAATTGCTTGACAAAATTCAAAATGATGACCATGATAACATGGTTAAACGTTTTTCAAAACTAGAGGTTGATTATCTAAATCTGCAACTAAAACATCAACATTTAGAAGAAAAATGCAAAATATCAAATGACAAGACATCCTTGGATGCTCCTGAGTTTGATACATATTTTGAATTAAGCAAACGAGATGAAAAGATTCAAGCTCACACAAACACGATTCGACTGTTGAGGGCCCAAATTGCCCAATTGAAATCCAACAAGTGTGATGTGTATGGCACCAATAAACCTTCGTCTTCAGATTCTCAGAATTTTCAATATCAAGACACCATCAATAAGTTACATTATGAAAATGAGTGTTTTCGAGAAGAAAATTCTAAGATTAAACAGCATTACAAAGAGTTATATGAGTCAATTAAAGTTACAAGAAATAGTCATAATGAAAAAATAACTTCTTTGTTAAATGAAATTGAGAATCTTAAGACTCAGGTGAAAGGAAAAATGCCAAGTACCTCTTGTAATTATGTTGCATCAAAGGTCTCTGCTTGTAAAATGTACGATGTTGATGTGGGGCCTATTCCATTTCCCATGAGAAACAACAGACCTGTCCATCAAATGTATCTCTGTCACCTTAGGGATGGACTTGACACTCTTTGTGAGGTTGTGGAAGAGGACAGAATAGAAAAACCACTTGATAAGGCAGTAGGTTATGCCTGCGTCCTCACAAAAAGGATCCAGGAACAGTTAGAATATGCCATTGGCACGGGTCCCAAGTCTAGCAACCAAAGAGATAGATTAGGTACATCATCATCCACTATTAAAAACAAGCATGTAACCTTTGATTTGCCATCAAGAACATCAGAACCCAGCACATCAAAATCAGGAAAGCATGTGACAGTGAAACAAACTAATGTTCCTATCATTACTTCTACAGGAGTGAAATGTGACACCCAAGCTAGCGAGTCAAAGCCTAGAGGCAATGCAAGGAAAGATAGGACTGCGCCAGCTAATAGTGATTACAAGAAGAGTGTAGAAGCCCAACCTAGGAACAATAAGTTTGTAATGACTAGATTGAATCGTGTTGATTCTAGTATCACAAGTACTGTAATTAATTCGAATTCTAATGCGGTCTGTAAAACATGTGACAAATGCTTAATTTCAGCTAATCATGATGATTGTGTTGTGTCATTTCTGATATCTCATGCACCACCCCAAGTTAAGTATGTTAGGAAAACTGAAAGAAGTAAGAAAGTTTGGAAGGCAACAGGAAAAACTTTTGCTACTGTTGGGTATCAATGGAGACCCACTGGAAGAAAATTCATTTTAGGAAATAAAAGTCCATTGCCTAAGTTGAATGATCATAGGTTTGTGAAAGTTAATGAATGGAGGCCAACAGGTCGAATTTTGTCTCTAGGAACGCAATGCCTTCCAAATAGGCCATCCCCTGACTCTAGGATAGTTCCCACTGTAGAGACTTCAGTATTAGCAAACTCTGTTGCTCCTGAATTTGTGAATGCTAACCAAACGGACCCCAGCTGCATGTGGGGATCCACATATTTCAGTTATCCATCTTTGTCTGTCTTCAAATGCAGGTCGTACAAATCGTCCTTTGGTATTTGGATTCAGGCTGCTCAAAACATATGACTGGGGATCGCTCACGGCTCAAGAACTTCGTGAAAAAGTTTATCGGGACAGTTAGATTCGGGAACGACCATTTTGGTGCGATTATGAGTTATGGAGATTATGTGTTCGGTGACAGTGTAATCTCACGGGTATATTATGTGGAAGGATTAGGGCACAATCTATTTT
The DNA here is from genome assembly GCA_021014915.2 of Artemisia tridentata subsp. tridentata. Classification (NCBI taxonomy): domain Eukaryota; kingdom Viridiplantae; phylum Streptophyta; class Magnoliopsida; order Asterales; family Asteraceae; genus Artemisia; species Artemisia tridentata. The sequence goes on along the minus strand of CP139504.1, from coordinate 47,468,557 downwards.
CTGTGGGTCAATTTTGTGATTCAGATCTAGAAGTGGCTTTCAGAAAACACACATGTTTCGTCAGGGAATTGGATGGTGTAGATCTTCTAAAAGGCAGTCGGGGCACAAATCTATAAACCATATCGATTGAAGAAATGTTGAGGTCCTCTCCCATTTGCTTGCTTTCTAAAGCCTCCAAGACAAAATCATGGCTGTGGCATCGTCGTCTGAACCATCTAAACTTCGGTACCATAAATAATCTTTCCCGCAAAGATCTTGTACGAGGCATGCCCAGACTAAAATTTGAGAAAGATTGATCGGCCCCAAACGGTCAACTAATATTGACCAAGTAAATGGTCAACAAGAGTCAAACAATCTAGGGCACAATGCAATTATCCAAGGAGTTAGTGTATCCCCGGGTCGTTATGTCCCAGCGAGGTGTGTAAAATGTAATAAAACGAATCTGTGATCGGGCGAATATTGAACAGGAAAGGGTTTTGAGTGATTTATACTAAGGAATAAAAGAAAATAGCTTAAATAAGCTAAACGGGAAATATAAAAACGGAGAGATTTTGGATTTTTGATTTTCGAAATTGATAAAGTACTTAATTATAAGCACTTTTTATAAAAGACGATATTTTTGAAAACTTAAAATAAGCACCGAAAAAAGTAGAATAAAGTGAAAAACGGGCTAAAAACTGAGATATATGGAAATCTAATCTTACAAGTGCAAAATTATTTTTGTTAAATCCTAAATAATAAAAGAAAATTTTAGAAAAAAGATTTATATTTTTCTGACTTTTATATTTTTTATTATGAATTAAAAACTATTAGAAACTAATTAAAAGGATTAAAAATAGTAAATGACTTGGGAAAAATCTGAAAAATTCAAGGTAAATACTATATGATAGCAGAATACTAGGAAAAATATAAAAAGTTAGATAAGCCCACTAATAAGCTGAATGGGCTAATAAGCAGTTTGGAAATAAGCACAAAAATAAACAAATAAGCACTAGAATGCACCAAAAGCTCAGGTATAGTGTAATAGGCCTAAACAAACCTAATTCAACTCAAAAAACTAAAATATGCCCAGGCCGTCAGCCAATTCGAGTAATTATACAGTTTACTAAAAGAAGGCTAAAGGCCCTATTTCTAGCTTATTTTTAAGCACTGTAATAAGCTCTAAAAGACAAAGTAAGCATAGATATGAAAAGCCTGCTATGTGGGCTTCCCAAAAAGCCAAGACTCACACTGTGGGGTCCACAAATGAGCTTGAAAATAAGCTATGAAAGTAGCTTACCAGACTCGGTGTATACTGAGGTATAGATGCACAAGGCAAGTAGAGGCCTAAAGGGCCAACTTGCAGACCCTAAATAAGCTCTCAAAAGATCTCTAAAATCAAGAGTAAGTTAAAACAGATGGTTACTAATCCATAAGCTATTTATAAAACAAAAATTAGAAATTTAATCCTACTTTAACTAACTTAAAATTAAGATCAAAAAGTGGCTAGTGAGACTGTTTTGACTGTGATAAACAAGCAGACCTGGATTTTTTTTTTTTTTTTTTGGTGAACTCAGACTAGTGCAAAACCAATTTGACTTAACCTATGCTCATTATGATCAAAAGGAGTTAAGGACATGCCAAAAGAAACACCAAATCAAGATCAGCTTAAGGAGAGCTTATATGAAGCTTTTGAGGTCTAAAATCTCACTATCCTACTAGAAACTACAAAAGACTCAAAAACACTAAAGGCGGACTAAAAATAGCTTGTCAGGACTGAAATAAGCTTAAACAAAACTAACCAACTTGCAAATGAATAGTAATAACCCAGTTTGACCCATTGTCAAAGCTTAACCCAAACAACCCTTAATGACCAACTGTTTTGATTTTTAACTAGCAGTGGCTATTTTAAGCTAAGCTTTGAATTGAAATAAGTCTATTTAACTTAATTAAGAACTAATTAGTTTATATCAACTAGAAATAAGCTGTATTAAGTAGTGACTATAAAAGGTCTATTTTGGCTTTTTAAAGGTTTTTAAAGAAAAATAGAACAAAGACTATTTAAAACTGATACAACTGATGAAAAACACTCATGAACTATATATAAGCATAAAACTATAACAATAAGCTAAAATTAAGCACTAGTACAGTAATATGGAGAATAATGCAAAAATAGGAAAATGGCTTACAACTGTGAAGTATATGAAACAAAGAAAACTGAATTAGAGATAAGCCCAGCTTGTCAAATCCAAGCTATAACCCCAATTTAAGCTTCCAGAACAGCTTATTCCAACACAACTGCTTATTATGGCTTATTGTTGACTTTTGTTGACTTTTCTTATTTTTCTTTGGAACAGACTGAGTAAGCTAAGATAAGCTCACAAAAAGCTATAAAGAGCTTAAATGAGCTTATATAAATAGAAAAGAAGCTTTTGCAAACATCAAAACATTTAATTCGACTTAATAACAGATACTTAAAACATGAAATTCCATTAACCTCAGAAAATGATACAATACTTGATGGATTACAGATAACTGATCATAAACAAACTTGAATTGACGATAACAACTTAACTTAAGACTGGAAATGACAATAATTAAAGTTTACACTATGAATTTGGTCTAAAACTAGTGACAAGTTCCTCAGTGTGTCTTCTCTTCATTTTATAGATATCCAAAAGGCTTCCACTCAACCCTCTGATCAAATCCCACCATTCATATAGCCATAAATCAATCTCAGCTGTTAATTCCATTTTTGGCGGGAAAAGTGTATAGTGGGCTTTTGGCTTTTACTGAGCACATGGGGGGGAGTAGAGTGTGGAGGATTCTCACTGGAGGAAGGGGGTGGTGGAGTGTGTAAGAGTTTACAGAGTCAAGTGGAGAGGTGAGGTGATGGAGTGGTATGGTTTTCAGAAGCTATTGGCGGGGTGGTTTTGGAGAAGGAGAGTTTGACTAAGGTCAAACTGGGTTTAGGTTTTATTTAATAAAAACGGACGGGTATTGGGCTTGGGTAATTGTTTTGGGTTGGGTTTTATTTTTATTTGTTATGGATTAAAGGGTTAGGATTATTTAGGATTAGGATATGGAAATGGTTTTAAGTTAAGGGACCACTTATGTAAATACTGAAAATCCAGGGACCATTCTTGTACACTGCTGAAAATCCAAGGACCAAAGTTGTCATTTTGCAAAATTGAATTTTAAAGGACTAATTTTGACAACTTGTGAAAGTTCAGGGACTGAAACTGCCAATTATGCAAATTTTGCTCGTTTTCACTTGTTTTCAATCTTTTTGCACTTGGAACACATAAAAACACAATCAAATGATATTTTCTGTATTTTTAAGCATATCTGCATGTTTTTAAATGTTTTTGTAGTCTAAATGTGACAGAAATGATGAGTATTTAGACACTCATCAATCCCCCACACTAAACTATTGCTAGTCCCTAGCAATCTTTTATGAAAATTTAATGGATTTTACGTCTCTTTACCAAAAGCCATTACTTCTGGAGTAGCCAATGTTTTAGTATGTGATACTTTGGTACAATGATAACCAAATGATTTGAGCAAATCATCAGCTGTCAACGGATTTGATTTTTCTTTACCAAAAGCCGTTTGCTTCTGGACTAGCCAACTCTTAGATAAAATACAGTTATTATCTTTGGTGAGCTGATTAGCAAATATGGTTTTCCACTGCCTTTACCACAAGCCATAACCTTGCGGGCTAGCCAACTCTTCACTTATAAAGATATGGGGAGTTGAATACCATACAATTTTTGGCAAATTGTAAGCCATAAACGGATTTAAGACATCTTTACCAAGAGCCGTTTGCTCTCGGATTAGCCAATCCTTATGTGGGTTAGACATGGCGGACTGATAACCATTTATTGCGTTCTAAGTGAGAAAAAATTTTAAAATTTTGGCCAAAATGGGGGTACTAGATGGTACATATGATCAAATTCGCTAGAATTCCCCCCCACACTTAGAACTGAATATTGCCCTCAATATTCAAAGTACCGGCTATTATGCCGACACTTAGAACGTGAAAAGGAAATACTAATAGCCATTTTTTTTTTTTTTTTTTTTTAAATATACATATATACAACATGTGGGGCATCTCCCCCACACTTAGGTGTTAGAAAAGAGAAAGAATACAGAGATATGGGTGAAAACCCATATGGTGTGCTAATATTTTTGTTCACCGAGTCACTTAGCTTGACTCGACCCCGCATTCATTGGTTCATGGGGAAGCAAGTGGAAGAAACAATCTCCATCGGACTTTCATTCAAGATGATTGGATAATCATTGAAGTACGTGAAAGTTCCACACCGATGAGATATACACAGACCCGGCTCACAAATGATAAATGAAAATGCCGGGGTCAAAGATAGTGTCTTCATTCCCTAAGGAGTGAAGAACAGGAGAAGTCACCGTGTAGGTGAAGAAAAGAAAGAAAGTCATGATAAAAATCATGACTAACTCATCATCATTAGAAGGAGAATTCATGATTTCTGGATCATGAATCTCATCATTTAAGCTCATTTGATCAAGACATATTCTGGGTGGGAGGGATGGGATTTTGATAACAATCAAATTCTCAGTGTTGAGAACATCTCCCTCCGGAACACAAAGATTTTCTTTGTCAAGATCAAAGTAAAAGTTATCATACTCCGGCGGAGATATGATATGAGTGAGTTCATCGGAGAACTCTTCAAAAGTGAATGAATCATATTTGGATTTGATGTGAGTGAGTTCATCAGTGAACTCCTCAAATGTAAATGATTCATAATCGGGGAGAGAATTATGAGAATGAGAAGTGGTATTGCCACTAATTTTCTCTCCCATCTGATCAAAACAGAAGGCTTCCATTTCCGGAATAGAATCATCGGAAAAAATGTCACTATCCTTTATGGGGATAGGAGATGAAATGGTTTTTTCTTTAAAAGCCTCGATTTTAGAAATGAGAAGACTGACATTCATTAATGTTGCTCGAAGAGCTTCATCGTTGATTTCAGTGTCAATTTCTTCATCATTCTCTTCTTCTAAGCTGACTGGCTCAGAAGGTAATTCCTCCACATAACTGATGTCTTCAAAAGATAAAGAATTGTCATCAGTATGTGAATCACTAAGCTCGATGTTGGGTTTAGAATTTAAAAGATTTTCAATTTCTACCAAATCGGCTTCGAAGTCAAAAAGATCATCATCACTTCCTGATGGAAGTGGATCAATGTGAGTAAGCTCATCAGTGAACTCCTCAAAAAGAGGGTCAACATCAGAATGGGGCAGTGATGCCTCAACATACTCAACTTCTCCATAAGATATATATTCATCGTTAGAATCGGAGAAAGTCTCAAATTGATCTTTTGAAAATTCAGGAGGAGGAGAGATATCACACAAATGATCAAGAATTCCCTGCGACTCACTTGGGATTGGGACAAGGTTCTCAACACTAGACTTTATGAATACGTCCGATTCCTTTGCAGGAATTGTATCAAGATGCTCGTTCCCCATAATAAGAGAGTTAGTGGGAACCTCGGGTGTGATAACAGTAGACTGAGGGAGTTGAGAAGTACTAGCAGTCATGGATTCTACAAGTTCCATTTGTTCCTTTGCTAGCAGTTCTTCTTTAGACTTTTCTCCCTGCGAGTTTTAGACTGATGTTTTTTCAACTGATGAATCCTCTGGATATTCCTTCATTTGGAGAAATTCTACAACTTCCATCATTTGAATGGAATCATCATCATCATCATCGATAATGGGAGCCTTGAGAAATTTGGAACGCCTTTCAGCCACCAACAATTCTACAAGAGATTCTTTGTAGCGAGCTGTTCGCTCTTCGGCTAGCCATTCTCCCCAAGATTTTTCAGGAGGAGAGTGATGAATGATGGGATACGTTTCACATTCCACTTCCCTCACCGGAGAATGAGTGGAAGTCGAGGGTTCATTGTAAACAACATCATCCTGAGTGGTTATAGTGGTATTGTGTAAATTTGAAACTTGATGTATGAAGGTTTCTAACATGTGCCTAATTTCTTCAACATGTTGATCCATTTTGTCCTTCAAGGACCTAGATCCAAAGGAATTATCAGGATCAGAGGTGGATGAAGGTTCAGCTCTCGAAGCATCACACATACAAGATTCAAGATAAAATTCACATTTCTTGCAACAACACCTACAAAGTGAACCATCTAATGGATCTCCACAATCATAACAATGCAGTTGATTGAACGATTCCATTTAGAGAGGTATGAGAAGTTTAGAATCAAACGGATAGAGGGTAAAGGGATAAAGAATTAAAAAGGGAGGAGGGTAAAGATGAATATTTTTGGATTTTATTTGTTTATGGAAACTTGAAATATGATATTTTTGGTTATCGATCAGTCAAACGAATTAACTTAACGATAATTTTGGTTTTATATATATATATATATATATAAAAATAAGAGAATATGAACAAGGATGGAAAATATACAATGGATGTATATTCAACAATCACTTATGCTTCAAATTCGTTCAACGCAGCACACCTCCCCTGCAGCGGCGCCAAAATTTGATCGGCCCCAAACGGTCAACTAATATTGACCAAGTAAATGGTCAACAAGAGTCAAACAATCTAGGGCACAATGCAATTATCCAAGGAGTTAGTGTATCCCCGGGTCGTTATGTCCCAGCGAGGTGTGTAAACTGTAATAAAACGAATCTGTGATCGGGCGAATATTGAACAAGAAAGGGTTTTGAGTGATTTATACTAAGGAATAAAAGAAAATAGCTTAAATAAGCTAAACGCACTACTAGAAAAAAGGCCTTTAATGACGGGCATTGCGTGTCATAAAAGGGGTCAGATGACGCGCATTTTGGCGTCATTGATCGACCCGTCATAAAGCTTTATGACACGCATTTCGCGCGTCATGAATTTATGACACGCTTTTATGACACCCTTTTACGACAAACTTTTATGACAATATTTTATGACCCCTTTTTTGCGCGTCATGGTTCAAATTTTTTTAAAAAAAAAAATAATTTTTATAAAATTAATAATATCCCCACATTAAATAACAGATAATCTCATAATACAAATAAATACACAAATAGCAAAAAAGCGCATTTCATATATATCAAAACAATGCGTTTCATACAACTACAAGTTATTTTCAAATTCTAAAATTGTAGAAACATATATGGGTGATATACAGGTAAATGTGTAGAACATATATAGCTACATAGAATGTGTTTGCTATTTGGCATCAAGGAGAAGCATGCCAACCTTCTTCAAGTAAGATGAAACTTCCTTAACAATTTCATCATATCTAGCCTTGCACGTTGTTGTTCAGAAAGACGGTCTCTAGGCCCTTTAACTTCTACGAGCTTAGCTCACTGCAATCAACTGCCATCGGTTCAAGATGAATAATATTCAAGAACAGATCTAAGTACCTGTCATGAAATTCCATTTTGATGCCGTTAAGAAACACTAAGCTGCTGATATCTAAATGGTGCAGGGCAAAAATGGCTTTTTCAAGCCCTTGATAAGCTATGATAAGCTAACCTATAAATCTTACAAAAATTACTAGCAATAGGTGAGCTGGTAAACTTTGATAATCCTGAGTTTCAGCTTATACTAACTTAATATGAGATCACTAGAAAATCTTAAAAATCCTTAAAAAGTCTAAAAAATCAATTTTAGGACTGCTATGCTAAGGTTGACTGATATGAAGTGTGAAACAGAGAGGCTTATGAGGTTCTATTGCAGACTAAAATTAGATAAGATAGAACCTGAGAAGTGAAAATAGGGGTCCAAAAGAAGCTGAGCTTGTTGGGAGCTTATCCTGGCAGTTCAGTCCTTGTGACTGCAGTCCCAAACTCCAAACCTGTGAAAAGCTTCAAAAACACCAATAAAATTAGTTTACAAAATAGAGAAAAATATGACGAGAAAGATTGTCCATAATGTTAATAACCGATAAAGTACAAAAGTACACCTAGATGTTCCAATACCTAAGCTATGCACTGTCAAAGCCAAATATCCTGAAAACACCTGCATAACAAAAGGAACATTTTGTAAACATTTTATTTCTACCAGACGCATTTTCTTTTTGTAAAAAAAAGTGTACTTGTTTGAGCCATCAGAAATAAAACATGCGTAAGTAAATGGATCAAAGTTGCCAGTTGTAACGTTTACCTTCATCAGCAGAATACTTGTTTTTGTCATCTCCAGCATATGCAAGCAAATTGTATTTTGGATTCCACTCTACACTGTTCATGGCTGCCCGACATGGGATTTGGTGGATCGATCGTCCAGTTTGTACATTCGACTGTCAATACAAAGCAACATTACCTAACTTAATATTAAGTATCAGTAAACACAATAAGTACTGGTGACAAAAAATGGGACGCCATAAGTTAAAAGATCCTTTTAGGTATAGAGTTTTTAACAGAAACAGTGAGGTAGGTTGAACATACCTTCCTAAAGGTTCAATTGCTATGCAATAACAACCAGCAGTATGAGCTGTCAAGGTGTCAACTGCTCGAAGAGATGGGTATGCCAGTACTTCAACAGTACCTAAAGAAATATATCAAGAAACAAAGTTATCACGTGTGACATGTGGTAAACAACAACATAATCTTGACTAAACGATATAAAACAATCTACTCAAAATTCAAGTATTCTTACCATTTCCAGTAGTTAGGAAGAACATATCCCCCTTCCATGTTATATAACCAAAGTTAATAATTCATTCCGCACCGATTCATGCTACTATAAGACTACAAATGGGTAAACTTTGGTTATCACTTTATATATATGGGTCAAATGGGTTAACCGAAAAGAAAATGGGTAGGTGGGTCAGCAGTGGAAAGTCATCCGAAATGCATAAAACCTTCTTTTCCAAAAAGAGGTTAAACTAACATTGTAATGAGAATCAAAATAAAGAACTGTACCTCTTGGATGTATTCAAAGAGCTCTTGGTCAGAGTTGAGCAATAGCATTTGTTTGGCATCTTTAACCGTAAGAGAGTCATATGCCTTCTCACTGCACCCCGCAATCTCATCCCTGCAAATATATTGTATAAAGTCATTAAGTAGCTATCGACAATTCGCTTCAATGTGAATTATGAAGACCCCTCTATAATTGCAGCTTACAACACAGTACAGAAAGAGCAATATGCTTGCATCTTTTTTGGAAGAACAAGAGACATGCTGATAAGCATCTGCAAGCTTTTCCGATGTCAAAGTTTAAGTTTTCAGATATTAAATACAAAAATGGTGTTGTGTTTATATGATACTTTATACCACATACCATATATAATATTTTACACCACTTACCAGTTACCACCAAATGAACAGACCTAGACGATAGATTACTACTTAATAAATAAGTGCTTTAATAATTTGCATCAACTACATATAACTAGAGGTAGCAATTTCGATCCATTTACACATTTACCTCCAATCGGTCATTTGGTGTATGTTTTACTTCTAAGGGGTAAACTTGGTGAAACGGGTCCAGCAGGTTGGAAGTCCAAATTCACAAAACCTCCTAAGTTTCTTTATAATTTTATATCTAAAAAAGTGCAAGGGTTAGCTCAACCTGTTTTGCCTCACACGGAATTTACCCACTTCCGCAACTTGACAAATTACCAACCTGTGGCATATTTGCCATCTACTCATAAATTTGTTCGATAAATTAGTAACTGACATCCAAATACCACAAATAACTTACAAGAATGTAAGTTAAATAATGCTCACCTGACTGTTCTTGCCAACAGATCCATGAAATAAACGTAAGTTTCATGAGGTACTGTTTGTCTAGCAGTCAATACTCGGTTATAAGCCCCTTCCATGAATGATTGTTCAAGCTCCACTGCATGCTTGATACAAGGATTCTCAAGAGCAGCGGGTGTAAGCAACTCCAATTCAGTGTGAAACTCAGCAATTCTGTTTTGTACAAGGAGTCTCAAAAGGTTGAGACCCAAGATGGGGTACTCCTGTGGAGATTGTTGGAGACGAGAACTGTTCAAGAAAAAAAAAGAAAAAGAAATTAACTTAAGAACAACAATTTGAAAAGTTAAATGTACATAAATGAACAGATGGAATCAAACAATAAAATCTAGAGGCAATAGTTTTCTATAGCAAATTTTGAAATTTGCTCAGCGACCATTAGAAACATCACAAGTCACTTTTTATATTCTAATCCAGATATATATTGATCACTTCGTATTATAGTATATTCAGAATAGATTAGCATCTATGAACTATTCTCACATAAAGTCACCTTGATTTGAGAAAGTTCAGCAAATGTTTTATTTCGTTTTAGAAAGTTAAAAACTAACACCAAGGTTCCAAATTAGTTCTCACATAAACGCGTAATAATGTGTTTCGGACGCTGATGAGCATCAGATAACTCATTCATCCAAATTGGTTCAGTATGTACTCAATGGAGTTTTTCAAGAACCACAAGACAAATGACTACCGAATCTAGCAGACAAATATCATACTCGTAATAAAAAATCTAACCTAAATACAACAATAATTCAACAAATCAAATTAAAAATAACAAAACCAACACTTCCTAAACCTAATCCACACGATTTATTTAATAAAAACAATTAGGGTTTCGAATAAAATGGTGAAAAAGAGCGCGTGGGTTACCGAATCGAAGAGAGGAGATGGCGGGGAAGGCACGGTGTGGTGGCAGTGGCTGACTGTTGCGGCGGTGGTGGTGCTGGTTGCCGGAGGAGGCGGATGCGTGTGTGTTTTTTTTTATGGGAGGCGTGTGTATTTTTTGGTTAGGGTTTGATTTTTCGGGCTTTTTTTGTTTAGCGGGATATATGTTTTGTTGAGTGGGAAATGAAAGTGTAGTCCGCCTTTTTTAAAAAATTTGAGATATGACACGAATTTGATGACACACAAAAATGCTTGTCGTTTATTCTTCAGATTATACAATTTATGACAGTTTTTTTATGACTCACACTTTTGCGCGTCATTATATTGTGTGTGTCATAAAAAGCATGTCATTAAAGGCCATTTTTCTAGTAGTGACGGGAAATATAAAAACGGAGAGATTTTGGATTTTTGATTTTCGAAATTGATAAAGTACTTAATTATAAGCACTTTTTATAAAAGACGATATTTTTGAAAACTTAAAATAAGCACCGAAAAAAGTAGAATAAAGTAAAAAACGGGCTAAAAACTGAGATATATGGAAATCTAATCTTACAGGTGCAAAATTATTTTTGTTAAATCCTAAATAATAAAAGAAAATTTTAGAAAAAAGATTTATATTTTTCTGACTTTTATATTTTTTATTATGAATTAAAAACTATTAGAAACTAATTAAAAGGATTAAAAATAGTAAATGACTTGGGAAAAATCTGAAAAATTCAAGGTAAATACTATATGATAGCAGAATACTAGAAAAAATATAAAAAGTTAGATAAGCCCACTAATAAGCTGAATGGGCTAATAAGCAGTTTGGAAATAAGCACAAAAATAAACAAATAAGCACTAGAATGCACCAAAAGCTCAGGTATAGTGTAATAGGCCTAAACAAACCTAATTCAACTCAAAAAACTAAAATATGCCCAGGCCGTCAGCCAATTCGAGTAATTATACAGTTTACTAAAAGAAGGCTAAAGGCCCTATTTCTAGCTTATTTTTAAGCACTGTAATAAGCTCTAAAAGACAAAGTAAGCATAGATATGAAAAGCCTGCTATGTGGGCTTCCCAAAAAGCCAAGACTCACACTGTGGGGTCCACAAATGAGCTTGAAAATAAGCTATGAAAGTAGCTTACCAGACTCGGTGTATACTGAGGTATAGATGCACAAGGCAAGTAGAGGCCTAAAGGGCCAACTTGCAGACCCTAAATAAGCTCTCAAAAGATCTCTAAAATCAAGAGTAAGTTAAAACAGATGGTTACAAATCCATAAGCTATTTATAAAACAAAAATTAGAAATTTAATCCTACTTTAACTAACTTAAAATTAAGATCAAAAAGTGGCTAGTGAGACTGTTTTGACTGTGATAAACAAGCAGACCTGGATTTTTTTTTTTTTTTTTTGTGAACTCAGACTAGTGCAAAACCAATTTGACTTAACCTATGCTCATTATGATCAAAAGGAGTTAAGGACATGCCAAAAGAAACACCAAATCAAGATCAGCTTAAGGAGAGCTTATATGAAGCTTTTGAGGTCTAAAATCTCACTATCCTACTAGAAACTACAAAAGACTCAAAAACACTAAAGGCGGACTAAAAATAGCTTGTCAGGACTGAAATAAGCTTAAACAAAACTAACCAACTTGCAAATGAATAGTAATAACCCAGTTTGACCCATTGTCAAAGCTTAACCCAAACAACCCTTAATGACCAACTGTTTTGATTTTTAACTAGCAGTGGCTATTTTAAGCTAAGCTTTGAATTGAAATAAGTCTATTTAACTTAATTAAGAACTAATTAGTTTATATCAACTAGAAATAAGCTGTATTAAGTAGTGACTATAAAAGGTCTATTTTGGCTTTTTAAAGGTTTTTAAAGAAAAATAGAACAAAGACTATTTAAAACTGATACAACTGATGAAAAACACTCATGAACTATATATAAGCATAAAACTATAACAATAAGCTAAAATTAAGCACTAGTACAGTAATATGGAGAATAATGCAAAAATAGGAAAATGGCTTACAACTGTGAAGTAATATGAAACAAAGAAAACTGAATTAGAGATAAGCCCAGCTTGTCAAATCCAAGCTATAACCCCAATTTAAGCTTCCAGAACAGCTTATTCCAACACAACTGCTTATTATGGCTTATTGTTGACTTTTGTTGACTTTTCTTATTTTTCTTTGGAACAGACTGAGTAAGCTAAGATAAGCTCACAAAAAGCTATAAAGAGCTTAAATGAGCTTATATAAATAGAAAAGAAGCTTTTGCAAACATCAAAACATTAATTCGACTTAATAACAGATACTTAAAACATGAAATTCCATTAACCTCAGAAAATGATACAATACTTGATGTATTACAGATAACTGATCTTAAACAAACTTGAATTGACAATAACAACTTAACTTAAGACTGGAAATGACAATAATTAAAGTTTACACTACGAATTTGGTCTAAAACTAGTGACAAGTTCCTCAGTGTGTCTTCTATTCATTTTATAGATATCCAAAAGGCTTCCACTCAACCCTCTGATCAAATCCCACCATTCATATAGCCATAAATCAATCTCAGCTGTTAATTCCATTTTTGGCGGGAAAAGTGTATAGTGGGCTTTTGGCTTTTACTGAGCACATGGGGGGGAGTAGAGTGTGGAGGATTCTCACTGGAGGAAGGGGGTGGTGGAGTGTGTAAGAGTTTACAGAGTCAAGTGGAGAGGTGAGGTGATGGAGTGGTATGGTTTTCAGAAGCTATTGGCGGGGTGGTTTTGGAGAAGGAGAGTTTGACTAAGGTCAAACTGGGTTTGGGTTTTATTTAATAAAAACGGACGGGTATTGGGCTTGGGTAATTGTTTTGGGTTGGGTTTTATTTTTATTTGTTATGGATTAAAGGGTTAGGATTATTTAGGATTAGGATATGGAAATGGTTTTAAGTTAAGGGACCACTTATGTAAATACTGAAAATCCAGGGACCATTCTTGTACACTGCTGAAAATCCAAGGACCAAAGTTGTCATTTTGCAAAATTGAATTTTAAAGGACTAATTTTGACAACTTGTGAACGTTCAGGGACTGAAACTGCCAATTATGCAAATTTTGCTCGTTTTCACTTGTTTTCAATCTTTTTGCACTTGGAACACATAAAAACACAATCAAATGATATTTTCTGTATTTTTAAGCATATCTGCATGTTTTTAAATGTTTTTGTAGTCTAAATGTGACAGAAATTATGAGTATTTAGACACTCATCAAAGATCATCTCTGCTCCGCATGTCAACTGGGCAAAAGCAAGAAACAAACCCACAAACCCAAAACCGTCAACACCAACTTGGAAGTTCTTCACACCCTTCACATGGATCTGTGCGGCCCAATGAGAGTACAAACCATAAATGGATAGAAATATGTTCTTGTGATAGTAGATGATTACTCTCGGTTTACATGGGTAAAGTTTTTGAGAAAAAAGGATGAAACTCCAGAGGTTATCACCAAACTGATAAAACAGCTGCAAGTAAGGCTCGACAAAACTGTCAGAATCATCCGCACTGACAATGGAATTGAGTTTGTTAACCATCAACTCAGAAATTTCTATGAAAATATTGGCATCACACACCAGAAAAGTGTCCCCCGTACTCCACAACAAAACGGAGTAGTTGAACGAAGAAACCGTACTCTGGTGGAAGCTGCGAGAACCATGCTTATATTTTCAGGGGCACCGATGTTTCTCTGGGCAGAGGCTATTGCAACAGCTTGTTACACCCAAAACCGTTCCCTGATCCATCCTACTCATGACAAGACTCCCTATGAGCTAATTCATAACAAAAAGCCAGATCTTTCCTTTCTTCGTGTGTTTGGCGCACTTTGCTATCCGACTAATGAAGGTCAAGACTTGGGAAAGTTAAGAGCCAAAGCAGACGTAGGTATGTTTTTTGGATACGCACCAGATTGCAAGGGGTACAGAATCTACAACAAAAGAACCCGACAAATCATGGTAACCATTCATGTTACGTTCGATGAGCTGAGTGAGCAACCTGCTTCAGGACAAACCAGTTCTGAACCCGATCTTAAACTTTTGACACCTGGACCAATTAGTTCAGGGCTTGTACAGAATCCCACGCCTGCAGAGTCTTATGTACCACCAACTAGTGAGGAGTTGAAGAAGTTATTTGATCCTATGTTTGACGAATATTTTGAGCCAACAAATGAAACGACATCATATGCTGCAGCTGTTCTTCCTAATGCTGATGCTCAAGTTCCGCAAGGCTCTGAAGGCCCATCAGTATCAGTCTCAATCAGTTTCAATGCACCAGCTGCCAGTCAATCACCCTCATCATCAAATACTCAATCCTCTCCGGTGCAACAAGAATCTGCAGATGACCATTCTTTGGAAGTTAATCCGTTTGCTCCTATAGATGATGTTCCTTTTGAGAATATATTTGCTCCTGAATCTTCAACTCACACATCCTCTTTCAAAGAACACAGCACGGCAACATCAGTTCAAAACCCTCAACCTCATGATCATCTCAGAAAATGGACCAACGATCATCCAATTGACAACATCATTGGCAATCCCGCTCGTCCTGTATCCACACGTAAACAACTGGCCACTGATGCACTGTGGTGCTTCTTCAATTCCGTACTATCCAAAGTCGAACCAAAAGATGCCAAAGAAGCAATGACTAAAGATTGCTGGTTCGAGGCTATGCAAGACGAAATCCATGAATTTGATCGACTTGAAGTATGGGAATTGGTGCCTCCTCCAGAGTGTGCTATGATTATTGCTCTCAAGTGGATTTTCAAGGTGAAACTTGATGAGCATGGTGATGTTCTAAAGAAAAAGGCACAGTTAGTTGCAAAAGGATACAGACAAGAAGAGGGCATAGATTTTGAAGAATCGTTTGCTCCAGTTGCTAGAATTGAAGCCATTAGAATCTTCCTTGCCAATGCTGCTAGTCGGAATATGATAGTCTACCAGATGGATGTCAAAACAGCATTCCTGAATGGTGATTTAAAGGAAGAAGTCTATGTGAGCCAACCAGAAGGATTTGTGGATGCTGAACATCCTACTCATGTCTACCGCTTGAAGAAGGCTCTCTACGGCTTAAAGCAGGCACCAAGGGCATGGTATGATACATTGTCCAAGTTCCTTCTAGCAAACGGGTTCTCGAAGGGTGTTGTTGATCCCACATTATTCACTAGGAAGTCGGGCAAACATCTGCTTCATGTTCAGATTTACGTAGATGATATTATTTTTGCTTCATCTGATCCTAGTGAATGTGATAGATTTTCAAAGGAGATGAGTTCCAAGTTCCAAATGTCAATGATGGGACAAATGTCATTCTTCCTAGGATTACAAATCTCACAAAGTCTTGGAGGCATTTTCATAAATCAATCCAAATATGCCCATGAGATCTTGAAAAAGTTTGGATTTGATTCAAGTGAGCCTGTTGACACTCCCATGGTTGATAGATCAAGACTAGATGAAGATCCTTCGGGGATTCTAGTCGACCAAACAAAGTATAGAAGCATGATTGGATCCTTGATGTATATCACTGCTAGTAGACCAGATCTTCTGTTCGCCGTATGCATGTGTGCTCGGTATCAATCCAAGCCCACTAAGAAGCATCTAGAAGCAGTAAAAAGGGTATTCAGATATCTTCAAGGCACAGTTCATATGGGTCTCTGGTATCCGAAGGACACAGCAATGGAGTTAACTGCGTACGCTGATGCTGATCACACGGGATGTCAAGACACTCGTCGAAGTACTTCGGGGGGAGCTCAGTTTTTAGGGGAAAAGTTGGTGAGTTGGTCTTCTAAGAAGCAAATGAGTACGTCGATATCTTCTACAGAGGCCGAATACATCGCTATGTCTGGTTGCTGTGCACAAATTCTATGGATGAGATCACAGCTTTCAGACTATGGCTTTTCATACAACAAGATTCCTCTATATTGTGACAACAAAAGCGCTATCGCTCTTTGTTGTAACAATGTCCAACACTCCTGGTCAAAACACATCGACATCAGGCATCACTTCATTAGGGAACAAGTTGAGAAAGGAATTGTGGAGCTATACTTCGTAAGGACAGAGTTTCAGTTAGCAGACATCTTCACCAAGGCTCTCCCGAGAGAAAGGTTTCAGTTTATTCTCCCACGTCTTGGAATGAAGAGCTTGACACCTGAAACCCTCAAGTGTCTTCAAGAAGAAAAGGAGGAGTAAAGGATTGACTTCCCATATCCTTGTATATAGTTGTATATATCTTAAAACAAAAAGAAAATAGAAAAATATAAAACCTATAAAAAACCATAAAAATCAAAAAATCAGAAAATACCAAAAATAGTTTCACCTAGGCATGTCTTCTGTTTATCGATAACATTTACGGACCTAGAAATGTCATTCAATAATGACACGGGTCTTTAAATGAAGCTCGAGCAGAAGTTACACTAATTGGTTTAAAACATGTCTTAATGGCTTGCTATTACTTCAGATAGCAACCCGCGCTTCACAATGGGGAAAGCATGTCGCCAAAAAGACGGCTGTTCCTCCAACCGGGTGATGTTCACCTGGGCATGGATTACTTTATATCCATGTTTTTCCGATCTGATGTACGTTTCAGTGCGTCATTTCGTGTATAAGAAGAGAAGTCTTCTTTACATCAGACTCTTTATCTTCTTTGATTCTTCAAGAGAGTTTTGATGTTACACAAGGTGGTAAATTGAATTAAATTTTCACAAATACTCGTCGCTCAATTGAATGACTACAGCTCTTTAAATAGAAAACGGGTCATTAATTGAGGGGGAGAATATTTGTTCAAATTTCTGACACCTTGCCAAATTTGTGCAACATCAGCAGTGACACTCTCTCGTGGTTTAAGGGGGAGCATAGTATGCTCCATAATCAGAACACAGTATAACCTGACCACATTTTCTCCCAAAATTTCTCACTTATTTAAATCAATTGGGATCACAAATCTCAAGTGGTTTGAAATTTTTGATCGGGGGAGAGAATGTGATTTAAATATGGAATTCTGATAAAAAATGTGATCTTTTGAAACTCAAGTGTAGGCTCTCCCATATGTGCCAAACCTTTTCGTATATCGATGCACATATTGAGGGGGAGCGGATGATTTATGATGGCAATTGTGGAAGAACACCAAAGACCGACCATTTTATTTAACGTACTGGTGTTATAAGGATGGTAAGGTTAGGTATAAGTTCCCACGATCCCGCCAGAGCCGGAGGGATCTACCCAGGGACAATCCACTAGTTAGTGTAGAAGTCCTTAGGTATGATTACAAAAAAAAAGAGAAAAAGTGAATAAGGGAAGAGTGCCGACTGAGATGGAGCTAGTGCTGGAACAAACCCAACAAGGTGCTAGTAATGAAGTCTCGGTAAGCGCTGAAGGGGTTGAAGAATGAAAAAGAAATGTAAATATAAAGGGTGAAAAGAAAGAAGCCCTCCTTACATCTTAGGCAGAAACCGGGTCAATACATATGCTGTCAGAATCACGTAGTTGATTACTGACATTGAAGACAAAGTATCATGGACCCAGTGATACGCTGCACAACCCTCCCTAGCCACTCAAGGTCCCTCAAAGGACTCTTGTTTCACTTGTCACGGAGATCAATACATTGCTATCATCTTTCTCACTCCGAGTTAGATGATATTGAAAAGGTGGCAGTCCTCTCTAGCCTCCGATCACTAAATCAAAACGCACTATTGAGTCTAGAGCCCAGAGATCATCCATTAATCTCACTAGGACACATTTCCAATATGCTTGATGTTTCATACACCGTGAAAAGCAAGAAAATATATATGAAGAGTCCTACGCATTATCCTTGTGGTATTGCCAGAACATCCGAGTGATGCGTAAAGTATTCACAATGAAGATGGAAATCCTTCTAGAGCCAACATCAAACAAGCTCTTGGTGGGTGACATGCGAGATCCTTCATGGATCAAGCTTGTGACAACTGGAAAGAAACGATGGGGCGATTCAAATTTGAATCAAACTTGTTCCAGGAAACGGATTGACGGATACTTTTGGAAAACCTTTCAATGTGCTCACCAACATAGTTTCGAGCACATTGATTGTGAAAATTTTCAAACAAAAGTATTTTTGACAGAAATGTGATTCAATTTATAAAACCCTTGTCGTGTTGCACAAAATGTTTATCCAGTGACACGCAAGTAATTTTTCTAATCAATTTCTCGTCAATCAGTGGGTATTTAATTCACTGATTCACTCTACCGTGCTGTCTGCTTTGAGACGTTCTGGTATGAGAACATGCTTAGTATGATGATTCTGACATTAATGTGTTGGAAGACTCATTACTACAAGCTGGAAATTCTTGTCAAGGAGAATCTTCTTTAAAGGGGATTCTACCTGATCACAGGTCGGTCTTCACAGAACCGAAGGTTAAATCCAACCACCACATCGAACGAATGACAAAGCCATATTCGTTCTCCAACTTTATTGCTAACTGTTTTATTTCAGATTCATATAAAGATGGCAATGGTGGTTCCTGATTCCAGCAGAGACGTGTCAATCCACACTCCATGCTCACACTTCCAATTGATTATCAAAACATCATGATAGCAAAAAGACCTACGACACAGCTTCCACAACTCTGATGATAATTATCATGATCCAGAAAAGTGTGAGCATGCGAGTTCAACGGTCACAACATATCACATGGAGGCATTACTACAATGGATGAGCTCAGAGATTTACGGTGGCTGATGATCTCAAAGAAGGCTCCAAGATCACAACTTCTCATGATGACGAAGCCACAAGATGACTTGAAGACATATGTTGGATGATATCTTCAAAGAATACTCAAAGATCATCCAAAACAAAGAACAGTCATCGCAAGTTCACTGCTGAAGGCACAAAGATCCTTGACGTTGAAGAATCAAGGTCTACGAGCTATGAAGTCAAGATTCAAGGATAGAGTGCTAGAATGCAGAACATTACTTCCGGGGTGACCTCCCTTAGGGGGAGATTGTTAGGAATATAAATATTCAGTTGAAGACTCGGTCACCCCGAGTACTTATTAGCACTTAATAGCTCGTAGGTTTATTTATAATATTAGTAGTAGATTAGTTATTATTATTATTGTGGAGTGGGTCGGGTCTTTACCCACTGTCAGCTCGCTCCACAGCCCACTAGGGGCACCCTATGTAGTAGTATATAAAGCCCTCTCCACCAAAGGAGAGGGTTGGACCTTTCACTCATTTAATCTAACCTCCCTTTCTTTCTCTCACTAAAGGTTCCACATCTCTACTTCTCTCTCTAGTTCTTCTCCTATTCGATCCATATTCTAGTATCATACGTGTGTTTCTTTGATCGTGAATATACTACATAACATGTCCTGCAATTATAACTTATGTGATCCCCGAGAGCTTTATTAGATTTTGATGCTTATGTTGTCATTAAATACCTTTGTTGTTGGACATGTTATTGGACATGTTATTGGACAAGATGGGAACAAGGACATCCAGTGAGATGGCATGTCACTTGCAAATCTGGCATTTATGATACACTATATTTTTCGTGAACTGTCTCCTATTTATGCTAAATCTGTGTATGTCTTTATGATCTTCAGGAGTTTTATGGTAATGGTGGGTTGAGTGATGATCTTCAGGAGTTTTATGGTAATGGTGGGTCGAGTGACGATATAGATTTAGAAATGGATCCGTAAAAAAATTACCAACTCGCTCTTTGGAACTTCTTGCTTCCTTACATGCCACGGGGCTTTCCGACAACAAGTAAAGCCATTTAGGAGAGATTAATTTGTTTGTATTTTAATCAACAATAATATACAATTAAAAACTTAAGAAAAAACCCCGTGCGTGCACGGGTATTATAACTAGTAAATACTGAAATAATTTAATTAAAACATACCTTTTGATTTAGGATAACCAGATGATTTGATAATAGATATTGAAGAAGAGGTGTGTGTGTGTGTTTTGTGGAGGGTTCTGGAATTTGTGAGAGAGGAGAAGCAATTTTGTATTTGCTTTACTGTAGATTTCCATGTTCCTCCACTCACAAAACACTATAGATCAAAAGCACTGTAGCCTAAGACCACGGCAAATGTTATTTCTTTATAATATCTAAAGTCTCTGGTTCTAAACTAACAACTCGCGAATTTCAGAGAGGTAAGGTTCACCAACAGACACCTTTAACAGGTGACAGATCCGGGTGGATTCGAACCACCAACCTCCTGAGAAATATCCCAGGCGCTCTTACCAATTCAGAGCTCACGGATCTAGAAAATTAGTGTCGGTCAAGGTCTAGTAGCAAAATTGAGAAGAAGAAATGTGTTAAACCATTTAACACGATAATTTTAATGATTTCATCCCCACTTGAGGTACCCCCGACTTTTATTGAAATCGAAGCCGAAACTTTGGGTTTTCAGAGACAAGTTACCTTTTCGAAGTCCAATATCTTTGGGTTTTCAGAGACAAGTTACCTTCGACAACTGCCAATTTCATTACTCTTTAGTCTTTACCTCCAAACATAAATTTTCGAAGTCTAATATCTTATTCATCACCGTTTTACGACAAAAAAAAGGGAAAACCTGTTTCTTTTTTTGGCAAAAAGTTAAGGGAAGAAAATATACCTTAGTTTAAAAAGTTGTTTCCCCTCTATGTATAGCCCACTTAATACACAGCAGTTTTTAGGAAGAACAATTACGGATACAACAGAACTACTCCGCTTCCAAAATTATATGACCAAGAACCAATTACCCAATTCACAATTATTAGTTTTACGACAACTGAAAAGTGTCACTCTCGTCAATTGTATCACTTCCAGAAACTAGTAACCCAAAAATGTATTAAAGCAAATGAACAGTTGACTATCATGAATATACCAGTTGTTCCAAGCCCCTGAAGCAATTCCAGGAAAACAAAGCTAAAATCAAACCACCCAGCACGACGACCCTGATAGAATTGTGAAGATCATACCACAAATTGTAAAAGAACTATAAACGCAAACCAACGACCACCTGATAATAAGCATAAGAACCACCTTTAAACAGCAGCACAATAACAAGTTCTACATGTACAGTTGATGTCACTAGTAAACAGCCAAACCAAATCGCTTCACTTGCAAAACCACCACACTTGAGGGGAAAAACATCATCTCACTGAGCTAAGTGCAAACCAGCCAAAGACATCTGAATTCAAGCGGAAACAAACAAGGCAACAATGGCAACTAATGCCCAAAACCAATTGTCATCAGATAATGATCAGCATCACTGTAGAAACATTCAATAACATATCAACATGTCACCAGCAGCAGTAGCTGCCCACCGAAAGTACTTTTTGTAGATCAAAGCATCACCAGCAGCAGCATAACCCAACCGTATAAACAAACAGTAGAATAGCGAGCTTGAAAACAGCAAAACGCATCACCAGCAGCAGCATCAGTAGCAGCAACCCCAGGAAACCAGGAAACCGCCAACTTCATTAGCAATATCAAAACTACATTGTGCCACGAGGGTATGAGTTGTCACCCCCTAATAAAGCCTCAAAAGTACTCATCTCTAACCAGAAAGGTCACAAAAGAAGATTGTTGTAACAATACACAACACAAAGAATTCAAACTCATAACTACATAACTCGATAGTGAACACCACAATACAAGCTTTGTTGTCCAGTATAAATCACGACTAACATAGAAGAATTGCACCTGATCCAGAATCTACCAACCACAACCAGTACCACAATAAAAGCGAATGATCATCAACCAATATAAATTTATATACAATAATTACCAGAATCTGGCCTTGCAACAAGGTTGCTGATTTCCTCAAAACATTATTTATAAGCTGTATTGCACACATCAATGGGTCTTTTGATGAATTATGCCCCCATAGGATGTATTCGCCTCATCTTAGAAAGTAGGTAAACTAGGACGATATTTTTGAAGTATTAATGACCAAGTAACCTGATAGAACTCATGATTCCATGTAAATTTTCGAAGATCATAGATAATATCTCATAAATATGTTTAAGCTTGTTTGTAGTCAATAAGCATATTGTAAGGAATGCTTAGAGGCGAACAAGTTATCCAGTTTTATATAAAATGTATGAACATTTGTATTCCTAAAAAGGTTAGAAACTTGTGTTTGATCAATGTCATGGACGGATATGCATCGTATGGACGCATTGTATGGACAGAAACTATCGTGTTTATCGTGTTAAAACTAGAGCAAATAGTTTAACTGAGAGTACCTTTCGATGAAATATCACAGAACTTTAATGTTGGCGTTGTTCAGCAGATAAATGTTGTCAATCATGATATGTCACATTAACATTGTTAATTGGATGTTGTTGACCGGCTACATACTGTTGATGCCACAATTTGAATTGTATGGATCATAAGCTCTAAGCACACACAGAAAAACACAATACAGGCCCACAGCCCCCAAAAGAGGCCAACACACCACACCAGAAGAGAGATCCCGGGCAACCCCGTGCAATCTCTCCTCTCCAACCAAAAATTCTTTTTTTATTATGATAATGAAGTGACCTGCCATGCGAGCGCACCCATCATGGCAAAGGCCAAACAACAACAGCAAAGTCTGTAATAGGACATACACGACTCAAAAAGAGCCACGTTACATCCAGTCACATACTAGCTATACATACAAACCTGACATCAATAGCCACACTTCAAGTCCTCCAACATTGCATCAACATAAAATTATTCTATATCAATAACCAATCTTCTCAGTTCGCATATGGTGATATCATAATACCTGCAACAGTAACTCGATCAGATTAGGTATAGATACACAGCAACATTATATCAGCTAAGAGTAGATAAACAATTATTATACATAACGAATTAAACTGATTATATAGTCACGGGGATCCTAACAAATAAACAAACAATTAAATCATCAACAAATAGAAAGACGAATTAAATCATACCTTCAATTAAAGCTCTGGCAATCCGAAACTAGTTGAATCAGATTCATCGTCAACAGTGAACACCACAATATAAGCTTTGCTGTCCAGTATTAATTACAACCAACATAGAAGGCGTGCATCTGATCCAAAATTCGACCAGCGAGAACCAATACCACAATAACCATCCACAATTTTCCCTTTAAACACGCCAAGGTTGATTCCTTTCGACATACTTACGAATTGTATTGCACACATTAACCAGGAATTATAAAGGAATAATGGACATGCTTTGATCTTAAAAGTTGGTATTGCAATATTCATGATTTTTACTCCCAAGATGATTCGCAATACTATAAAATATGTTACGGGCACCATCACGAAAGGAATGCTAGGATGCCAATACTAAACCATCACGCATGAGCAAGGATTATTTAGCAACATCATAATCATTCATAAATTGTTTCAACTGATTTGCAGTTGCTAATGATTTATATTACTGCTTATGATTTATATTACTGCTTATTCAGCCATGTCTCACGACCATTAATCGAATACTTGTGTTTAAAATAGTTTGATCTGGTAACTTGTAGCAAAGTGCATTTAGCCTAGCAGTACGGGAGTGATGAATAGGTTTGCGTTTAATATAATATGGCATGGCTAGCATGGACGGACCCACATGTATGCCGGGAGTGGCACGGGCTACACCCGATTTTAGGTCACGAAGTGCAAAAAGATTTCAAAACTGCCGTTTTTGTGGTATGTGCAACCCCCAATTTTTTTTTCCTACTTTCATTTCTTACGGTATAACTTTAGTTAGCCCAACATTTCTTTTGTGCAACACACTCTTAAAAATCCTTGGGTCCGTCCCTGATGGCCAGTAGTAACTAGACTAAATGTTGAATATAGATGTACCTTTTGATAAGTATCACGTAAAGTTGATCTTGATGTTGATGTCATTTAGGGGAGCAATTTGATGCACGTATAGGTATATTTAATGAACAGATACATGTTGATGCACGGAGTATAAAGCTTTGAGCACACACCAAAAAACACTACACCGACACACACGCCGCAAAAGAGCCAAACACACCACACCAGAGGAGAGATCCCGAGCAAAACCCCGTGCGACCTTTCCTCTCCAACCAAAAATCTTTTTTTTATTAGGGATAAAGGTGACCTGCCATGAGAGCGCACCCATCATGGCAAAGGTCAAAACTACAACAAAGTCTGTAACAGGTCATAAAGGTCTCCTACTAACAAGAGCCCCTTAACATCCACTTACATACAAACTTGTACGTGGCGGAACTCTTTAGGGGCAGGGGAGGGTCCCTGCCCCCTCCACCCAAAAGTTACGGCAACTAGTGTAAATATTAATAAATGTTCAAGTTCCGCCATTGCTGACTACTGTACGTCAATCACCACACTTGATGCCCTTAATCATTACATCAACATCAAATTATTAATAACCAATCGTCTAGATTCACATATTGCGATATCAACATAATACCTGCAAGTCTGCAGCATCATGTCGCATTAGTATAACTGCGTATCATAATAGATATACATTATTATACACATAACACGGCTATAGAATTCAATCAAAAAATTAAACTAAGCACGGTGATTATATTGTGAGGCCAAAAGAAAATAATAATAAAATCATTAAGATATAAATAATAGATAGAATCGAATCTGACCTTCAATTAATAATAAAATCGGGAAGATGATAGTTTGAGATGATGTGAATTGGGTTTTATAGAAATTAGGGTGGTAAATGGACGGATGAGATTAAAAGTAGGGATGATGATCTGACGGTTGGTAAGGAATTAGTGACGTGTGGTTATAAGGATTTTTCCAAATGAGGGCGGTTCGCACGAGAAATTTGACATAGTTATCCTTACTTGGCGGATAAGTTGAGATATTTTTCTACGGACCCTTTTTTAGTCAACGGTTCAGCTGACCCGACCCGATATACACAACTTTTTTTTTACAACGGCTTGAATTTATTAGAAAGCTCAAAAATGAGCAAAACACAAGGCAATATCTAAGTTAGTGACGAGCCAAGAGAAAGCATCACAAAAGAAATCCCAAGAAAAAAACCACCAAACAAAGCTACAACGAATCAATACCCATAGTACAAGATGGGTTTAGAACCCAATTCCTCCAACTCAAAGACTTTTTGCGGCTCCTGTATGGAATTCTAATTTACTTCGTATATATTACACAAAGACCATATACGATCAAAATTGAATCCCAACTAAAGGGATTCCAAGATTAACACTTCTGACTCTCTTACTTGACAAACAATAGAGAGTTTGTCATATGCCATAATCCTGGTTAATGTTTAGGTTTAAACTTTAAATCTGACTAATTTTTCTATGACCACTCGGGCCAAAATCAGAACTTTATATCCAGGACAGCAAACAATAGCAATTCAAAAAAGTAAGCATACATGGTTATGATTTAAAAAATAAATAAATAAATAAAAAAAAATAAAAATAAATAAAAAAATCGAGAATTACCAAATACAAAATATTTCTGTTCAAAAAAAAAAAGAATACAAAATTATAAATAATTTTCGAAGACGACAAACAATAGCTGGTTCAAAGTCAGTATAACATGGCGAGGGGGTCTTACAACAAACAAGAGTTTTTCCATTGTAAAATCATACGTAGCAATCAACAAATTCCGGCAAAATAATGTGACCCATTGAATGCCTTAAGAAAAGCCTCCCTCCCATACAAGAAAATAGAACCATTAAAATATTAAATACAAGACATCTTATAAACAACTTTTTCCATATGCCTATAAACTTTACAAAAGAGCCAAGGATACAGACAGGCCAAAATCACTCCAAAGTCCAAATAGCGTTGCATGTATTGTAGGTACTATCTCAAACAATGGGAAAATTAACCCATTGGTTTCAGATAGGTAATAGGTTCACCAACAGACACCCTTAGCAGGTGACAGATCCGGGTGGATTCGAACCACCAACCTCCTGAGAAATATCCCAGGTGCTCTTACCAATTCAGAGCTCACGGATCTAGAAAATTAGTGTTGGTCATCTAGTAGCAAAAGTTGAGAAGGAGAAGAGAGGCGTTGAACCATTTAACATGATAGTTTTAATGATTTGATCTCCACTTGAGGTGGACTTTTATTGAAATCAAAGCTGACACTTCGGGTTTTCAGAGACAAGTTACCTTAGACATAAATTTTTGTAAGTCCAATTGGTTAAAAACACAACCTAATTTAGATTTTTACAACATCTTATTCATCGACAAAATAAGGGAACCTGTTGGTACTTTTTTTGGGCAAAAAAGTAAGGGAATAAAATATACCTTGGCCGAATTTAAAAAGTTGTTTGCCCTCCATGTATAACCTACTTAATACACAGCAGTGTTTAGGAAGAACAATTGCAGATACAACAGAACTATTCCGCTTCCAGAATTATATGACCAAGAACCAATTACCCAATTCACAATAATTAGTTTTACAACGGTGAAGTGTCACTCTCGTCAATTGTATCACTTCCAGAAACTAACCACCCAAAAATGTATTACAGAAGACTAGTCTTTTAAATAACCAGTTAACAGGACCACAACAAAGCTAAAATCAAGCCACCCAGCACAACGATCCCGATAAAACTGTTAAGGTCATACCACACCAATATAAGAACTATAAATGCAAACCGAAGACCACCTGATGATAATAAGAACCACCTGATAATAACTTCAAGGGATATAGACGTATAAGAACCACCTTTAAACAGCAAGATAATAAGCAGTTCTACATGTACACTTGATGTCAGTAGTAAACAGCCAAACCGAATCACTTCACTTGCGAAACCACCACGCAGCTTGAGGGAAAAAGCATCATCTCACTGATGTCAGTAGTAATCAGCAACAAAGAATGCAACAATGGCAGATAATGCACAAAACCATTTGTTATCAAATAATGATCATCGTCAGCAGAAACGAACAGTAGACACATTCAATAACAAATCAGCACATCACCAGAAGCAGCAGCCCACCGTAAGAACTCTTTGTAGATCAAAGCACCACCAGCAGCACCATAACCTAACCGTATAAACAAACTGTAGAAGAGCGAGCTTGAAAACAGCAAAGCACGTCGCCAGCAGCAGCAGCAGCATCAGCTAACCCCAGAAAATCAAGAAATCGCCAACTTCATAAGCAATATCAAAACTAATGTGAACATTGTGCCGAAGAGCGTATGAGTTGTCACCCCCTAACAAAGCCTCAAAAAGTATCGTATCTCCAACCAGAAAGATCACAAAAGAAGAATGTTGCAACAGACGATACAAATAATTTGAACTACTAAATACCACAATACAAGCAAAAGCTTTTCTGTCCATTATAAATCACGACTAACATAGAATGATTGCACCTGATGCAAAATTCTGCCAACCATAACCAGTACGACAATAAAAGCAATATATCATCAACCAATATATTTATAAACAATAATTATCCACAATTTTGCCCCGCATCAATGTTGTTGATTACCTCCAACATATTTATAATCTGTATTGCACACATTAACAGGGTCTTTTAATGGAGTAACCCGAGAGGATGCGCTCGCCTCAAGTTAGCAAGTTGGTAAACTAGGACAATATTTTTGCAATATTAATGACCATGCATCCTGATACATGTAAAATATTCAAAGATATTTGCAACACTGAATAGACAACTCATAAATATGTTTAAGCTTAATTGTGGTCTGTAAGCAGATTGGAAGGAACGCTTGGAGGCAAATGTGTATCATGTTTTATATAAGATGTGTGAATATGCGTATTCCTAAAAAAGTTCAGAAACTTGTGTTTGATCAAGTTTGTCATGCCCTGTTAAGCATCATATGGACCGAAACCAAGTGTACTAGAACAAATAGTTTAACTGATTACCTTTCAATGATGATGAATATCACGGAACTTCAATGCTGGTGTTGTTCAGCAGATAAATGTCGTCAATCATGATATATCACATACATAGATAATTGGATGTTGTTGACTGGCTACATGCGGTTGATGCCACGATTTGAATTGTATGGATCATAAGCTTTGAGAACTAACATAAAAACACAATAAAGGCCCACAGCCCACAAAAGAGGCCAACACACCACACCAAAGGAGAAATCCCGGGCAGCCCCGTGCGATCTCTCCTCTCAAACCAAAAATTCTCTTTTTATTAGGATAATAAGGTGACCTGCCATGCGAGCGCACCCATCATGGCAAAGGCCAATCAACAACAGCAAAGTCTGTAATAGGACAAACACGACTCATAAAAAGAGCCACGCTACATCCAGTCACATGTTTGCTATACATACAAACCTGACATCAATAGCCAAACTTCAATTCCTCCATCATTGCATCAACATAAAATTATTTTCATCAATAACCAATCGTATCGGTTCGCATCTGGCAATGTCATAATACCTGCAACAGTAAATCGTATAAGTATAGATAACAGCAACATTAGATCAGATAAGTGTACATAAACAATTATTATTCCTAAACAAATTAAACTGAATATATATGATTATATAATCACGGGGATCCTAACAGATAAACAAACAATTAAATAACCAGTAACAAATAGAAAAATGAATTGAATCATACCTTCAATTAAAGCTCTGGCAATCCAAAGCTAGTTGAATCTGATCCATCATCAAGTCTTCAACAGTGAACACCACAATATAAGCTTTGCAGTCCGGTATTAATTACGACTAACATAGAAGGCTTGCATCTAATAATATAACCATCCACAACTCGCCCTTTGAACACACCACGGTTGTTGTCAATAAGCAGAACTGAAGGAATGTTAGGTAGGCCAATACAAATCATCATGCATGAGCAAGGATTATTTAGCAACAAAATAACTACTAATTGCAGTTGCTAAAAAAATGTATACATATTATCAGGCATTTGAAAACTTGGCGTTTGATATAATATGGCATTAATTGAATACTAGGCGTTTGAATACTTGTTTGATATAATATGGCATGGGAAACTATGACGTCTGTTGTGAAAAACTAGAATAAATGTTGGATTAGACGTATCTCTTAATAAGTACTCCCTCCGTCCCATAATGGAATATTGGATGTCCCAAATTAAGTGTCCATATTATATTCCAACCAATGAGATAGAGACTTTAGTGGGTAAAAATGATATTTGATTCGTGGAAAGTGTAGTTAGTGGAATTTCCTAAAACTTTGTGCATTTTAAAAGTGGACATTTAATATGGGACGGAGGGAGCATCGCGTAACTTTGATCTCGATGTTGATGTTTAGCGGATCAATTTGATGCACGAGCATATACATGTCGGTTTACGGATTATAAAGCTTTGATCACACACAGAAAAGTACAACAACACACACACGCCCCAAAAGCGGCCAACACACCACTCCAGAGGAGAGATCCCGGGCAAACCCCCGTGCGACCTCCCCTCTCCAACCAAAAATTCTTTTTTTTATTAGGATAAAGGTGACCTGCCATGAGAGCGCACCCATAATGGCAAAGGCCAAACAAACAAACAACAAGAGTTTGTAACAGAACATACAGAACTCGTACAAATCACATACTGTATTACTCTAACCTGAGAGCCAATAGCCTCAATCCAAGTCATCATCCATCGTTACATCAATTAATTAACCTAGTTATCAATAACCAATCGTCGATCAACCGAATCAATAGGTTATCATAATACCTGGAACAATGAATCGGTCAAATATAGATACACAATTAGTATACCTATAAACACTTTAATCAATTAATTAACCTAGTTATCTATTATTCACGGTGAGAGGCCCATATAAAAAAGAGATGAATTGATTTGTACCTTGAACCGAATCATGTGACAGTCACATCCATCAACAGGTGTTGCTCTATATATCGTTATGATCGGATCGAATTTTATCGTTTATGGGCGAGATGAGGGTTTGAGATGTGTGAGTGGGTTTTATACAATTTAGGGTGATTAATGGACGGATGAGATTAAAGATAGAGATGATGATCTAACGGTTGGTAAAGAATTAGTGACGTGTGGTTATAAGGATTTTTCCGAATGAGGCGGCAATTTCGTTACTTGGCGGGTTAGTTGAGATATTTTCATTACCGAACCTTCTAGTAATATTAGGGTGCGACCGACCCGGTTACACAAAGTGGATGGAACCGTCTACCAAATCGACAAGCCATTTGGAGTCATGTATAAAGTTGTAATTACCAAAACAATTGTTTGCATATATGGGCCGAATGGCCCACAACGAACGAACCTCAGTTCCGAACGAGTCTCATCAGGTCGTTCGGCTCAACGGTAACTTCCGGATCTAAAGTCAAACCTGATATAAAAAGTAAGCAACAGTCATTCAGAGTAAATAGCAGGACTAAGCAGAGGCTAAAAATAAAAAGATCACAGTTACCGCTCAGAAGCATCGCTATCCCATTTGGAAGCATCCGATACGGACAAGAATAGCTTCCCTGTATAAAGTTGGAGAATTCTCATCTATGGTAACTTCATTAACTCACTTTTACTTTCACCTATATTACTTTTCATATCAAATACTCATTCTCACGCTGGAGTTTGGTCCTGCAATAAAACCCGGGGCGAGACTAACGCGTGTTTCTTTCTTACAGGAATCCGAATGACCCAGCAGAGTCATCCGGAGGACCTGTATTGTTTGTTTGTAGTAGACGCAAGATTTTACTTCAACAAATTAGCGCCATCCGTGAGACTCGTTATTCAATCTACCAGAGTTGAAAAATGACGGGTCCTACTTTGGAAACACCAGTTCACCATGCAGAAGGAAGTGGAAAAAGTAACGACAATAACAACCCTGATAGTCTGGAAGAGCAAATCTTAAGTCAAGTAACCGCACTTAAAGTCCTAATAAAAGAACACAACACCAAAGGGGAAGCCCTCTCAAACCAATCCGAATTGACTTCGATGAAGAAGACCCTAAGAAAACCGAAAGCAAGAGGCAGAAAAGGGTCTAGAAGATGACCTAGCCAAGTCGTACAAAGAGGCATCAAGATGCCCTTTCACTCGAAGAATTATAGAGTTTTCAGGGCCGAAGCACGTTATGCCCCCATCATAAAACTTTACGACGGATCTACAGATCCGGATGATCACATCACCAGATTTTGCGGGGCAGCCAACCACGGCGAGTGTCCCAAGCCGGTATGGTGTAGGATGTTTCAGTAAACGCTGGATGGGTCGGCAAGAGGATGGTTTGATCGACTGCCCAACGACAACATTGATAATTGGGAATCTCTCCGTGATCAATTTGTAACAAGATTTGATCTCCGAAGAAAATGCATTAAAGATCCAATGAAATCACCAAGATCATTCGGCAAGCAAATGAAACTCTTCCAGAATTTAAAGAACGATGGACTGACGAAGCTAGCCATATCTTCGGCGTACCGGAACTCATGCCAATATCATCCTTCATCAATGGCAGCAAATGCCCTGAGTTGGCAAAGCGTTTCTCGGACCGAATTCTCCAAACAGTGACTGAAATGATGATAAGGGTGGATGACTTCGTTTGGTCGAAAGCAGTATACCAGGCAACCGAGCTACCAAGGGGCGAGAAGATAGACACTTACTGGAAGGGATATCATTCCACCTCTTACAACGAGAGGGCGCCACGAGCTCCTTTCAGAGGAGATCGTCGTCGAAATGATCACAAAAATGAATATAAGCCTCGCCGAAATGATCATTATGCTCCCTATGCTCCCACAAGATATGACAACTCTTATAGAACAGACTATCGCCGCAATGACAACCGTAGAAACGAAACCAAACCGATAGATTTGAGCTTTTTGACTAAAGCTCTGAAAGAAATGTTGGCGACCGAATGTCAGCTTAGATTGACGCCACCCCCACCATTAAAAGGAAATCCCCAAAGGGAAAATCTAGACAAGTACTGTGATTACCACGGAGAAAATGGACACCTTAAAAATGATTGCTGGCACTTAAAAGAGCAGTTGAGAATAGCCGTAGAGACGGGTAAGTTGGACCATCTTTTAAAAGATGCCAGGCAAAGAGGAAGAGCGCCACCGAGAGGGGACAACCATGTTAACAAGGGAAAGGTCATCAACATGTTCCGAAGTCACAAAATCGCACAGGAACGCAAAGTCATGGATTCGGAAGAAGACTGGATGAATGCTCCAATCAGCTTCCCTCCTATCCTGCCAGGTGACGTTTCTGACGAACCATCGATAATTGAGGCCGAAGTGGAAGTATATACGGTGCGAATGATATATGTAGATGAAGGCGCTTCGGTGGAAGTGATGTATGAACATTGTTTTGAAAATTTTTGTCCCTCCATCAAAGCCAGGCTGAAGGAAACCAATACGCCTTTGGTAGGATTCTCGGGAAAATCTATCAAGCCACTAGGGAAAATAGAGCTGGAGGTGTGCTTCGGAAGTGAGGGTTTGTTACGACGGACAACCATGAAATTCGCTGTGGTAAGATCACCATATCCCTACAACATTATCCTAGGTCGCTCGGGAATGAAGAAGCTTCGGGTCATTCCTTCCACAATACACTCGATGATGAAATTCCCAACTCCAAGAGGAATAGCTACTCTGGTCACCAGATCAATCATCATCTCAGAATGCCAGAGGTTGGAGGAGAAGCAATTGCTGGACAAAGAAACAAGCACAAACGAACCGCAAGATGCCGAAATGACTGGTCCATTGGTGAACGGATCGGAAGAAATCATGATCAACCCGGCATATCCGAAACAAATGGTTACCATTGGAGGAAATTTTTCAAAAGAATGTCGAAGACAACTGGTACATCTGCTCAAAGATAATAAGGACGTATTTGCATGGGAGCCGACAGACATAGACCGGCATACCAAGACAAATAACGGAGCACCAGCTTAACGTGAATATGCAAGATAAACCAATAGCCCAAAAGAAACGAACTTTCTCAGCAGAAAAGAATCAGGCAATCGCAAAAGATGTGGAAGAATGGTTGAGAGCTGGAATAATTCGTCCGGTACGATATCCGACATAGATTTCCAACCCGGTGTTGGTAAAAAAGTCAGACGACAGTTGGAGAATGTGCATCGATTTTAAGAACATCAATTCATCCTGTCTGAAGGATTACTACCCACTACCAGAAATTGATTGGAAGATAGAATCGGTCATGGGATTCCGATATAAATGTTTTTTAGACACGTATAAAGGCTACTACCAGGTGCAAATGGCAAAGGAGGACGAAGAAAAGACGACCTTCTATGCTGAACATGGGACCTATTGCTACACCAAGATGCCTTTCGAACTCAAAAATGCCGAAGCAACATACCAACACTTGGTAGACTCGACATTCAAGGCACAGATCGGAAGAAACCTGGAGGCATACGTCGATGACATGGTGATAAAAAGCAAAATGAAGAAAGATATGTTGGCTGATATAGCTGAAACGTTCCACAACCTCCGAAAGATAAATATGAAATTAAATCCCAAGCTATGCTCCTTCGGAGTGGAAGAAGGAAAATTCCTTGGCTACATGGTAACATCTGAAGGAATCAGAGCAAACCCAAAGAAAGCAAGAGCCATTGCCGAAATGAAATCCCCAAAAACACTCAAAGAGATGCAAAGTTTAAGCGGTAAGCTGGCAGCCCTAAACCGTTTCTTATCTAAATCGGCAGAAAAAGCACTTCCATTCTTCGACACTTTGAAGACGTCACAAACGAAAATAAGGACGAGTACAGATGGACTGAAGGGGCCGAAGCAGCATTTCAAGAAATGAAAAGGATGATCCTCGAACTCCCTTACCTAACAAGCCCAAGGCTGAAAGAAGACCTATACGTGTACCTAGCGGCAACCAAAGAAGCCATGAGTGCGGTGATATTGGTGGAAAGGGAAGGAAAGCAATTCCCGGTGCACTATGTGAGCCGGACGCTGGACGAAGCTGAACGGAATTACGCACCAATTGAAAAACTAGCTTTGGCTTTATTGCATTTGTCAAGAAGGCTGAGAAGATACTTCGAAGCTCATCCCATAAAGGTTATCACCGATCAACCCATCAAGCAAATATTGAACAAGCCGGAAGTATCAGGAAAATTAGCAAAATATGCAGTGGAATTAGGAGCATATAACATCACGTATGTGCCCCGAAATGCTGTAAAAGGACAAGTTCTAGCGTATTTCCTAACGGAAATTCCGGTCGGGATGGAAATTTAAGTTTCAAAGAGGGGAGGCAAGGAGATATGCAATATCTCCGACAATGAAGAATGGACGTTATACACCGATGGCGCTTCCAGCAAATCTGGTGTCGAGGCAGGTTTGGTCCTCATTGGTCCGGAAAAAAGGGAATACACCTACGCTCTTCGGTTGAACTTCAAAAGCACTAACAAGGAAGCAGAGTACGAAGCACTTCTGGCAGGTTTAAGGATTGCAAGAAAGATGAGGATTCAAGCAATAGACGTAAAGGTAGACTCAAATTTGGTAGTAAGCCAAATTAATGGGGAATTCACAACATACAAAGAAAGCATGATACGTTATCAAGACAAGGCCAAAGAGTATATCACGTGTTTCAACCGGTTCAAAATCTGCAACATCCCAAGGGTACATAACCAAAAGGCCGATGTATTAAGCAAGTTAGCATCGGTGGCATCTAACCATCTGACAAGGGAAATCCTTGTAGAAGTTCTAGAAAAACCATCAACTGAAGAAGAAGTTATTAATGCAATAGTGGAAGAAGAGGAAGATAACTGGATGACTCCAATCGTCCGGTGCTTACAGGAAGACATCTGGCCGGAAGACCAAAACGAAGCCCAATCGCTCTGGATGAAAATAAATCATTACGTCCTAAAGGAGGGAGTCTTATTTAAAAAGTCATACCTAGGACCTATGCTAAGGTGTGTCGGACCACTCCATGCCAACTACATAATCAGAGAAGTGCATGAAGGGGCATGTGGAATGCATTCTGGACCACGATCTGTGGTCGCCAAGTTGATGAGACAAGGATACTACTGGCCAACAATGCATCGAGATGCTAGGGAAGAAATCCAAAAATGTGACTCTTGTCAAATCCACGCACCAATACCGAAGCTCCCCAAAATTCAGTTAACTTCAATCATGGCACCATGGCCGCTCTACCAGTGGGGAATGGACATCTTAGGACCATTACCGGAAGCTCCAGGCAAGGTAAAATTCGTCATTGTGGCTATAGATTACTTTACTAAATGGATGGAAGCAAAACCGTTAGCAAGAACCACATGAAAAGAGGTTAAAAAATTTGTTTGGGAGAACATCGTTTGTAGGTTCGGCTTGCCGCGTGTGATTTTAACGGATAACGGAAGTAACTTCATTCATGATCCTTTCAAGAGTTGGTGTGAAAGATTAAATATCATTCAGATGAACACAACCGTAGCTCATCCACAAGCCAACGGTCTAGTCGAACGGGCAAACAAAAGCCTGGTGAAAGGGTTAAAGTCTAGACTGGGAAGAGAAAGAGCCGGATGGGTGGATGAACTTCCGAACGTCCTCTGGGCTCACCGGACGTCTTTAAAAACAAGCAACGGAGAAACACCGTTTAGTTTGACGTATGAAAGTGAA
Organism: Artemisia tridentata subsp. tridentata; assembly: GCA_021014915.2. Lineage (NCBI taxonomy): Eukaryota > Viridiplantae > Streptophyta > Magnoliopsida > Asterales > Asteraceae > Artemisia > Artemisia tridentata. The sequence continues at coordinate 47,432,432 of CP139504.1, read as the reverse complement.
GCGGTCATTCCAGTGGGGAATGGACATCTTAGGACCATTACCGGAAGCTCCAGGCAAGGTAAAATTCGTCATTGTGGCTATAGATTACTTTACTAAATGGATGGAAGCAAAACCGTTAGCAAGAACCACATGAAAAAAGGTTAAAAAATTTGTTTGGGAGAACATCGTTTGTAGGTTCGGCCTGCCGCGTGTGATTTTAACGGATAACGGAAGTAACTTCATTCATGATCCTTTCAAGAGTTGGTGTGAAAGATTAAATATCATTCAGATGAACACAACCGTAGCTCATCCACAAGCCAACGGTCTAGTCGAACGGGCAAACAAAAGCCTGATGAAAGGGTTAAAGTCTAGACTGGGAAGAGAAAGAGCCGGATGGGTGGATGAACTTCCGAACGTCCTCTGGGCTCACCGGACGTCTTTAAAAACAAGCAACGGAGAAACCACCGTTCAGTTTGACGTATGAAAGTGAAGCGGTCATTCCGGCTGAAATCGGGATGCCCACATTCCGGACCACGATGGTGAAGGAAAAAGAGAATGATGCAGGGATCGAGCTGAATCTGGATCTACTACAAGAACGAAGAGAAATGGTCGCAATCCGGGAGGCCAAATAAAAAAAAAGGTAACAATACTACAACCGGAAGGTTCGTTCTGAATCGTTCAAAGTTGGTGACTTTGTGTATCGGAAGAATGAGGCAAGCAAGGTAGAGTGATGAGTGTCTAAATACTCATCATTTTTGTCTTATCTGAACTGCCAAAACATTCAAAAACACTCAGAAATGCATCAAAATACTGAAAATATCCCAGGGAATGTGTTTTATATGTTTTAAATGCAAAATGTTTAAAAACAGTTGAAAAACGAACAAAGTTTGCAAAATTGGCAGTTTCAGTCCCTCAAGTTTCAAAACTTGTCAAAATTAGTCCCTAAGCATTTGTTTTGTCAGAAAAATCACCAAAGGTCCTTTTTCAATCATAAATTATCATATTTAGTCCTTTGGTGAAAAGTTTGGATAAATTACATCTTTGGTCTCTCAAGTTTGAAATCTGTCAAAAATAGTCCTTGGGAATTTTAAATAAATAGAAAAGTGCAATTTTGGTTCTTGGATTATGTAAACATGGCAGGATTTACCCTTGGTGTATTTTGGAAGATGTGCAAGTTCGGTCCTCATAATTTCAGAAATTACAAAAATGGTCCTTGTGATTTAACTATAACAACCGGACCCTTAATAAATAAAACAAACCAAACCCATCCTATCCTTATTTTGCCCAGCCCAATTTCTTAACCCAAGCCCAACCCAATCCTTATCCAACCCGATCCACCTTCTTTGTTTTAGCTAAGCCGGGTCAAACCCTTCGGTCAAACAATCCTTCCCTCCCACAATTAAATAAATAAAAACTCTCACCCTCTCCCACTCACCTCTGCAAACTCAGACCACCCCCCTCACCTCCAACTCACCAACCTTGTCCTTGTTATCCAATCCCCCCACCAAACTCCAAAATGCATTAAATGCATCTTCTTGGTTTTCAAGCTATCAGAAAAAGTGATTATCAGTTTTTGGCGCCAAAATCCAATCAACGGCTAAAAAGAATCCAATGGCCAAGATTTCAAGTGGGATTTGCTCAGAAGGTGTCCCTAAACCCTAATCCTCAGCTATAAAAGAAAGAGAAGGAAGGAAGCCAAGTGTGTAATTTTTAGCTTATTTTTATTATGTCGAATTTATGCTTAAATGTTTTTCAATCCAAATTAGTTTAGGAAATTGTAATCTCAGCTTTGATATTGTAAGTTTGAAGTTTTAAAGTAATATAATTCAAGTTTCAGTTTGATTATCAGTTCATGTAATTTTTTTTTTATTTCAAAATTCTTAATTTGGAGAATGTTGTTTGTAGTTGTTCCCTGGACTTCTTAGGTTCACTTAAGCTCCCATAAAGCTTATTTAAGCTTTTAGAGACCTTAAAACCTGTATTAGTAATAGAAAATCAAAAATATAAAAATCAGTCAACAAAAGTCAACTGTGGTAAAGATATTGATGCAGAGGGTGGATTTGGTAGTTCAAGGGAGGAATGGAAGCTCTTGGCCTATCTAAAGATAGGCTAGCTTAGTGAGACTCCTCTATTCATGCTGAGGAGGAATTCAGTTGTAAGCATTTCTATGCAATTTGGCATTTCACTGTGTTAGTTGTTCATATGCTTTGATCATTGTGTTTCTGTGTTTCTAAGTTATTATTAAGTAGATTCATACCATAAAACTTGTTGCTTGTTATTTAAAATCCATAGTTACTTTGTATCTCTTCATAGCAGTCAATATAGCACATGGTTCATTTATGTGTTTTATGCTTAGATCATTGTTGATTTCTGCTCAAATAGTCTTGTTATATGTTAATATGAAGCCTTGATTCAGTATTGTGATTTGAATTTATGTGTTGCTTTGAAAATCAGTTGTTAAGGGGTGTTTGGATCTGCTGATCTCTGTGGTATACAGGTTGTTTTGTTGTTGTTTGTTGTTTAAGACATGTCACATTAGTATCATATAACTCAGAGTCAAAATAAAATCCAGGCCTTATTTGATAAAAAGTCAAAATGATCTTTAAATTGGTCTAGTGTGTTCACTGTTGAGATTTTGAGTTCCATAATCATCCATATTAGTTCAATAGTTGTTAGCATAGCTCATTTTCATCATTCAGTAGCTTATAATCATGTTTTCAGTCAATTAGAAGCAATCAAAGTTCACCAAAGTCAGCTTTAGAGTTTTTCTGAAAAAGTCAAAATCATCAGGGTAGAACCTTGTTCTGAGTTGCTGATCTAGGGGTAAATTAGGCTTCAATTGGTGTGATTGTGATAGGGCTTTTAGTATTTTTAGATAGCCAGTAATATAAGCTACCTTTTGCCCCCATAATATTGCATCTCAGTGCTTATTTGATGTGCTTAATCTGTCTGCAAAGTTGGGGGAATTTCTGAGTTTTCTGCATTGATCTTGCTGCTGACATTGTGCTTAATTGGCTTATTGTGTGGATTAACTGTTTGAAATAAGTTGTTCTGTGCTTATTTAAGTTGGCTTAATCTATTCTGAGCATTTGGTTGAGTTTTGAGCTTTTTAGCTTATTTTTGGCTTATTTGCCAACTGCTTATCTGCCCAAATCTGCTTATTTGGCTTAGTCAACTTTTCATTTTATTTTTTCTAGCTTTCTAATATTATTTTAGATTTACCTGTAAATTTTCATAATTTTCTGAATAGTTTTAGTATTTTTAATCTTTTTAATTAGTTTAAAATAGTAATTAAATCATAATAAATAGAAAAATAATCAGAAAAATATAAATCCAATTTTCATAATTTTCTTTTATCATTTGTAATCTAGTAAAAATATAATTTCATTTTTAGTCCTTAAGAAAACCAAAAATAGAAATATAGTGATAGCTTCTATTTAATAGAATTTATCTTTTTAAATTTTAATTAAGTAAATTTCAATTTTATAATTTTCTTAGCTTCTATTTACTTAATAATATTTTTAGAAAAAGTTTTAGATTTTTCTTAGCTCATTTAGTATTTTTTATAATTTAAATTAGTTTAATTAGCATTTAAATAATTAATAATTAGTAATAATTAAATAAAAAGTGTAAAAAAATAGAATTTAAGTTTTAAAATAAGTTTTTAGTAATTTTACATTTTTAGGTTTTAAATTTCATAAATTTTACTTTTTAGTCATTTTTAGGTTTTTCGTTGCGCGTTTTTAAGTTAAGTCCTTAGCGTTTAATTTTGTTGTGCATATCTGTTTTAAATTTGTTATTTAGAATTGTTAAACAAAGCAAAATCAAAAGCAATCTAAATCATCAATCACTCTAATCCAAAGCTTTCCACAATGGCCCATTCACATCTCGTTGGGACACGACCCGGGTGATCACTTGCCCGGTATCACACACATCACATTCACGGGTTTTGCAAGTTTGACTTTTCCTAAGGTTTGACTTGTCATTTCCCAAAGTATCACGTGTGCACGATACTATATTTATTTATATATACTCACACACGGATCATAGAGAATCAAGGAAAGCTGGGGCCAAACTGGGAAGATCCATACCTGTAACACCCCCAAAAATGTGGTATAGTGGAAGCATTCGGGTCCTGAGGTGCTACGAAATCAATATTCATTGCAAAAGAGATATAGTACAATACCATAATTAAAATTTAAAGAAACAATACATTAATACAACATTGTTTTAGCCAACAACGACATTTGAAGCATAATAGTTTGATTCCAAAAGATAGCATTTTTATTTCATCCAACTAGACATGATAGATGAAGACTCCTTATGCTAATGTCTTCATAAAATACACTTATTGGCGATCACCTGAAATGCATGAGAAAATGGGTCAACTATGAAAATAGTTGGTGAGTATACAGGTTTTGTTCAAAAGAAGTCCAAGGTTTTTGAAAAAGGTCCATATGGTAGAGGTAGTGTCAAACCATTCGGTTACGCAACCATTTCATAGAAAATTTTACGTCTTATAGTCAAACATACATGTTTATCAGGTTCACAATAAAAATGCCATGTACATAATAAATAACGACTGCTCCGAACAAGGGAGACTTTGCACTGCTCCGAACATGGAAGACTTTATGTCACTCCATCACCTAGGCGAGAATTATTGTCACTCACCGACATGGCAAGAATTATTGTCAAAAATGCTCCGAACATGGGAGACTTGGCATTTAGTACGTACGGCACATAAAGTTCAAAACAAGTCATAATCTCAAAATAATGTCCTAAGGTTCAAAGTCAATTTCAAAAAGTTCAGATAAAAATATAAGTCATAAGTTCAAATAAAAATTTAAGTCATGCATTCCACCCCAAGTAAGTAAAGCGGTAAAAAGGGGGCTGTAAATACTCACCTTAGCTTGCAGTAACGCAAAATATCACAATGGTCACAACAACAACGATATCAAAGGCACAAGCACAACCTAATATATATATATATATATATATATATATATATATATATATATATATATATATATATATATATATATATATATATATATATATATATATATTTCTCAGAATACGTCTCGAAAAATAAAGGGTTTTAAAAAGACAAGCACCTTGGTTTTCGTGGATTACTTGTATCAAAGTTTGTAAAAAGTTTAATGTTAATGTTTCGTGTGGTGATAAGAGGACATAGACTCAAGAATACTCACGCCAAAAGGAATGGGAAATCGACACGTCCATTTATATAATTTTTCACAATTTGTCATGACTTCAATAAACTCAGTTCTCAAAATAATGTTCCCGATAGTTTATAATTACTCATTCGTTATTAGTTTACTAAATGTTGATTGAATATTTAGGTTCGTTGTAGTTCAATTGTCCAATGATTTTATCAAGCGTCAAATAACAATCTAATATAGAATTTGTTAAATATTTATGTTCGTTGTCAAGTATTTAATCTCGTGTATATCCGAAACATACCGTTGATCCCATGACAACACATAAGAACCGTTAGTCCGATAATTTAATGATCCGAAAATATATTACAACTTAAATAAAGTTTTGACACAACAAAAATACTAACACATTCCCAGTTCCTATTGTGGGCTTGGCCCATGTCAAACCAAACAAACACACATTTTAGTGCAATGGGCTTGAGGCCCAATAACTTAAATGACCAAACGTCTCCCCCCTTGGCTTGCGGCTCACTAGACCAACGCACACACACAAATGCAACACACGAATGCAATGACAGATACGATCACAAACACAATGCAATGCAAATATTATCTCAAAATACAAATACTCGTTTGGTGTTTGTCATAACTGAACCAGATCGCACCCTACAGGCCTGAGGCCTGTTATCCTTATAACATACACACAACATAACATGACATATTAACAAAACACAAAGACTATTCCCTCTTAGGCTGGTATGCAAGGCTAGGTGATGGGTTCACCATTTGCCATTCTCACGCGCTATCTCCCTTGCAGTGCTTCCATATTCATGCGTGAATTACAATATCCAAGAAAGAATATGGTGATCAGTTCACCATTCCTAAAGTTAAGGTTTTTTAATTTTTTATTTTGAGTGTGAGTGTGGGTGGGGTATTTAGTGGGGTATATTTGTATAAAGTGGGTATTTTAATTAAAGGTGAAGATGTGTTTGCCTTGACGAGTAAATGGTGAAGTGAGGTGAAGGGAAGTGAGAGGAGAGAGAAAGCTGACGTGGCGCTGAGGTGTATGGTGAAAAATAGGGTACCTTGCCATCCAGCCTTATACCTAGTTTCAAACCAAAATCGACACAATATAGGTTTCTTGTCGAACCAGAAAAACGACCCTCAAATTTCCACTTACTCAACGCAACTAGTAGTATTCAAGGATTAAACAAAATCATATCTACCCTAGTTCAAACGACTCGAACAAAAACTATAAACGACCACACCAACGATACCACTATAACCAAATACCAATTCTGAATTCATATCGAGACCTAACCGGGTCGTATAACCTTGACCCGACCCGTACACAGGAAAACATAGCCAATATTCGAGTCAACTCAAACTACTGAGTTGACTCGGCTCAAAACAATAAACACCCTCTTAATCTATGTCGCACCACACGAAATCCGTTCCAAAAACAAGTTTAATCAAGTTTTAACCATGCGAAAAGATTTACAAACATGTTTTAATCGAATACTTAATCCACGAAAACAATAACAATAGTTTTAATCAAAATAATAATAATAAGTCTAAATTAGAGCTTTCGGTATACCCAAGAGGAGGCGAAAGGAAAGAGAGGCGAGGCGGTAGGAGTGAACCGCGAACTAAGCAACCTTGATCTCGATGGTGATGCTGACGGCAGCTCACAGTGGTGGTGGCGGCAACAATTCGAATGGCCGGAATAAATGGCAGCGGCGACTGCTGGAACTTTATGGGGAGAGTGAGTGTGTGATGTATGTGATATATCAGTCGAGTGTGTGTCTCCATCTTCAGCATCGATCCGATTAAAAGAAGAAAAGAAGGTAGCTTTGACCAAAACTTTCTTGGCGTGCTTCTTGTGAAGGGCTATTCTGAGCAAGGGTTGCCATCATCTCCATCTTCCAAGGTGGTCTCGTGACTTAGGGAAGAATAGAAGCAGAGAAAAGGAAATAAAGTAAAAAGGAGAAGATAAGAAAAGATAAAGTAGGGGCGGTTTGTATCTTAAATGGATGATTAGGTTTATTGATTCCTAGTGTATTCCTTGTCCTGCTGAGTTAAATTTTAAACATGATCCCTCGGTTTGGTAAAAATACTAAAATATATTTCTGGAAACGTTTTCATAAGAATGATTTAAAAACAGGATCATTGACTTCGAAAATTAATTATAAGATTTAAGTAATTACTTTTGTGGTGTCGATACGCGTGTGATGTCGTTTATCAGGAAAAACGAGATCACCTCTTGTTTTTAAATTTTTATACATCAGTAAATGTCAGAAAAATATTTAATTTGTATTATTTGTCAAAAATAAATAGTAGTACGATTAAAATAATAGCCTGAAAAATTGCGGGTTGTTATAGTACCGAATCACAGAAGCACACCAAACCGGTTCGTACAAATTAGAGACGATGGATGAAAAGGAAGTGCCACGAACATGGCATGCCATCAATCTTAGAAAGTGTTTTATGTAATCGGGAAATTTAATGTATCGAATGTAAGGCCAAAAATAGCCCTTTATTATTATAATGAATGACAAATATAGCTATCCCACAGGTGAAGGGAAGCAATTTTCAATACATGTTGTAGTATGAACATAATTTTTAAAATGGCCCCTCTGGTAGGCTCGCGACCTCCGAAGATCAGTGGTCAATTTTCAAAGATGGTCCATACACAAAAAGTGGTTGCCATGTAAAATTAAGGGAAAAAGGTTGAACGACGCATGTAACACCCCCAATTTTGCGATACGCAACGGAATTCAAACTGGGTGTTACCTCATGGCACAACAGTTATAATAATAGAAAACGATCTCTAATTGAGTCATTTTACAAGATTTACCATTCGAATATCAGAGTTTACGAAATGAGGTCCCAATAGTTTTACTATTTGTTAAATAAGTTTTCGAATAATAATAAATTTTATAGCCTTCTTGATGTATCCGTACTCCTCCGTGCCATCCTCGTTCATTATGGACCTGAGATAAACATGCTAAAAGTGTCAACACAAAGGTTGGTGAGTTCATAGAGTTTATAAGTAAAATAGTTGATTCCAATAGTTCCAAGTTTTGGTGATAATTGTAATAAATGCAAATATTGATGAAATAAGTAGTGGGTTACGTTGTTATACACCCGTAGTTCGTTTGTTTTCCCTAACCGGATCAACACAAAAGTAATTCGTTTTTTTGCCCTAACCGGGTCAAAGATTGAGTAAATCCATAGAATTTGTATGCTAATCAGTTGAACACAAGTTTCAAGTTTGCGAGAAAGTAGGCTACGTTGTTATACGCCCAAAATATAGTAGTGATAGTACCGTATCATGACTACGGTACTGTAGTATTGTAGTTCAGTATATTGCCCTAAGTCTCATGACGCTCAAACCTTAACAATACCGCACAAACGGTAAGATCACACCAAATTAATGGTGTGAGTTATGGCCCTCAATAGGAGATTGCCGTCTACCTATTTCCTTCAAATAGAGTGCATTTGACTAATCCAGCTAGCAACTAAGACCATCTTCTAGATAGTTCAAATAGGCAGTCAGCCTCCAACAGATATGTTCACTATATTCGCGTCCACTCGCAAGTGGTTAATGGCTCATGATGGGAGGGACTTGTAATATTGGCAATAGTAGTGGTAACTTAGGCAATATCAATCAGGTATAGCATACATAGCATACAGAAAATAGTACTTGTGTTCATGTTCGTAGCATGTATCTCCCTAGGAGATAGAAAAACGTATGAAAGTAGGTATATGAACTCATGGTAATTCGTAAAAGTTTAAAGTACTTGTGTAAGTGAAAGCAAGAATTATGTTTCAATAAACGAATAGAGTGTGTCATCAACTGAGTACAAAGTTTAAGGTAAACGAGTAAATTTGTAAGTAGAACGAGCATGTATCTCCCCCAAAGAGTTCAAAATAAGTAAAAGATGGGGCTATGACTCACCTTGGAATGCATAGACGTAGATAACACTACGGTGCCAAAGAGTATGGCAGAACAATGTAAAGAAGTATATCTCAAAGAATACGGAATCGTCATAACCTAATGAATATAAGATTGTCTCAAAATATGACACGCAGAAAGTAATCGATGCGTATAAGTTTCAAAATATGTTGTATCATTGTTCTCATGTTGTTGTTTGTAAAAAGGTTTTGTATCATCGTTTGTGTGGTGGTTTAAATGTTAAGACTCGTAACACATACCAAAGCATAATACATATAGCATAAGTATAAAAGGTAATAAACACGTTTAAAAGAAGAATAAACCGGTAAGAATCAGATAAGCAGATTAATAAATGAGATCTGTGGATTAGTTACGTTTTAGTAATATAACCAATGTTATTCCGTTTAGTTAATTTACCGAATGGTTCTAGTTTACAAGTTTATATGTTACCAAATTTTATATCAAGATAATTATAACATACTAAGTCTTAATTATTAAGTTCGTTAAATATTTATTAAGTCCAATATCTATATAGTCCGTCACAAATCTAATATGTCCAATACGTAGTCCAAATGATATTAGTCCGTATATGGTCCAAATCATAGTCCAAGGTAAGTCCAATATGAGTCCAATACATGTAGTCTTGTAATTCATATGTAATGGTGTTTGACGTTATAAAGTTTAAAGCATGCTTATAATGTTAAAATAAATGATGATCTATACTCTTGCTTCTTCTTACAGCATATACTAGTCGACTACATATTTGCTCATATAATATGCACGACTAGCTTAAAATTCATTTGAAGAGCCAATATTTATACTCAAACTTTAGAATGTGGCTCTTTTTAAATAGTTAGAGGGTAAGTAAACATATAGAAATTCTTATCGCACAGTGTTTATAACAACATGAGCATTATAGAGTAACATATACCAAATTCGACTATAAATACAAAAGATACAATCTATAAGTACATTCAATACACAGACTGCACACGCAATATACATTATTAGTTTGTTATAGGTATAATTGTAATGTACAACAGAATTAAGTAGAAGAAATGTATAGATAATGGAAACCGACGCACCTTATATGGGCTGAAAATAAGCATACTAAACACCCCCTTATTAAGTAGAAAATAAGCTATCCAAACAGCCCTCGCGGCTGAAATATAAGCAGGTCCAAACACCCCATGTGTGCAGCAAATAAACAAAAAAAAAGGCACCTTTTTGAGGCTGAATTCAGTAGCTCTAGGCGTTCTCATTTTAGTGCAGAAAAATCAGCATCAAACATGGCCTTTTTGGGACTGTTTTGCAGCAAACAAACACCCCTTGTTGGGGCTGTTTTGCAGCCAACAAATGCCCACTATACGGGTTCTCATTGAATCGACTCAAACAAATAACAAATAAAAACAAAAGTCACATAAGCCGAGACAATCAAACACGACACCCCTGTGGGCTCGCTGTGAATCAAACCGAGACACACCCTTCGGGGTGGCTTTCAGCCGAGAGCAAACCAAACAACCCGTAAACTACAACCTCATGAGTCATGGCTCGAACCCTCGTGGGTTCCCACTTGAGTCCGAGACCAACAAACACCCTTCGGGTTTAACTTCGTTAACCCGAGACCAAATTCAATTAAATAAGCAAATCCAATCTAACAAATAAGCTAAGACCAAAATAAGCTACAATCTAAATAAGTCGAAAAACATAAGCTCGAACAACATCCTAGTATGTCCTGTTTAATCAAGTTGACTTACCTTGGACTATGATTTGGACCATATACGGACTAATTCGACAAAGGTGAACGTAAACGTTCAGAGAGTAATAATTCGTAGTAGAGTGAATTATTTAAATTGGGAAATTACCGGTTAACTACCGACTAAAGTATTTGCTTTTACGTTATAGTAAAAGTCAAATAGTCCACCAGTCAAAGTCAAGTCAACTTGAGTTACGTCACATTAGTTGGTTTGTTGTGATCAGATAAACTGATAACATTTAATCTAAAAAAAAGATTAGACGTATAAAATGGATAACCTTTCTTTCATTAGAATATTATATTGATTTAAAACAAGGTGAAATTTACCGGTTATTACAGCGCAAGACGCCCGAAAATGGTTCATACCCAATAAGTGGTTGCCATGTATAATTTAGGCCGAACGGCGCAAGGCGCCCCAAAATAGTTCATACCCAAAAAGTGGTTGCCATGTATAATTAAGGCAAAAAAGCCGAACGGCGCAAGACGCCCTGAGATGGTTCATACCCAAAAAGTGGTAACCCTGCATAATTAAGGCAAAAAGGTCGAAGAACGCAATACACCCCAAAATGGTTCATACCCAAAAAATGGTTGCCACGCATAAGTAAGGCAAAAAGACCGAACGACGTAAGACAAGGTAACCATACTAAACTAAGTATCTGAAATAAAACAAGGTAATCGCAAAAACAAAAAAAAGGAAGCCGAAATAAATACAGGCACAACACACATAACAACTGATAAAACAACCATTATGGATAACATATCAAGGTAAACATGCAAAAAAGTACAACGGAAATATTGTTCAAACGGTTGCGATACCATTACATTCGTCCAAGTTCAAATTTCCACAAAATATTACAAATTGTCACGGGGACCTTGCATTCATCAGAAAACAGAATTATAAAAGCTTCACTGAACAACCCTAAACTGCCGCATCCTCCGTAGTTGAAACGGGGACAGTGGGCTTCTCGACATCGGTGGTGGGAACGATAGTTGCGGATGAACCTACCAAAGAACTGGGAGAATCCTTGAGATGAGCTTCCTCGGTATCGGGACCCCCTGCTTTAGAAGGTTTAACCTGCAGATTCACTCCCGAACCCCCAGCACCAGCATCAGCCGGTACCTCAGTGGAACCATCCACCAGACGGGGGTCGGGACAAACCTTGAAAAGTTCATACAGGGGAAGATAGTAAGACTTGCAAATTTTCTTGATGTAGGGATACTTCATGGTAAAAAGCTTGTCATAAAGTCCACAATATTTCGTATCTGCATCCAAGTCTAAATTCTCCATATCGTCTAAAAGTCTTTTCAAATCTTCCTCGGATCGCTCAAGGCTAACACCATCAAGCCAACCAGCCATCCTAGACAAACTAAAAGGAATAGCGAGAGCCTTCTTGTATTCTTGGCTGTCCAACAAACGCTCCACAACCGTCGGAATCAGCTCTCGGATAACATTGAACTTCTCCATCTCCATTTGGCCCAGCTTCACGGCCAGCCCCCCTCTCTCCTCCCTTAGCCTTTTATTGTCATTTTCTTCATCCGCCAACAAAGTTTTGGTTTGACTCAAATCCTCTTCCAATTGTTTGATCCAGTCAGCTTGTGTTGCTGAAACTTTCCTCCACTCCTCCTTCTCGCGCTCCAACTCACCAACTCTATCATTCAAACCAGATTCCTTCTCAGTACAACCAGAATGCTCTTCCCTCAACTTCCTCAACTCTTCCGGCTCTCGAGCAGAATAACCGGAATGCTCCTCCTACAGTTTTTTCATCTCCTCGGACAAATCACTGAAACGCTTAAAGTTCTCCTTTACACTGCGGTCGCAGTCCTTATGAGCAAGCGTAAGATTGTTATACTCTCGAAGAAGAGTCTCAAACCGGAGTAGCATATCCGATTAGGCAACAACACCCTTTCCCATCAACATCCAGGCACGTTGACAAGCGCTTTCATCATCTAAACTCTCTAAATACTGTTCCTCCCGAGGGGTGGGGAGGTGCACCATAAGCTCACGGAAAACAACATGGTTGTTTAACCGAGCATCCTTCTTTATTAACCACTCAGGTACACAAAACCGTTCGGAAACAAACTCGTCTTTTTCATCATCTTCTTTTCCTTTATCACGGCCAGAAGAGACAGGCGGCGGACTCCCTACAAAATATGAAGAAGTGAATAAGTATGTATATATATAGTTTCAATATACAAAGTAAATAAATGTATATATACCAGCATGATCATCATAAGAAGCTCCGTCATGAGATGGAGGCTTAACATCATTCAAATGGTTGCTCGCCTCGTCCTCGCGCGTCCGAAAGACCTCCCAGATCTTTTGGATGGAAGCTACGTATAGGGGTGGGCCTGGAAACGTGTTCTGAAGATTTCAAATCCACGACCGGAGGAGAACCCTTCGAATTGATCCTCTTGGATGGATGAGAGGATCTGCTCGCCCTTCCCCGACGCTTATTTTGGGACTTAACCTGTTTGCCCCTTGTAGCATTCCCATCTTTAACTGCTGCTTTGGAGGCCGCCGGGCCAGCAGCTTGCTCCCTCTTCCTACCCTTGGTAGCCACCACCTTATCATCCTCCACCTTGATGCGTGTGCGTTTATATGCTTTAATTCTTATATATCCACGGATGTCGTTGTGGTTTAGCAGTATTAATGCCTACTCAAGTTTTAAATTTATATTTAGCCGACTTATCAATAAACACACACTTTAACGAGCAGTGTACCCGGTCAGTATGAATATAATGGTAAGTAGAGTGTCGATCACTAAGAGTGGAACGTATTATCTAGTTATTCTAATCAGTATTTTAATATCTTAAGTTAGCTATACAACCTAATCTAACGCAAGGGGGTTTCAGCCTGAGAGACTGGCACGGTTTGGTTATGATTAAATATAAACTAAGCTAATAAGCATGAATCAGCGATTAGCACACAAGTACACAGATAGATACTTGAGACAATAAGAAGACCTGTCCTGATAATTAAGTAGCTTGTCACTTGTTTTATTGCTAGTTTTATATGAAGTGTATATAATTAACCCTTTCTCGTTGGCTCTAATCTTATCGGCGAGTAAACCCTTAATGATCACTTATGTCTATCCCACTATCGGCGAGTAAACCCTTAATAAAATGTACTTATTTGAGTTCATCCAATATCCCCCCACTTGAACTTTACTTGTCCCCAAGTAAACCTTAGAATTAAATTTATGAAAATGTATCCTAAAAGATATTAGGATTTATTTTTATATTTAAGCATGTATTCGTTTTGTCATAATTGCACAACTAAACACTTAACGAATTAGAAATAAAATAAAATATTTTGATAAAAGCAAATCTAATCGTTTAACTGTCCAGTCGTGACGAATATTCTATCATAAGCTTGGCAAGTATACGCATCTCCTCCACTAAAGCCAAGGAATAACAAGTCTAAAGCGGTAAAAAGGGTTTGTTAGTTTAGGGTTAATCATTCTTCTTAATCTCTATCGATCTCAAATTCCAGAAAAGGCGACAAAATCACAAATACATGATCGAATCCACGACCACGATACTTGTAATTGCTCAAATCCTTAACTCGAATAGGCTAAAGATAGGACCAAGTAATCTTTACCAATTATATTATATCAAAAAGGGAGACAAAATCATAAATACATAGCCGAATCCACGACTACGATACTTAAGATTGCTCAAATCCCTAATCTCAATAAATCAAAGGTTTGGATAAAGAATAATATAGGGTATGGATAATATTTGGGATACAAATTGGTGTAAAATGAAAAATAAACAAAACAGATAAAATTAAAATCCTAAGTGTGGTTAATTGCTATCCCAACCATCCCATGAATAAGACTCATATCATTGAATAACTCACGCTTTAACACTTGAAACACACGCTTTAGGTAGACACGAATTATACTCAACAAGATCTCAATCAAAGAATAACCTTAGTTGGCGTTCCCATAACGGCCAACTCCCATTCAATCCATAAATATATAACAAATAGTGGTGATATCGCCCACTTAATACAAAACTTTACATAAGTTGGTTAAAACAAACTTCCAACTTTTCCTTTTTCTTTTCCTTTTCTATTTTTTCGTTTTTTTTTTTTTTTTTTTTTTTTAATTTATTTATTTATTTATTTATTTTATTTTAAACATAGATGTGTAAAATTTCACAACTTTTCTATCACTTTCGTTCCGGATAATTTTTCCATACTTTTCATACTTTCAGAAATAACTGTAGTAGCGAAAGTAGTAAACACACGAAAAATAAACTCAAATATATACAATATTTACTTTCATACTAATTGCATTGTTGAATTTCCTGACTCAACCAAAGATAATAAATTACGCACGCGCACACAGGTAATGTAAGGAAACACACTTTGCCTAAAGCAATTAACCAACCACGGATTTTAATCTACAGGGTAGGCTAAGGTGTAAGGGTGTAACAAAACATTATAACAAATGTGTAAGAAACGAAAGGAATGGCTCTGAGTGTTTTTCTAGGGGTATCTTACTCTAAAAGTGAGAGTAAC
This sequence comes from Artemisia tridentata subsp. tridentata, assembly GCA_021014915.2. Taxonomy (NCBI): domain Eukaryota; kingdom Viridiplantae; phylum Streptophyta; class Magnoliopsida; order Asterales; family Asteraceae; genus Artemisia; species Artemisia tridentata. The sequence goes on along the minus strand of CP139504.1, from coordinate 47,417,034 downwards.
AAAAGGGTTTATACGTGGGTTAACTAACCAGTGTAGTTAGTTAATATCACATAACATATAAAGGCTATTTGGGTGTAATCCTAGAAATTTACCAATTTAGACAAGTCATTCCAATTATAAAGATAATACTTATTATGGTGGTCTCGAATAGTATACAAGCCAAGTTCTAAAGTTTACAAGTCACCAGCACACTCATAGATTTGTGAATTTTGAAAAGTTCACAATTTTTGAAAATAATGTTATGTGTGCAGCTATGTAATTTCGACTTTAAACTAAAACATGCTAAAAAATTTTAAATTTTGATATATTAAGCATATTTTAAGCATATTTTGCAAAAGTTTATGACAAGTAAGTGTTCTAATTCTCCAATCCCCCCACTTAAGTTAAACAACGTCCTCGTTGTTTGTATCAAAGGTTGAAAACTGGAAAATAAAAGAATTAGAACAGAAAAACTCCCCTGAGATTTGCTCGGTATGATCCTCCATTTTTTGTATAAGAGCAAAAATCATCTTTCTTGTGGATTAGAACGTTTAAGCTTCATATTTGATGTATCCACAGGAAATGCAGGAATCTATAATACCATCAAGACTTAAACACACATGAGTTAAGAATGTTCAAACTTGCATAATACATTAGTAGTTAGTAAAAATAAAACATATAAAATTAAAAATGAAAATCATCAGGTCAGTCGATACGCCGTATCTTATGGAAGAAGATACGCCGTATCGAGCCTGGAATAAATACGAATCAGAATAGAAGATGCGTCTCATCCTTAACCAGGGATGCGCCGCATTAAAATACTGACAGAAAGTTTTAAAGTTAAAAATAAAAATGCAGAAAATAAAGTAAGATATGACCAGTGCAGGCGATGCGTCGCATCTTAGGATTGAGATGCGCCGTATCTTCTGCGGGCCTGACTGACTTGACACAGAACATAATGTAAAAATTTCTCCGGGTTGTCTCCCGGTCAGCACTTGTCTTTATTCCAGAGTCTTCAAGTTAGACTCACGTTCAGCTCCTTATTTTGTTCTTGTTACGTGCCATCCTTCTTCCTTCATCCGAAAGATGTTCTCGTATATCCCCACAACATTTTCTTCCGTACGACTTAATCTAATATATGCTTTGGTCTTCGTCGCAACATATTCCTCATCAGGTCCCAAAGAGTATTTGATGACTTTAATTTTTTTAGAAATAATCATGGGTGGCTTATTATAAGGGATCCCAAGTAGTCGACATTTTCTCTTGGTGAATTCTTCTTCGTCTTTATCAACAAACTTGAAATAAGAATCCTTATTCAAATAGTCATCAAGTTCATCAATTAATTCTCCTCGCGACTGATCGTAATTAGCAGAGGGATCATAATTAACCACGTTAAAGGATTGATAATAATCTTGAATCTCATCCCACTCTCTTTTCAATTCCCATTGCAAGCGTCGACTAAGCTTTGTGTAATCATCAAATTGTCCATGCACCCATTCCCAGAAAGTAGTGTCCGATGCTCCCTTAAGTTCTTTTAAGTAGTTGATTCTACCTTTTTCTTGCAAAGCCTCTGCTTTACGTGGGCAGTCTTCAACTTTTTCATACCAATCGTCGTCTTCAAAGTATACATCGTTTCCAACTCGTTTCATTCCAATTATACTTCCCCCATTACAGGTTCCATCAATCTTATAATCACAGGTTGGCCATTCACTACTTCCATCCTTGAAACAGAAAGGTGTACAAGTGTGATTAATATGCTTAAATTCCCATGGTTTATCCCAAACCCATGGTATTTGGTCATTCCATTCGTAGTACCAGGTGTTTTTGAAATCATCATAAGTTTTGAATCCTGGTAGATCTCCAGTTAGCACATCAGCGTCGACTTGAAGAAGGTAATTAAATTCTTTAAATTGTTTGCACAAGGGTGTCTCATAATTGAACACATCAATGTCTATCCTGAATAATTCTTCAATCCCTTCCTCGATTATTGAATTGTCATATGACGATCCATTGTTGCTCTCTACTTCCTCATCATCCCCTCTCATCCAATATACCCATAACACATCTTTAGTAGCTCGGTCCATGCTCGTATGGTTATTGAACTTACTAGCTAACCAATTTAAAAAATCAACATTGTTAGGATCGTGGTTAACGTCAAAGCTAGTGTTACCAATCATGTTCCTTCTTATCTCCATGAACTCATTAAATTTTTCTTCAAAACTTCGTGTCAACCATGAGGTCACAATCCGTTTGACTTCATTCATAGGAGCAAATTTTGGATTGCCGTATTTAAGTTCAAGCCACTCTTCTAAAGAGATATCCATCAACCTTACCAACTTTTCATGAAATAGTATCTCCGAATCAGCATACATTCTTTCGTTATCCATATAGCTTTTATCAAATCCCCAATACTGTTCGAAATAAGGCATATAAGAAGTTTGTATAGGTTGGTCTTCATAGCTTTTGTTGCTTGATTTATTGACTGCATTTGCTGAGTTCATGCATTCAATTTGGAATTTCCCATCTTTTTCTTCGATAGTGGTCCAAGTTAATCCTTTAGATTCAATTATGGGCCATAAGAGTAACAATTCATCTTTAGTGTAGCTCATTAGTGAATCATAAGAGAATATCCCATCTTCAATATTGCATAAGCTTTTGAATTCCTTATAAGTAGCTTCAAGAGGGGTCTCCCAAGAGAATAAATCGACATCAATCATGAGCACATTGAAGTTGACATCGTCAAAAACTTCCACTTCGAAAGAATCCGAAAACGAGAGTTCCTTAGCAAGATATCCGTTCACTGTCATGTCTTCCATAGCAAACCCTGTCATCACAGGTAAAATTGTCAGTAGGATTTGTTCGCTAGAAGAGAAATTAATGAATTTAGAAACGGATATAAAAATAACTGATATCTGCAGATGATGCGCCGTATCCAGAAAGTTGGATACGCCGTATCTTATAACGTTAAAATTTAATCAGGCTTTTATTCAGAAAGCAGATATGCCGCTTAGAATTTTAGAATGCGCCGTATCAGTTAAATTATCAAAAATCGATTTATTAAAATTAAATGCGTCATATTAACAAAAGTTAATGCGCCGTATTTTCGTTACATTTCAAAATACAATATTTTTTATTCAGAAGATGCGCCGTATCGATAAAAATCGATGCGTCGTATCTGTTTAATAATTCGAAAACTGTTTTTAATTTAAAATAATAAATACGCCGTATCTGCAAAAACAGATGCGTCGTATGCCGTTATGGTTTAGAAAAAATTCTTATTAAAAACAGAATACGCCGTATCTTGGGGAAAGATGCGTCGTATCGAATTTATTAAACGCGTTGTATTTTATAAAAATTAAACGCAATACGCCGTATCTATGAAAATAGATGCGCCGTATCGTTTGAATCAGCTCAGTACAACGATAGCAGAATACAAGAAAATAGAAAAATAAAAACAAAAATAAAATCAAACGAAAAGAAACAAAAATTAAAGAAAATAAAAAACACACAAAAACTGAAAATATGCAGATAATACAATGAATGCAATTTAACTAATATACAACGGGGTTAGCGGTTAGAATAAAAATTAAAACCTAATTAAAATACTAATCAAATTAACAGATAATAACAATTCACTCCCCGGCAACGGCGCCAAAAACTTGATGCGTGTGCGTTTATATGCTTTAATTCTTATATATCCACGGATGTCGTTGTGGTTTAGCAGTATTAATGCCTACTCAAGTTTTAAATTTATATTTAGCCGACTTATCAATAAACACACACTTTAACGAGCAGTGTACCCGGTCAGTATAAATATAATGGTAAGTAGAGTGTCGATCACTAAGAGTGAAACGTATTATCTAGTTATTGTAATCAGTATTTTAATATCTTAAGTTAGCTATACAACCTAATCTAACGCAAGGGGGTTTCAGCCTGAGAGACTGGCACGGTTAGGTTATGATTAAATATAAACTAAGCTAATAAGCACGAATCAGCGATTAGCACACACGTACACAGATAGATACTTGAGACAATAAGAAGACCTGTCCTGATAATTAAGTAGCTTGTCACTTGTTTTATTGCTAGTTTTATATGAAGTGTATAGTTCGATGCGACGCACCGAGATTTAACCCTTTCTCGTTGGCTCTAATCTTATCGGCGAGTAAACCCTTAATGATCACTTATGTCTATCCTACTTATCTTTCTTCCTACTTTTCTACAGACGATAGAATGCATAGGCGATAGAATAAATAGGCGATGACAGAGGCATGGCGACCCGATCAATGCTCAGCTAGACACAGAGGTTATCAATGCACTAATAAAAGTCACCAAAGACATCAACATATAAACTTTAATTAATGGGAAAGCAATTTTAAGGGGTGCCCATGATTTTCCGTAGTCACATGGAATCGGCCCATCAATCCTGATGAATTAAAGTGTACTAATACAATAAAACAAAACTACTTAATGAATTGAATACATGCAGGACCTTCTTACAGCTCTTATATCTTCGTTCAAGGTGTGTCTTGTGCTGCTAAATTGTCTGAATTCGGCTTAGGGTTTCTTCGGTCTTCGGTCTTTGTGTTTAGCTAAATGTCGAACCCCGAAATTCGTCTGACTTTGGGGTATTTATAGTTTCTGTCTGAGGGCTAGATGTGGCGCATAGGATAAGTAGATGCTGCGCATTGACTTAACTTCGCGTGGGGTCCAAGATTAATATATTCAGGAATATTCGTACACCGCCTTAAGATGCGGCGTAACTCCATTCTTGTATGCGGCGCATGTCCTTTGCTATCTTGGATCGTAGCTTGTGAAATCTTGATAGTGATGCGCCGTATGTACGAAGTAGGATGCGGCGTATCTGGAGCAGAATGATCTTGATCTTGTACATTTCAGTAGACTCTTAACTTCTTGCTTGTTTTGCTCCATAATTAGTCCAAAATCGCCAAGTTTCACATAATACTTGTTTTTACCTGAGAATTACAAAAGTAAACATTAACGTATCGATTCTCACAGATAATATAATAAAACAAGTCAAATAAATAGGATAAATTATGGTAATAAAATGTACTTATTTGAGTTCATCACACCTCAACCTTCTTTAAATCATCACTGTTTCCAGGGACATCAGCGTTTGAATTCTTCGGACGGGTCACATGCAGCTCATGGGACTGACCCTCTCGGTATTTATCACCTTTGACCATTGTGGCTCCCTTTCGGAACTTGGGATGAATTTGGTAGTTAGAAATCGTGAGAGCTGCAAACAAGCAAAGCATCAATAAAATCCCTCAGAGAATATGAACACATGTATAAATAAACACATATAAAAAAAGGTCAAAGCTGGGGCTATACCCTTCCCCTTGGCATCCCTAAGCGCAGCCAGATAACCGGGAAACTCCTAGTGAGAAGACAGCCCAACGGCATAGAGGAAGCCGGGAGGAATTTTGATAAGAACGATTACATGTTCTTCCAACCTCAGAGCATCAGCCTCATTAAATTCTCCCTTCGGAAAGGGATCCGAAATGTCTGAGTCGTGATGCCTCCAAGGCATTACAAAAGGAATGACCCGTCTGTCTATAAAGAAAAAATCATTCTTCCAACATTTCAAGCAAGTCAAAATTTCGTGTAAACCTAAAGGGACTAACTGAGAAATATGAACCTTGTAATATTCCAGATATAAACCTATAGCATCGTCCAACAGGTTGTCCATCGTCATATCCGAGGGGGTAACCTCGGATGTAAATCCTCCGGTATACCAAATTCCTTAACCACCAAAGCCAAACCCTCATCGTCTATCAAAGAAGTGTACTTTTGAACATCAAATTTGGGAGGATACTCCTCAACCTCCGGAGCAACCTCCTCATGAGCCGAATGGGGTAACCCAGACATAATTCCACCTCGGGAAGGAAGGGTATAGCCGAACAACAGAGAACAATAAAAAGAAAACGGTGATGCGAAACGTACCTGCTGAGAGGACTGAACCACTAAAACCACACGGACAACACAAGTAAACAGTTCGGAAAGTCAGACGAAAGCTACACGAAAGAAGTGTGTGAAAAATTACAGTGGTAAAAATGAAAGGAAAAGCGCTATTTATAGGCAAAAATGGAAAGCGCGAAACGTCGCGTTGTGTCAGACGCTGACGTGGCACTACCTGCTCCACACGATGAAAACACACTCACATGTGTCTGAATCTTATGGCCACGGTAAAAAAAAGGGCGATCCTTAAACATGAAACCATAATGATTTTTGGTATTTTGTACATAAAATCCAACTTACGAAGCCAAGCGGATTCCGCACCTCAGAAAAAGCAAATAACAAAGTATCACACTATTGGTATTTCCAATACTATGATACTGGGGGGGACATGTTGGTGTATGTGGCCGAATGGCCCACAACGAACGAAACCCAGTTCCGAACGAGCATCATCAGGTCGTTCGGCTCAATGGTAACTTCCGGATCTAAAGTCAAACCTGATATAAAGAGTAAGCAACAGTCATTCAGAGTAAATAGCAGGACTAAGCAGAGGCTAAAAAGAGAAAGGTCCCAGTTACCGCTCAGAAGCATCGCTATCCCATTTGGAAGCATCCGATACGGACAAGAATAACTTCCCTATATAAAGTTGGATAATTCTCATCTATGGTAACTTCATTAACTCACTTTTACTTTCACCTATATTACTCTTCATATCAAATACTCATTCTCACGGCGGAGTTTGGTCCTGGGATAAAACCCAGGGCGAGACTAACACGTGTTTCTTTCTTATAGGAATCCGAAGGACCCAACAGAGTCATATGGAGGACCTGTATTGTTTGTTTGGAGTAGACGCAAGATTTTACTTCAACAACAATTTTACTTCTTTTTATGTTCTTGGGTTCTTATTTCATATTCTTTAATTCTTTTATATATCAAATCAAAATGAGCGATTATATTTGCTTTACCTCCTTTTTAGACTACTTACAATGGTGGGTGAGCTCACCCTCACCTCTCCTTCTCACGAGTAACGCCTATTGAAACCTCTCTCACTTCGCGCGTGACTCAAATAGAAAGAAGAGTTCATGGTAACCACCTTCACCATTCATTTTTCTTTAATGTGTGTGGGGTATTTTATGATGTATGTTTGTATAAAATAAGGTATTTTTTGAAGGTAAGGAGAGTGGTGATGTGTTGAATGCTAGGTTTTAAAAAGCGCGATGCATTCCGTTGCTACAAGGGTAAAAAATTCGAGGCGCCGAGGCGAAAGCGCACATACCACGTACTCGAAGCGACAACTTTATAAAATATACATTTAAATTATATATAGTACCACATCAATACCGCATTTAATACCAAAAGATACCATGCATTCTCATAGTTTGAGATTCTACATCGCTAAAACATACAAAAGGCCGAAAACAAAGATCAAGAGCCGTATTTTTTGTATAATTAGAAGCAAATGAAAAGCATCCATGGAAAGTTTTGTCTCTGTAACTCTTCCAAGACTAAACTAGAAGTCATATTAGGAATTCATTCAAGGTTTGTGTGTCATATATGTTGCTTGTACTAGGAATTGGTCAAACTGAACCCACATATCAGACGTAAAGGCCACTATAAGAAGCTTAATATACATTAGTAAGTCCAAAATGATGTTATAAGGTCCAAAGTACATGATGCGCCAAAAAGCGATAATGCATGCCTCAGCTGATGCGTGCCCTCACTACGCATCCCGTGATCGCAACTCATTAAGGTGTCTGATGCAAGAGGGTAGTGCATCGCATCGCATCACGCCTCAGGAGTGCCTAATGCGCTCTTTTTAAAATACAAGCTCAATTATAATGTGACGCTGATATGACTGTGAGAGAAATGATGACTAGTGTGTCTAGCCTTATATAGAATGTGGAAAACTAGAAGGGGGGTTTGATAGTTTTCCCAATTTATCGTTTTAAAAATTACGTTTTTGAAAACATTAGATTCTAGTTTATGAGAGATCACTCGACAACAATATGAACACTCAACAGAATAAACAATATTAACTAATTACTGATCCGTGCTAAAACGTATATATATAAATATTATGCAACGACGGATACTCGTGAATAAATACAAATCACCCCTTTGTGAAAAAGGATACTTGCAAAAACTCACGTTCGTGTGTAGTGTGAAACCAGGTAAGTGATTACCCGGATCGTTTCCCAACGAGATATGAATGGGCAAACTGTGGAAAGTTAAGATTAGAGTGACTGATGATTAGATATGAGATTTTGCTTTTTATATATCTAATTAACAAATGAAAAACAAATATACACAAGAAAATTAAACGCGGATTAATTAAACTAAAAACGCGAAACGAGAAATCTAAAAACGGGATAAAAACTGAAATATTAAGAAATCTAATCTTACAAGTGTAATATTATTTAAAACTTATTTTAAAACTAAAATTATATTTTTTACACTTTTTATCTAATTATTACTGATTATTTATTATTTAATTACTTTTTAAACTATTTAAATTTATAATAAATACTAAATGAACAAAGAAAAATCTAAAACTTTTTCTATAAATATTATGAAGTGAAAAGAAGCTAAGAAAATTATAAAAATGAAAAGTGCTTAATTAAAAATTTAAAAAGATAAAATCTATTAAATAGAAGCTATCACTTATTTTCTATTTTATTTTTCTTAAGGTCTACAGATATGATTATATTTTTCCTAGATTCTATTTAATAAAATAAAATTATGAAAATTAAAATTATATTTTTCTGATTATTATTCTATTTATTATGATTTAATTACTAACAGAAACTAATTAAAAAGATTAAAAATATTAAATGACTTAGGAAAAATCTGAAAAATTTAGGATAAGTCTAAAATATTATTTAAAAGCTAGGAAAATTAAAATCAAAAGTCTACTAAACCCTAATAAGCAGTTGGGCAGATAAGCAGTTGGGCAAATAAGCTAAAAATAAGCTAATAAGCTCAGAACTTTACCAAAGGCTCAGAACAAGTTTAATATACTATAATAAGCACAAAACAACTTAAAAATACAAATAAGCACAAGAAATGAGCAAGATAAGCAGTAGAACAGTAGCAAAGCTAGGGCAGAAAACTCAGGAAAATGGCCAAATTGCAGGGCAAATTAAGCAATCAATAAGCTGATAAGTGAGAACTTTTATGGGGGCAAAAGATTGCTAGTACTATGAGCTATTTAAAAACATAAAAAGCAAGGCCACAACTTATCTAGATAGGCCACAAATGAGTTGAGATCAGCAGCTTTAGCAACTCAGTATACACTGAGTCTGCTGTGTACAGAGTTGTGCAGAAGTGTGCACAAGTGTGCAAACCAATTCAACTCTATTGGTATCTTCTAATATGACTTAAAGGACTTAAGAACTGCCAAGGTTGAGGTCAGAATAAGCTTCTGGCTTATAATGGCTTATTTGGACTTATAAAGGGCTGAAATTTGCACAGACAGGACAAATCTACTTAATCTATCTATGTAGCTATTTAGAACTTCAAAACAGATTATTATGGCCAAATTAAGCTGGAATAAAGTTGGGATTTTGGCAAATGTACAGTAACAAGCTTGTTGACCTAGTTGACTACTTATGCCAAACAGCCCTTTATGGGACTGTTTTGTATTTTTGAACTGAAAATGGTGCTTTTAAGATAAGATTCTGAACAAACTGAGTTTAACTAACTTATGTGAGTACTAATTGATATTTAAAAACTGAAATAAGCTAATAATTAAACTATGTCTATTTAAGGTCTATTTTTGGCTTTTATATGTTTTTAAAGTAAAATATAGACAATGGTTATTTGAATATGATCTACTGATGAAATATAACTGAAATATATCTAAGAACTACTATTAAGCTGGAAATAACAATGACAAGCTATGAATAAGCTATTCTACAGTAAAATAGTAAATAAAGCAAAAATGAGAAAATAAGCTTACAACTGAGAAGCTTATGGAACTAAGAACTAATGATCAGAACCAATCTAGCTTGTCAGAAACAAGCTAGAAAACCCAGAAAAACCTTTCTGAATAGCTTGTACCACCCAGAAGCTTATTTTCAGTTTATGTTGACCATCTGTTGACTTTCTTCCTTCTTTGAAATTTAAGCAGCTTATAACTAATATAAGCTTACACAAAGCTATGAAAAGCTTTTATAAGCTTATAGAAAGGGTAATTATGGCTTTTGAGTAGCTTTTAACAACTTAGATAATTTAATTCGAATTACAGTAAAACTTGAAATTGTGAAGTAACTGAAATTTAAGCCAAGATGTATTTAAATTGGAACCAAATGACTGTAAATTGATTATATTGAGTACTGGAAATGAAAATTACAATAAGTAAAAGACTTGGAAATAAAAACGAGTTATACTAAATTAACTACTACTTTCTAATCTATTACAAAGCCCTATAAATACTAAATATTGCTGGGAAACTCCTTGTCGACATCTCTGATCAATCCTGCACCCTTGGATGGCTTCAAATCAATCTCAGCTGTTCAAACTACTTTTGGCGCCAAAAGTCATGGTAGTGGATTCAAGCAGGTTTTTAGCAATTAAGGATTTTTGGGTGATTGTGGAGGTGGAGGGGACAAAGGAGATAGTAGGTAGTGAGCTGGGGGGTGATGGGATGTAGCAGAGAAAAACTATGGGTGAAGTGGTTTTGGTGTCTGGTATTGGCGGGTTTAGTGGGAAGGGGAAAGAGTTTGACTTAAGTCAAACAGGGTTTTGGGTTTTATTAATAAACGGGGTAAGATGGGCTGGTGGGTGTGGGCTGGGTTAATGGGTTGGGTTTTTTTTATTAAATGGGATGGGTTGGTTTGTCAAATAAAGGGTCTGGTTGGTTTGTTAATTTAGCACAAGGACCATTTTTGTATTTTCTGAATTTTGAAGGGTTGAAACTGTAATTTCACCAAAGTTATCAAAAGGGTATTTCTTGCCAAGTGTCAATAGTACAAGGACCATAAAATATAATTTTCCATTTTTTGCAAACCAAGGACTAATTTTGACAACTTTTGAAACTCAAGGGACTAGACTTGCCGTTTATGCAAACTTTGCTCATTTTCACTTGTTTTTAATCATTTTGCATCTGAAACATATAAAAACACAATACAATGATATTTTCTGAAATTTGAAGCATAACTGCATGTTTTTAAATGTTTTTGCAGTCTAAATGTGACAGAAATGATGAGTATTTAGACACTCATCAATTACTATGTAATAATGAAAGTAAAAAAATGTAAAGAGTTAGAAAGATGATACCGTGATTTATAGTGGTTCGGTAACGAAGTTCCTCTTCGTCCTACTCCGCTCCTCGAGTACAACTCAAGAGTTCACTTCACTATGTCAACAAGCTCCCTTCAGGCAGAAAAAACCGTACACGTCGCTTATACCAATTACTGACACTAAGCTAAATGTCGAGTTCTAATCTAGCTAGAACCAATCTCACACTCGATCTACCCGATCTTCTCACAAACCTACACAAATCACAAGATCCACCCAATCTTGGCACAATCTACCCAATCAACACAATAACTAGACAAATCACAAGATCCTCACAATCAACTCAATCTACCCAATTATACAACTACACAAGAATGAGAATGATGGACTTGATGTATGCTAAAATACAACAAGAAAGTAACCAATGTTATTTATGCACTAACTATACTAAAACACTTGATATCTTGATGAAAGTGAGTGTTCTTCTCTTGCACTTGTAATGGAAGAATGTTTGAATCACTTGTGAATGAAATCAAACTAGTTTATGATCAAATAAATGAAGCTAGGAAGTGGAAAGATTATAACAAAAAACTTCAGTGCAAAGAGGTGAAACAAAATGTGAGATTTGACCTGCTATTTATAGGACATAGAAATTTGGGCGTCTAACGGTCAGACGGTGCCCTTAAATATGCACGGTACCCTTAATTATTTAAGGGTACCGTCAACGCTCCCTTATTTTTTCCTTTTGTGTGGAAGTTAAAATGTGGTGTAGGTGATTTATTTGGGGGGAAAACCAGATTTTTGAAATTTAAATATTTTATTTGACAAAAATACACCGTTGGTCCCTAGATTTTTGAGTCCAAAAGTTGGGTTTTTGAGGTCGATTGCGTCCCTTGACCCGTACTGCTAAGGTCAACGCACGTTTTGCATTATATTTTCAAGGGCAATATAGTCCAACCACATTTGTAAATATATGTTAGTTAAATCTAACCCAAAGTTGTACCATATTATTGTTTCCCTCTTTGCTTAATTTCTATAAAACCCTAATTACCAGCAACACACATTCAACCCAAACCACTAACAATGGCAAAAAATGATAAGGGGAAGGCTTTGTACAGTGAGTTGAAGAAAGAGGATTGCTCCAATGAAGACTGTTGGGTTTTATATTTGAGTTGATAAGACAAAACATATGAAAGATAAATGACTTAGACGACAAAGAAGATTTTATATTATGAGTCATTTGTAACCCTAATGTCTCTATTATATAAAGAGACATAGGGCGTTAGTTTTGGTGGGTGTCAAGATGTGAACACCAGGAAAGTGTATGTGTGTGTGTCTAGGCGTGAGTCCTCTAAAGTAGACGCCTAGGGTTTGTGTTTGTTAAGCCTCAAGGATCTTATGATTCCTGTTAGATTAGTAACCGTTCTACACTTGATCAAGTAGAATTGGGGCTTATCGTGTTTGCAATTGTATTGTTATGAAGACGATGATGAAGAAACCTTGTTACAATAATAATTGTTCTTTGATTTATTCCGCTGCATATTGTTGTCTTTGTTATTGTTATCCCTAGATGAGATCTAACAAATCTAGAGCTCAAAACGATTCTCACAAAGACCGTTTGGGTGTTAAGAAGGAGAAGGAAGAGGCTCCCGACAACGGGTTATCAAAGGTTTCTGATTTGGAAACAAGGATTAAGAATCTTGAAGCTGTGTATAAAGTTCTAAAGGAAAGGAAGGAATGGGATGACACTGAAAGTTGTGGTTCTAACTAATTGTATGTTTAGATGATAGGAAATTTGTAATAGTTGTCAACATGAAACCGATCAATAAAAATTTGGGTTTTTACTAACTGATAGTGTTTGGCAATCAAAAGTTTGCTTGCTGTTGGTAATTGGTTACTTTGACTTTTACAAGTCAATTTTCCAGTTTGACTATTAGATGTGTAAGTAACTAAACGATTTACCTTTTGGAATATAGTGGGTGTTTGGATTAGCATTTGCATTTGCGAATTAGATGTCAAAATATCTAAAGTATTTGCATTTTGAACACATGTAACCTTTACAATTACTGGGTATGGTTTGAACATATGTTTCATGCATCAAATGTTAAGTGCCTACTGTGTTTGGTTTTGCTGATACAAATGTGTGATTGTTTGTGGTAATTATACCATGACATTTAGCATTTGGTTAGTTTGACTTTACAAAGGTCAACTGACAAACTAATATGTACACACAGAATATAACCTATAAGACAAACAAACACATATTGTAACATAACCAACCATTTAGCAAGTTGACTTATAGTAGTCAACTGGGGAAACATTGTCTGATACAACATGAAAATGACTTAAAATATAGATTCATTGTCTGATACAAGGTTCTACTGATAATACACAAAAATGGAAAAGATGATGCAACTTCCACTAAACAACCTTCACATGATGATTCTTCTAACGATGTACATACTGGAACTGGATGATCAACAAACAAAACATTGAACCTTACACTGATGATCAAACTGCAACTGTGTCTGGAAAAACAAGTATCCAAACTCAAAATATTCAAGTTAGATAATGTATAATTGAAGTTACAAAATATAAAACACAAGCCATGCAATTCAACATTGAAACCTTACCTAGGATTGCTTGTTGGCAAAAAGGGCAAGTACGCAGTTGGTAATCCTTTCACTGCTTCTAAAAGGTTTTTTAACACCACTAGGCACAAGACCACAAGCACCACCAGCCCTGTTTTCAACACCATCACTAGCAGCCATGTTTTCACCATCAAAACCAGGAAACTCAACCATTATAGCCTTCCCCTTCCCATCAAAACCTCGCTCATAAGTTTTTACAACTTCCTCGCCCTTTTCCTATTGCAAAACTTCCTCTTCCTGAAGCAGCTTTCCCTTTCCCTTATTTTTTTTCCCTTTTGTCATGAAAAACACCTTTTTTCTCTTTGATAACAACACCACCTTGCCCTGTTTGCATTTTGGTTACCCTCGCCTGCATTTTGTTCTTATCTATCTCCTTCCATTTACGTCGAGTTCTAAAAGGTCTTCCACTTGACATTCTAAAGTTAGCATCTTCCTCTACCTAACCCACAACATCAAAACCAATGTTTTTCAAGTAAAATACTACTAACATTTGGGCTTATGAGCAACAAAGATATAAATTGACTCTTGTGTTTCAGCCAACTCATACAGCTTAAGACCACCAGCACCACCAGCCCTGTTTTCAGCACCATCTTCTATATCCCTCTTATTCCTATAAGTAGCCATGACATAGTCAATCATATCGTTAGAGACTTTTAGTTTGCTATAATCCTTTTTTTTTAATCAGAATCTGTCATTGCTTGTATTTCTTGCAAATAAAATAGGGTTATTTAGGGACACAATTGACTGTTAAGCTTAATATGTCAATCAAACAAATACAGAAAAACGAACTAACCTTTCATCACTTCGGCTTCTTTCGCAAATCTGCATAAATCTTCAAACATCTCATCAGGCATTTCATCGCTTTTTAACCAAGTATCCCCATATTTGGCTTTCACATACTTTACCATCTTATCCGTCACTGCTATCATACTAAGGTCCTTGTCTGCCATTGTTAGAGTTTTTTTGGTTTTTGTTTTGGGACAAATATGGGTAGCTTGTTGAGGATTGTTTTCAGTAGAGGTTGTATGTGACAATATGTGTGATAGATGATCGGGTCTTACTCAAGTGTCAATGGTTGGTTGTAGGTTTATTGGTTCCCGCGCAAACATTAATAGGCGTATCAGAGAAGATACAGTCAAGTTACATAGTTAAAAATATGTTATTTCATAGTTGGTCCCTCAAGTTGAGTGTCGGGTTTGGCTTGGGTTAGATTATAGTTACTAATGTGGTTGGACTATATTGCCCTTGAAAATATAAAGCAAAAATGTGAGTTGACCTCAACATTACGGGTCAATGGACGCAATCAGCCTCAAAAACCTAACTTTTGGACTCACGTCGACGATTTTCCCAAGTTTGGGGCCTAGGCGATACTTTTGGTAAAGTTTAGGGACCAACAGTGTATTTTTGTCATTTTATTTTAATAAAACATTTTATTATAATTAGAAAATAATTTGTCTAATCAACTTTGTATAAAAACGAGAATGGCGCCGGCCGCCGCGTTGCAGGTGGGCCTGTTTTTTTTCACGTTGTTTTTTTTTTGCGTGGGTCGATTTTGTAGAAATAAAGTAGAATAATTTTTTTTTGATTTATTGGTTGTATTTCAAATGGTAACGCGGGCCCTTTTTTTCCGTTGTAAATGATATGTTTACGGCTCAAATCAGAAATAATAAATGTAAATAGAAACATCGATGAAGCAGATAATTGCTAATCGTAATTACTAATAATGAAAAGTACTGATACTTACATGTAAATGATATGTTTACGGCTTAAGAATCTGGTGGACATGAACCTGTAGTATTCATCAGGCTCCAAAGACACCCATTTCTGCCCTGTTTGACCGTCAAAACCCACTGATTTCAGGCCCTAAGTGTACCTACTGCAGGCCCCGTATCAGCACGCAAAAGTTACAGTAGTTTCTGACCCGCTGCAAATATGCTTATTTTGCTTCCGATGAAACTAAACAGTACGCGTAGTGTAAGCAAAAATAACCATAAGGCGCAAATAAATCAGCCTCATATCAGTAAATCCAAATGCGGTACTAAAGACTCGCCATGGCTGCAACCATAACTAAATTACGGCAAATCACTGCCGCGAAGTTAAAAATATTAGGCTCAGATCGGAATACACATATATACCCGAAGCCGGCAAACCACAATGGCTGCAACCCACAGGTCGCCTCGCCAAGGTACCAGCTTCTTGAAGCAGCATGTTTCAGTTATACAACTGCAATCATCCATCATCATCGCCACAAATATCATACATTATATATATGATTAAATCACAATCAATACAACGCCGGATTAAATGGTACCAGACAATACATATCATTTGTGGGCTGTGATTATGGAAATCACTACAACAGAAGCACACCTTAAAACCTTTTGATATGTATTGCCGGGCGTGTTTTTATTACGTTGGCTACTGCACGGGTCAGGTTAACATGGCACACAAAATCAAGCATGCATAGCACATAATATGATCTGACGACTAAGCAGGTAAGGTAATGGAAATTGAAACTTATTAAAGTAAGCATAAAACCGTTTCACATATACCAGGATTTGCGTAACTGAGATTGTGACCGCTCGAAGGATAAGGGGAACTAATGGATATTAGGCTCAGATTAGTAATTGTGTGCCGGCTCATATAAAACTCTGAATTTCACCATGGCTGCAAACACAGTCGGTTGTATAGCAAACATTTATAGCATGCCCTCCGGTCATTGCCCTGCCAGGTTACGTCCAGGTTTTCAATGACCCATTTCATTTGACTGAAATTATAACAATTGTCATACACCATTAACTATCATCACTGCCTTTTTCCATGTACCATTATCAAACAGCCACATAGTCATGTTTGGATCAGGTTATTTATCCGGCTTTTATGCTTATTTGAGTTTAGAAAATCTAATAAGTGCACTTGTTTAGGATTCCGACCTTATCAAGTTCACCTTATTGTCTTAAGCCAATAAGGCAAACTTAATAAGTTCTAAAAATTGAGCTTATCGGGTTTTCCAAAACCATACTGATAGAGAAGCTTCTTATCGCACTTGACACTGTACCCCACGTGCAATCTGTATCGGACATGAGATTACAGCTACAAAATGTATGTGTTTAGGTAAAAATGGAACGACAACAATATGATAAGGCAATAGATGATCGACTCGTCTTTACTTTTGACCTTTCCTTTGTGTCTTTTAATTTACTAATTCATCGTTCCGTTTCTAAGTTACCAGAACTAATAAGCTTTTGGAATATCTGGGCCAGACACAAAGCACTTTTTTGGATTATCTGGGGTACGCAAAAAGGCTAACAACTTGGGCCTTAATTTTGGCAGGAAAAAAGGATGCAAAGCAGTGTTGTTTCAATTAAGTGCTGCATTCACATACACACACCACCGTAAATCACGAAGAGAATACATATGTATATATTGCATTCACATAAACACACCACCGATGGCTGCAAACATGATTGTTTGCCCTGCCAGAGCTGCAAACCAGTTAAAACTGCAACCTTAAGCAGTTCGACTACTAAGCACATAAGTGATCTCAAAAATATTGAACCATCAGCGAATGCAACTAAGTATAAAGCAGTATACATTGCATTCCATGACTGCAAATGCAATCGCTTGCCCATAGCCTATCTGATACACACATCGCCATGACCTAAAGAATGTCTGGAAACTTTACTGTTCACCGTGCCACGCCGGTAATTTGGTCACATCTGAAAGCTTAATGCAGGCCAACGTAAAGAACAAATTGATAAACAATAAGCAGCTTATATTGCTACCGATGGCTACAAACATAGCTGTTTACCGCGCCATCCACACTACGCACGACATGACTGTAAACCAACTGAGTTGCCATGCCAAGATTAGTCCACCCCCTGGCTGCAAACACGTTACCATGATGCCCTGCCATGATAGGGACGCATAAGCCTAATCCATCATCAGCTTCACTCATATCTAGCAGACAAACACCAGAAATGATTCCATAGACATTCATTACAACAACCTCAGCATGACTGAAGCCACAACTTTGGTGTAGCGTCGTCAACCACCCAACTTGGCTGCAATCACATTCTCGATGTGACTGCCTAGCCAAGATACGGTTGTTGGTGAGCCACGTATAGTAAAAAATATATATATTAATCAGCCACAAATTCAGCAGGTCAGAACAGAGCAAGAAAGAAATGCTCACCAATATCTACAAGGAACAAATAACTAACCACAGGCAATAATGAAAACCCAAAAATTAGGGTTTTCAACCAATCATTTTAAATCATCAATCAACAGCCAATCGACAACTAAACCCCATATAAATCAAAAGCCCTAAAGCCAAACGGCCACTAAACCCTATATAAATGAAAAGCCCCAAACTTGCAGACATCAACCCAAAAATTAGGGTTTTCAACCAATCATTTAATTAACAACAATTCTCACCACCGGAATCATGAATCAGCAGCCAGTCGGCCACTGAACCCTGTATAAATCAAAAGCCCCAAACTTGCACACATCGATCCAAAAGATATTGGTGCATATCAAAGACATAGCTTTTAGAGTTTTCCGGAGATGCACCAAATCCTCAAACACCCCCACCAGCAACCCCATATAAATCAAAAGGCACAAAGTAAGATAGATACGCACAGAGAAAGACAGGCTCGAGAGATTTCTGGAAATGCAACAAATCATCAACAGCGCAACTATAATAAGGTCTTGGATTATTTGGATCATCTAGGCCACACATAAAGCAGTTTTTTGGATTATCTGGGCCACGCAAAAAGGCTAACAGCCTGGGCCATAAATTTGGCGAGAAAATGGGACGCAAAACGGCGCCGTTTTGATTGTGAATATAATATTTATTTTACATTTGTGTAAAAATATTTCTTTGATCATTAACAATGTTTAATGTTCATTATTTATACCTTTAATGATTTTGGTATCGAGATGGAGTTTTACGACTAAAAACTTTGTTTACGTTAACTTTTACGTAGAACGTTTTTATGTTTTGTTTTTATCAAAACGTAGAGAAAATGAATAACGTTTTTAGACATTATTTGTATTAACATAAAAAAAAGCCAAATGTGCTTGGACCAAAGAGCCGGTCCAGACAATCATCCCGACCTACCAAACACTCGATCTATTACAACCAGAGCGGTTTTTCGTATTTCATTTTCTTCTTCCAAGCCCTTCTTTCTTAGAAAGGCACTCACTGAGTTACTTACGGAATCTCAAATCTTGAGGCTGATTACGGCCCCTTTGATGAAAGGCAAGCGCTTTGGCTGGCTACCTATAATATAAAGATCCTTCACTGCACACTTTAGATATCTGTTTCCATCCAATCAAAGACGGCGAAGCGCCTCTAATCTAGCTTCATTTACTATTGCTTATCGTTCAAATAAAAGAGATTTCATTTACTCGTATACCTTTATTGGATTTCAAACAATGCTTTCACTAAGGTTCTCTGACTTCTGGTTCCGACGCTGAAATTCAATATCTACTGCACCGGTTTCTTTTTTAGTTGGAATTTCAAACGGAATCACATCTTTTGGTATTATGACCTCTTCATTAATTGATACAGAACCAAAAGTCCCAATTGCAAGAAATTCGTGAAATAACTCACGGCTCATTTCAACTATTTCTTCTTCCACTCCATGTGCAATGGATGATTCTGTACATACTTTAGACCGCCTGAAGTGTTCATAAGTATTATTATCCTTGGGATAATGCTGTTGCTCGTTAAGTTCCTATAGTCCTGAGAAACAAGAGTTGAATTTTCCTGCAATTTAGGTCAACAAGTTTGTGTGAGAGTGCTTACATAATTTTCCCTTGCCTGATTCTTTGAGTTGGAGTATATAGTTTGTATGGTTCTCGATTCTTGACATATGAACTTATGAGAAGTCCTACTACAACATATATTTCATCATATATTTACTAGTTTCCGGGGAAAAAAAACTTAGTTAACCATGTTGCAATGAAAATATCAATTAAAAAGAATATCACAGAAGAGATCTCTGGATAAAGGGAGCATGGGTTAATTAAAGCAACTAGAAATGCCTGGAAAGGGTAGAGAGGAAGTACTTGTAGAAACATTTCTGCTTAGTTCGTTGTTGTTTTGCCTAAATCTGAAGGATAAAGTGTTTCGTATATTCATTACCGACTGATGAGATATATACGTGTGTATATATAAGATACAAATGGGCCTAATACTAGTTATAATCCAATACTAACTCTATAGCCCATAAACATAAACCCGCTAACAATATACGACTAACACTCCCCCATAGTTTGAGCGGGAGGACACCGGACACTCAAACTGGTACGAAACTCTTCAAATAAAGCGGAAGGTAAGCCTTTGGTGAAGATATATGCGTACTGATAACGTGAAGGCACATGAAGAACTCTAACTTGACCCGCAGCAACCAAATCCCAAAAAAAGTGAATATCAATCTCTATGTGCTTCGTACGTTGATGCTGAACCGGATTAGAAGACAAATACACAACACTAACATTGTCACAGTAAACAAGCGTAGCAGAAGACAAAAGTGTGTGCAGCTCACGTAGTAAATTCCTTAACCAACATGTTTCAGCAACCGCATTAGCAACACCGCAATACTCAGCCTCAACACTGGACCGAGAAAGCGTCGGTTGATGCTTCGAGGATCACGATAGCAAATTGTTGCCAAGGAAAACACAATAACTAGAAGTGGAGCGCCGAGTAGTTGGGCAACCCGCCCAATCCGCATCCGAGTAAGCAACCAAAGAAGTAGTAGAAGATGAAAACAACTGTAATCCGTAGTCCAAAGTACCCCGAACATACCTCAGAATGAGGGCCAAAAAATGAGGCTCTCTAGGATCATGCATATAGAGACACACCTGTTGGACAACATAAGAAATATCAGGGCGAGTGAATGTAAGATACTGCAATGAACCCGCAAGACTCCTATATAATGTTGGATCAGAAACCGGTTCCCCATCATCTCCCAATTTGGACTCAGTATCAACCGGAGTCCTACTGGGGTTACAACCAACCATATGAGCCCTCTCAAGTATATCCTCAGCATACTTTCGCTGAGACAAAAACATCCCTAAAGAGTCACTTGAAACAGAAATGCCCAAAAAATAATTAAGAGAACCAAGCAATAACCCGCTGTAACAGGATCTCAGAAGAAGCTGTGAGAACAATATCATCAACATAAAGTAATAAATAAGCAGTATCAGTCCCCTGTCTATAAATAAATAAAGATGAGTCACATCGACTATGAGCAAATCCAACCCGAAGCATAAAAGCAGCAAAACGCTGAAACCAAGCCCTAGGCGCCTGCTTGAGACCATAAAGAGATCGCTGTAATAAACAAACATAATCTGGATGTGCAGAGTCCCGAAAACTAGGAGGCTGATGCATGTAAACAGTCTTAGCTAAGTCACCAAGCAAAAAGACATTCTTGACATCAAGCTGATGAACCGGCCAATGTCTAGAAGTAGCCAAACTAAGAACCGTCTGAATAGTACCAGGTTTAACCACAGGGCTAAAAGTATCATCAACATCAACACCCTCAATCTGTGTACTACCATTCACCACAAGACGAGCTTTGTAACGACTAAGAGTACCATCCGCCAAGTACTTATGATGAAATAACCACATACAATGTACTATGTTGGCATCCGTAGGTCTAGGCACAAGAATCCAAGTTTTGTTTTTAATAAGTGCATCATATTCATCACATATAGCATTATGCCAATTAGAATCATTAAACGCTTCATTATAAGATTTGGAACGGGGTGACCGAAGACACATGATAAGTAAAACGCTGAGTAGGACGATTAGTCCCGACACAAAAACGTGTGACCATGGGATGAATCAAAACCGGGTTTGGGTTAACAGTTGGAGTTGGTGGATCTTAGGAAATTGAAATGGGGGTGGGATGTTGGTTAGATGGGCTAGTGACATGTGTGGGAAGTAGGGTGGTAATATGAGGCGCAATTGGGGAAGGTGGACCGTGTGTAGAAGAATTATGCTCATCAGTGTGGATAGTAGGAGCAGGCGTGTTAGGTTGAGGTTGAGGTGAAGCAGTAGTAGATGTAGGTGACTGTTTGATTATATTGGAGATTAAATTTGAGGTGTCGTCCAAAAAATCATATGAGGGACTGACATTGGGTGTCGTGGAACCAAACGGAAAAACTGTTTCATCAAAAGTTACATGTCGTGAAATGATTATTTTATTGGTGTTGAGGTCCAGACAACGGTAGCCACGATGATTAGGAGCGTGGCCCAAAAAGATGGAAAGTGTAGCACGGGCTCCAAGTTTGTGGTCGGTGATTCGAAGGAATCAACACGTATTTTTCTCCAAGGATTTACAAAGGAAATATGTAAACCCGAGTCGTTATCCCCAACGAAGGTTTGAATGGAATTCGTGATCTCGGTTCGTGATTGCGTGTGATGAATAGTGAAAGTAAAGGGATTCTGGGATTTTAAGCTAAAATAAGTGAATATGAACTAAAAACGATTCAATAAACAAGAAAAACGATAATCTAAAGTGCTCGTAATTAAAAACGTAAAGGAAATCTAAAAGCACGTTTAAACCAGGAAATCCCGAGCCTAAACGTCAAAACGATGAAATATTAACTCTACGGGTACAAATCTATTTTTTCTAAATTCTAATTAATAAAATAAAATTTTGAAAAAAAGAATTATATTTTTTTGACTATTTAATTAATTATTATGAATTAAAAACTATTTATTTATTTATTTATTTTTATTTATTATTATTTTTCTTTAAAAGCTTAATAAGCACAAGAAAATAAGCAACTTTTACAAAAACAACTATTTATGAAAACTTGAAATAAGCACAGAAAGAGCCGATTAAGGTGGCCGCATATAAGAGTCTTGATTGAATTTTTTTATTTTATTTTATTATTTTTTTTTAATTTTTCTTTGAATAAGCACATGGAAATAAGAAATTTTCAAAACTACAACTTTTTATGAAACTAAAAAAATAAGCTCAAAAATAAGCCACAAGGACTGACAATAAGCTTATAAAGGAAGTAAGCTAAGGCATAGTACCAAAAGGGCTGATAAACTACAATAAGCTAAATGGGAACTGGAAATAAGCTGAGTACTAAAAATAAGCAAAAAGGAAAACTAAAATAAGTCACAATACTAGAAAATAAGCACTATTAAAATGACAAAATAAGCTAAAAGGGCTGCTGAGTAAGCAAGGCACCTCAGTTCAACTAAGGTCCTTTTAAGCTGAGAAAAAGCTACTAATAAGCTAGAGTTGGACTACCAAAATGAAACCTCAGAAACTTCATAATATGAACTTCTTAAAATCCAAAAGCTAGACCTAGGGATGGCTTAATTACAGCTTAATGAGAGGCTGCAAATCAGCCAAAAGGCTGATTAGGTCTGCTGATGTGGTTAGTGAGCAGGGGAAAAAGAGAGCTTTTCAAGGCATTGAAAAGCACTTCAAATAAAATCTAAAAAATATAGAAAAAATATCAATAGCTAGATAAGCCAGCTAATAGGAACTGTGCAAAATTATAGCTTATAACAACTTAAATTGAGTGAATTAAAAATGCATAAATGGGCTGCAAAAATGGAAAAATTGAAAAGTGCAGTCTGCTAATACTTGCTTGGGCTGATTTTTGAAATTTTTTTGAACTAAGGCCATAGGGGTTTAAACACTACTTGTTTGCACTTAAAGAACACTACAAATGCCAAAAATAAGGGCTTATAGAGCCTTAGCTTAGAAAAAGCTTATAGGCTCAGAATACCCTCTTTAAACTAACAATATCCCCCAAAAACATTAAAAGGCAGAAAATCAACTAATAACAACCTATAACCAGCTTATATCAATGAATTTAAGCAACACTAAGTTGGCTAAACTGCCAATGAACAGTAGAAACTAGCAATGACCCATTTTAACCCATTGAGCCAAACAGCCCAACCTATCTAAAGACAAAGGTCCCTATAACTTAATTAAGCATTAATGAGTAAATATCCACTGGAATTAAGCACTTAAATAAGCTATAGCTTATTTTGACTGTTTAAGGTTTATTTAAGCTAAAAATGGGAAAAACTAACTTAAGCTCTAACTACCTATCACATTAAACTCAATTAACATTAACTAGATCAAATAAGCACAGAAAATGAAAATAAGCACTAATAAGCTGATGAATAGTACCTTGGTTGACTTTTGTTGACTTTTTGGAAAATCTTTGAATTTGAACTGAGGTAATCTATCATAACTCACAATAAGCTATGTTAAACTTATATGAGTTTATTCAAACAGAAACTAAGCTTTTACAAACACCAATTTAACTTAATTCGAATTAATCAGAGGACTTTAAAAACTTGAAATATCATTAACTTTTGAAAGTAATACAAAGCTAAACAATTTAAAGACCAAAGAGCTTAAATAGACTAGAATTACAACTGGAAACTTAAATTTATAACAATTGAATACTTAAACTAAAATTAACTTAACTAAAATTCTACATCTAATTAACTAAACTAAAATCTACTACATTAACTACTGACTTCTTCTGTGAGCTAAGGAGGACTTTATATTCTTCCACAAAGCTTCTTTAAGCTTTCTGAGCAAATCCCAACCATTGGTTATCCTCAATTCAATCTCAGCCGTTGAATGCCATTTTGGCGGGAAAACAATTTTAGTGGATTTCCAGCTGGGAAAGTTTATCACGTGAAGCTGTACTTAGCTAGAAGCTATTGGAAGGGGGGGGGGGGGAGGTTGAGTGTAGCAGAGAAAAGCATGGGGAGTGGGTTGATTGTCAGGGAGAAGGAATTGGTGGTATTGGTTTTGGTTTGGTGGCAAGTGGTTTGAGAAGAAGTGGGTTTGACTATTTTGTTGACCGGGGTATTAGTTAAACAATGAACGGGTTAGGTTGGATGGGTTTATGATTGGGCTTTATGTTTAGTTGGGATTGGGTTTATTTGTTTAGGATTAGAATTTGTTATTGAAATAAAGTTTAGGGACCAATTTTGCCATTTCTGAAAATCCAGGGACCAAACTTGCCACTTTTGCATAAATACTTCCAAGGGCCAATCTTGACATTTTGACATTCATGATGGTAGACTTTGACGTTTTGAGCATAAATGTGGTGCAAACTCGCAAATTCCTTTCCCGGCTCCGGCTTTTCACGACTTTCCAATCTTGTGCTCGGTTTTGTCCCTTTTTTGCCCTGTTTTCAATCCTTTTGTACATGAAACACATAAAAACACAAACCACGAATATTTGAAACAATATTTGATCTATTTGGGTGTTTTTGGTCATTTTTGTGTCTTATATGGGCATAAAATGATGAGTAAATAGGCACTCATCATCCCCCCACACTATCAATTGCTAGTCCCTAGCAATCCGATCATATAAAGTAATGAAAGGATCAAAAGAATACCAAGTATACCCCGTTTCGACTTTTTATTCAATGCAAGAAATTTAAACTAAAACAAAAACAGACAAAATGCTTGATTTCCAAAAATGGTATCATGGAACGGGATTCACACAAAATGGGTGTCTCCAGGGAATTGAAATCGTCATCCTCTTTTTATACTCCCAACTAAGCTTAAACTCAATGTGCAAATGTTTTTGTAAAATGCTAACACTACTTATACTAATAATCTATGTAAGCCGAGATTTAACTTTTCACTCCCACAATTATTTAAGTTAGGTGAATGTGCTTGATTTTCAAAATTTTGACCGCAAAAATCGACGTTTTTATAAGATTTTGACTAATACTAGTTGAAAGATAGATTTAAAATTTACAACAAGCAAGTTTCAAAACTTTATTCAACACATCAAAACTTATTGCATTTTGCAATATCATTCCATTTTTGCATTTTGCAATACCATTCCATTTTATTTTATTATTAATTTTTTTCATTTTTTTTATTACTTGTGCAACATAAACTAACGGAGTTTCACGGGAACCAAGACCTTACACCTTCCGGAATAAAGGATCCAAGGGCCGTTACAACGGAGAGTTCCAAGACTCTAAACATTCCTGAAATGAGGATCCAAGGGTGTTAGACCAAGACCTCACACATTCCTGAATTAGAGGTCCAAGGGCCGGTGTAAGAGGGTAGCCAAGACCTAAACGACTTCCGAAAATAAGGATCCAAGGGCCGATCTTGAACCGTAGCTTTTTTTAGCACATACATTTATTATTTAACTTTTGCTTGTTCCGAAGTTTAAATAAAGCTTTGAACTAGTATTTTTCAAAATCGTATAAAAAATGATTTTGTGTGTTCAAATGTTTGAAAATAAGCACTTATTAAGTCAGATTAGTTATCTCCTGGGAGGAAAAGCCATAGATTACTTATATAAGCTCTAAAGAAAACCAACTATTCTACGCTTAGCATTTTCATTTGCACATATCGTAAAACCTTAGTCTAACCGTTAAGGAAGCAGCCAGATCAACACTCTGGCAGAGTCGGGATTCCCCTTGTTCTAACCTAATCAAGACTAAACACTTCTTTTTTTTTTATTGCAATTTCTTATCTAAAAACGAAAAAATATTAAAATTTTTGGCCAAAACGGGGGTACTAGGGCACTAGAAGGTACATATGTGACAAAAATCGCGAGAATTCCCCCCCACACTTAGAATTGAATATTGCCCTCAATATTCAAAGTACCGGCTATTATGCCGACACTTAGAACGTAAAAAGGTAATACTAATAACCAAGTGTGGAAAAGAAATCTCTATTTTCACAAACAGGATTAAAAAGATATCCCTAGATAAACGTTAGCAACAAGATCGGATATTGGGCAGCTGGATTGAAAACAGGCGCATCAATCATCACGATCTAAGGGAAACCTGCAAACAAGAGCAAACAACACACAAACAAAGCACAGTAGAGGAATCCCCCCACACTTAGTGTTAGAAAATAGAAAGAAGTCAGAAACATGGGTTGTCACCCATGTGGTGCTAATGTTTTTTTTAACCGAGTCATTAGCTTGACTCGACCCTGAATTCATTTGTTCTTGGGGAAGCATGTGGAAGAGAAAATCTCCATCGGACTTTCATTCTAGATGTTTGGATAAACATTGAAGTACTTGAAAGTTCCACTCCGATTAGATACATCCGACTCAAAAGAATGATAAATTGAGATGCCGGGGTCAAAAACTTTGTCCTCATTCCCAAACGAGTGAAGGAAAGGACAAGCTACCTTATAAGCACAAAAAGGTAGAAAAACTCGAACGACATATGTGAAGTCAATATAATGGCGATCCTCAACGGGAAATGTCACATATGTCGGAGAAAGAATGTCCTTTGGAATATCGGGATTAAAAATTGAGGTCATATCATCAAGATTAGAAATAATAGAGTCCTTGACCTCATTGTTCTCTAA
Source organism: Artemisia tridentata subsp. tridentata (assembly GCA_021014915.2). NCBI lineage: Eukaryota > Viridiplantae > Streptophyta > Magnoliopsida > Asterales > Asteraceae > Artemisia > Artemisia tridentata. The sequence continues at coordinate 47,389,827 of CP139504.1, read as the reverse complement.
CTCTTCATCAAAGATAGGATTTATGTTGTTTGAAAAGTACTCGTCATCAAATTCAAAAAGAGAATTCGAATAGACTTCGAGACTTTCATTTTGAACATCCTCATCGAAAAGTGATTCATCATCACTAGAGGAAAAATCATCATTGGAATTGAAAAGAGGGTTAGAGAAAATCCCGGAAAAATCCTCCTCAGTGTCAAGAGGATAATCATCACAAATAGACAAATCACATTCATTGTCCGATATATCCTCAGACTCACTTGGGATTGGGATAAGGTTCTCAGCACTAGACTTTATGAATTCGTCCGATTCCTTTTCAGGAATAGTGCTAAGATGCTCATCCCCCATAATAAGAGAGTCCTTGGGGTCCAAAGTTGGAAAGAATGATGTGATTGCAATAGACGGAGGGAGTTGAGAAATGATATTGCTCAAAGGAATAGTACTCTCCTCGTCGTCTTCATCTTCGTCATCGAGCATGCAAGCCTGATTAAACAAGAAACGCTTTTGTACTGCTCGTTCTTCGGCGAGTAAATCTTCCATAGATTTACCATGACGATCATCTTGGGGAAGTTTATTAGCTAAATCCTTAACTTCTTCTATTAAATTTAGAACATGGAGAAGTTCTTGAGGAAGTGGCTGAGGTTGAGTCATTTGGTACTGTGGAGGTTGGTCATGATAAGAATAATCATAATTGTTACAAGGGCCATGCTCATAGACAAGCGGGCTCCTTGTTTGACAATCGGATTCATAATGCGGACCTCCGCAGAATTCACAACAGTAAAACTGTTGTGACTGACTCGGTGAATCATATGGATATTGGTCATAACTAAAATTTTGACTGTTACACGGAACCTGCTCATAGACAAACGTATTCCTTGTTTGATAGTCAAAACCTTGGTGCGGACTACCACAATATTCACAATAATATGTTTCCATCTCATGGTGCGGGGGTTGGTTAAGGAAATTGGTTGTTTCATTGTAGGGATTTTGGTCATAGACAAACCCGTTTCCCGAATTAATAATGCTACAACCGGGGCAATTTCCACCATTAAGAGGTCCCCCACACCATTCACAACCATAATGGTAAGATGAAGACATAAAAAGAATTAAACGGATAGAGGGTGAGATAAAGAATTAAACGAATAGAAGGGATAAGAAGAATATTTTTGGATTTTTAGAAACATTTGAAAAATACAAAGGGAAAGAGGAAAATAAATTTTGAAATGAAAATCTTTTTGGTTTTTTTTTTTTTTTTTTTTTTTTTTTTTTTTTTTTTTTTTTTTTTTTTTAGAAAATATTTACGAAGAAAACGATAACTTCTCGGGAGAAGGGTCTTCAAAACACGTAACGACAAACGAGGATTAAAAATTCGCTTCAAGCCTTCCCCGGCAGCGGTGCCAAAAATTGATTAGAAGGAATCAATACGTATTTTTCTCCAAGGATTTACAATGGAAATATGTAAACCCGAGTCGTTATCCCCAACGAAGGTTTGAATGAAATTCGTGATCTCGGTTCGTGATTGCGTGTGATGAATAGTGAAAGCAAAGGGATTTTGGGATTTTAAACTAAAATAAGTGAATATGAACTAAAAACGATTCAATAAACAAGAAAAACGATAATCTAAAGTGCTCGTAATTAAAAACGTAAAGGAAATCTAAAAGCACGTTTAAACCGGGAAATCCCGAGCCTAAACGTCAAAACGATGAAATATTAACTCTACGGGTACAAATCTATTTTTCCTAAATTCTAATTAATAAAAGAAAATTTTGAAAAAAATAATTATATTTTTTTGACTATTTAATTAATTATTATGAATTAAAAACTATTTATTTATTTATTTATTTATTTATTACTTTTTTCTTCTTTAAAAGCTTAATAAGCACAAGAAAATAAGCAACTTTTACAAAAACAACTATTTATGAAAACTTGAAATAAGCACATAAAGAGCCGATTATTGTGGGATCTTACAGGTGGCCGCATATAAAAGACTTGATTGAAATTTTTTATTTTATTTTATTATTTCCTTATTTTTCTTTGAATAAGCACATGGAAATAAGAAAATTTCAAAACTACAACTTTTTATGAAACTAAAAAAATAACCTCAAAAATAAGCCACAAGGACTTATAGTAAGCTTATAAAGGAAGTAAGCTAAGGCATAGGACCAAAAGGGCTGATAAACTACAATAAGCTAAATGGGAACTGGAAATAAGCTGAGTACTAAAAATAAGCAAAAAGGACAACTAAAATAAGTCACAATACTAGAAAATAAGCACTATTAAAATGACAAAATAAGCTAAAAGGACTGCTGAGTAAGCAAGGCACCTCAGTTCAACTGAGGTCCTTTTAAGCTGAGAAAAAGCTACTAATAAGCTAGAGTTGGACTACCAAAATAAAACCTCAGAAACTTCATAATATGAACTTCTTAAAATCCAAAAGCTAGACCTAGGGATGGCTTAATTACAGCTTAATGAGAGGCTGCAAATCAGCCAAAAGGCTGATTAGGTCTGCTGATGTGGTTAGTGAGCAGGGGAAAAAGAGAGCTTTTCAAGGCATTGAAAAGCACTTCAAATAAAATCTAAAAAATATAGAAAAAATATCAATAGCTAGATAAGCCAGCTAATAGGAACTGTGCAAAATTATAGCTTATAACAACTTAAATTGAGTGAATTAAAAATGCATAAATGGGCTGCAAAAATGGAAAAATTGAAAAGTGCAGTCTGCTAATACTTGCTTGGGCTGATTTTTGAAATTTTTTTGAACTAAGGCCATAGGGGTTTAAACACTACTTTTTTGCACTTAAAGAACACTACAAATGCCAAAAATAAGGGCTTATAGAGCCTTAGCTTATAAAAAGCTTATAGGCTCAGAATACCCTCTTTAAACTAACAATATCCCCCAAAAACATTAAAAGGCAGAAAATCAACTAATAACAACCTATAACCAGCTTATATCAATGAATTTAAGCAACACTAAGTTGGCTAAACTGCCAATGAACAGTAGAAACTAGCAATGACCCATTTTAACCCATTGAGCCAAACAGCCCTATGGGGGCTGTTTTGAGCTTTTCAAAGTGAAAGGCCATAATAAGCTAACCTATCTAAAGACAAAGGTCCCTATAACTTAATTAAGCATTAATGAGTAAATATCCACTGGAATTAAGCACTTAAATAAGCTATAGCTTATTTTGACTGTTTAAGGCTTATTTAAGCTAAAAATGGGAAAAACTAACTTAAGCTCTAACTACCTATCAAATTAAACTCAATTAACATTAACTAGATCAAATAAGCACAGAAAATAAAAATAAGCACTAATAAGCTGATGAATAGTACCTTGGTTGACTTTTGTTGACTTTTTGGAAAATCTTTGAATTTGAACTGAGGTAATCTATCATAACTCACAATAAGCTATGTTAAACTTATATGAGTTTATTCAAACAGAAACTAAGCTTTTACAAACACCAATTTAACTTAATTCGAATTAATCAGAGGACTTTAAAAACTTGAAATATCATTAACTTTTGAAAGTAATACAAAGCTGAACAATTTAAAGACTAAAGAGCTTAAATAGACTAGAATTACAACTGGAAACTTAAATTTATAACAATTGAATACTTAAACTAAAATTACGACTTAACTAAAATTCTACATCTAATTAACTAAACTAAAATCTACTACATTAACTACTGACTTCTTCTGTGAGCTAAGGAGGACTTTATATTCTTCCACAAAGCTTCTCTAAGCTTTCTGAGCAAATCCCAACCATTGGTTATCCTCAATTCAATCTCAGCCGTTGAATGCCATTTTGGCGGGAAAACAATTTTAGTGGATTTCCAGCTGGGAAAGTTTATCACGTGAAGCTGTACTTAGCTAGAAGCTATTGGAGGGGGGGGGAGGTTGAGTGTAGCAGAGAAAAGCATGGGGAGTGGGTTGATTGTCAGGGAGAAGGAATTGGTGGTATTGGTTTTGGTTTGGTGGCAAGTGGTTTGAGAAGAAGTGGGTTTGACTATTTTGTTGACCGGGGTATTAGTTAAACAATGAACGGGTTGGGTTGGATGGGTTTATGATTGGGCTTTATGTTTAGTTGGGATTGGGTTTATTTGCTTAGGATTAGAATTTGTTATTGAAATAAAGTTTAGGGACCAATTTTGCCATTTCTGAAAATCCAGGGACCAAACTTGCCACTTTTGCATAAATACTTCCAAGGGCCAATCTTGACATTTTGACATTCATGATGGTAGACTTTGACGTTTTGAGCATAAATGTGGTCCAAACTCGCAAATACCATGACCTTGGATCCTCATTTCAGGAATGTCTAGAGTCTTTGAATTATCCGTAAAGTTCCGCTTAGTTTATCGTACACAAGATTTGGAGTGGTGGCACTAAAATTAAGCATAAATAAATAAATCTTAAATTTATGTGCTATAAGTTGTGGATTCGAGATCGGTCCTTGGAGTCTTATTTCCAGAAGGTATTTAGGTCTTGGCTACCCTCTTACACCGGCCCTTGGACCCTTGATTCTGAAAAGCGTTAAGGTCTTGGAACTCTCCGTTGTAACGGCCCTTGGATCCTTTATTCTGGAAGGTGTAAGGTCTTGGAATTTCCCCGTGAAGATCCATAGTTTATGGCACATAACTTCAATAAAAAGTTAAGTTTTGAAAAAAAAAAAAATTGCAAAAGTCAAAAATATAAAAATAGAATAATTAGCCCCATTTTAAATCACCTTGATGTGGACCTCATTTTTGTGTGCAACGGTTTTCGAGGGAATGTTTGGAAAGTACTTAGCGTCTAAACTTGGTACTTTTATCGGACTAAAAAATTATCGAAACGAGAATACGAAGAAATTCATTTCTCTCCAAAAATAAAATAAATAGAGGAAAATAGGAATTTGGGAACAAGGAGTAATACACAATTAACTTTTATGAGTAGTGTTAGCAATCTAACTTGTATATAACAATGATTTCATTTTTAAGCTTAGTTTGGGGACTCGTGAAAAATCAAGGATGACGAATTTTATCTGTATGGTCACTTCTTCATGAGTCGTGTTTCCTACTCGTTGACCCTAAAAGTTATTGATAGATAATGATTGTCAACAAAACCGTCACATGATAAAGAGGAAAATACAAAAATAGAATAAAAGGAAAAACGGGGAGTTTTTAGAACTTTAGATTTCTTAATCTCTTTTGAAAATTTTGCTACTTTTCAAAGTTAGTAAAAAGAGGTTGGAAATTTTTGGTTTCAAAAACGTGTTTTTATAACATTGCGTGAGGACACTGCTATATCTTAGTCTGGGGGATTTTGGTATGTGCTTAAACACATACCTTTTCTTGACCAAATTAAGACCAAAACGACCAAAAACTAACCAAAATGCCAAAGATATTTGTGTTTTTGTGTTTGTTAATATGCAGGTACGGATATCTCGAAAAAAAGGACAAAATCAAGAAAAACCCGGAAAAACCCGAGCACGAGAAATGGAAAAGGATTTAAAGCCGAGACTAGAGAAGACATCGTCACAGGAAAATATATCTGAGCCTAATATTACATATTCAGCCCTTGGATCATTTCAAATTTACAAAAATAAGTCCTTGAAGATACTTTCATCATTTGGCAGAATTAGTCCCTAGTTGTCAAATATACTTTTAAAGTTAATCCTAAATCCTAAACCTTATAACAAAACCTTAAATCAAATAAACCCACAGCCCAAAAACAATTACCAGCCCATCAGCCCAACCCACTCCCATTTAAATAAATCCTAACCAAACCCGAATCCCCTAAACCCATATTATAATAAAACTCGGTCAAACCCAAACCCCACCCAAGTAAGACAAATAATAACAATCCCTAACCCTTTTCCCTCCTTTTACTGCTCATCACCACTCTCCCCCAAATTACCCGGAACCCCCATTTTAACCCGTACACTTAACCTCAGTTTCTAGAAGAATGATGTGACTAATCCGTGATATATATATATATATATATATATATATATATATATATATATATATATATATATAAATATTATGCAACGACGGATACACGTGAATAAATACAAATTACCCCTTTGTGAAAAAGGATACTTGCAAAAACTCACGTTCGTGTGTAGTATGAAACCAGGTAAGTGATTACCCGGATCGTTTCCCAACGAGGTATGAATGGGCAAACTGTGGAAAGCTAGGATTAGAGTGACTGATGATTAGATATGAGATTTTGCTTTTTGATTAATTCTAATTGATATATAAGAAACAAATATACACAAGAAATTTAAACGCGAATTTAATAAACTAAAAACGTGTAACGGGAAATCTAAAATGGGACTAAAAAGTGAAATAATATAAAATTAAAACCTAAAAGTGTAAAATTACTTAAAACTAATTTTAAAACTTAAATTATATTTTTTTACACTTTTTATTTAATTATTATTACTTATTTATTATTTAATAATTATTTAAAACTAATTTAAATTATAATAAATATTAAATAAACAAAGAAAAATCTAAAACTTTTTCTATAAATATTATAAGATGAATATAAGCTAAGAAAATTATAAAAATGAAAATTACTTAATTAAAAATTAAAAAAAAAATAAAGTCTATTAAATAGAAGCTATCACTTATTTTCTATTTTGTTTTTTTTAAGGTCTAAAAATATTATTATATTTTTACTAGATTCTACTTAATAAAAGAAAATTATGAAAATTAAAATTATATTTTTTTTATTATTATTCTATTTATTATGATTTAATTATTTTTTTAAACTAATTAAAAAGATTAAAAATATCAAATGACTTAGGAAAAATCTGAAAAATTCAGGATAAGTCTAAATTAATATTCTTAATGTAGGAAAATTAAAATTAAAAGTCTAATAAGCCCTGATAAGCAGAATGGCAGATAAGCAGTTGGGCTAATAAGCTAAAAATAAGCTAATAAGCTCAAAACTTAACCAAAAGCTCAGAAAAAGTTTAATATACTATAAGAAGCTTAAAATAACTTGAAAACACAAATAAGCACAATGAAATAAGCTGAAAAGCAGATAAGCAGATGCAAAACTTAAACAGAAATAGCAGTAGAATGGCCAATTTGCAAGGCAGATTAAGCACTCCAATAAGCTACTGAGATGCAAACTAATGGGGGCAAAAGCTAGCTAGTACTACTGGCTATCTTAAAAACCAAAAAGCCCTATCAGAAACAGGCCAATTGAAGTCCAATTAAGCTCTAGTTCAGCTGATGTTTAGGAAAGCAATAACTGAATCAGCAGAATCAGTGAAATGGGTAAAAGTGCAGGCCTATTTTTAAGCTATCTGATAAGCTAGGAAATGGAATCCAAGCACAGAAACTAAAAGCCTACTAGGTGAGCTACTTGTAAACCAAAAATCAAACCCTCAGCTTATTTGGATAAGCCACAATTGAGCTGAGAAAAAGGGCTATGTCTACTTAGTTCTACTCAGTGTATACTGAGTTTGTTTTGTGCAGACTTGCACAGATGTGCACAAGTCCAAACCAACTTTGGTGTCTACTCTAAATGAATCCAAAAGACCTCAGTTGAGCCAAGAAAAAGGCCATAAAGAGCTTATAGCTTAAAATGGCTTATTTGAGCTTTTGAGGTTCTAAAAATTGCACAGAGCAATCAAATCTATGAAATCCTTCTAATCTGCTAAGGTGAACTTAAAAACAACTTAATATGGTTAAAATAAGCTAGTTTAAAGTTGGGATTATGGTCAATGTACAGTACAAGCTCAGTTGACCTTGTTGACTGCATAAACCAGACAGCCCTTTATAGGTGTCTGTGGTGATTTTGCTAATGAAACACAATATTTTAAACTAGAAACCTTGATTTTACTGATTGACTAACTTATTTAGACTCTAATAAGCAACTTTTAACACAGAAATAAGCAATCTAATAAGCTATGCTACTAATGTCTATTTTTGGACTTTTAAGTGTTTTTAAGTAAAATGAAGACAAAAGCTTTTTAAGACTGATAAGATTGATGAAATATGACTACAAACTACTTAATAAGCATAAAACTACAATAATAAGCTGAAAATAAGCTATGCAACAGTAACTTGGAAATTTAAGTGAACTTGGAAATTTCTTACAACTGAAAAGAGGCTATTGGGATAGCAAGAACTAGAACAGAACAATCCCTAGCTTGTTAACACAAGCTAGAAAACCCAAATAAGCTTCCTGAACAGCTTATGCACTCCAATACAGCTTATTGGCTTCCAGGTTGACTTTTGTTGACTTTCTTGATCATTTGAAATTAAGAACTGATTAACACTAAATAAACTTACACAAAGCTATGTAAAGCTTTTATAAGCTTATTGCAAGGTACTTTGGAGCTTGTGATGATGTCTTAACAGGATTAGAGCTTATACGAATTTGCATATAACTTGAAACTTAGCATTACTTGAAATTTAGAACAACAGTGATTAAAACAAGATTACTTTGATTGATTATAACATAAATTACAACTGAGAATTGAAAATTACAAACTATGATTACTAAAATTGAAATACGATTTAACTAAGTTAACTAGTTGCCAATTAAGGCTTACAATGAGTTCTATTTATACTACAAACATTAGGGTTTCCTTTGTCTTCCATCTCTGAACAAATCCCATCACTTGGTTGGTCTTGAAATCATCTCAGCCATTGATTTTACTTTTGGCGCCAAAATTGAGTGAGTGGGAAATATACCACTAGGTTCTGAGGACGAAGCATTTAATGCTAATTGGCATGTTAGGTAGCGTGTTAGGAAGGTGGGGGGTGGGTGTGTCAGAAAGGCGGTGGAAATGGTGGTGGTATTGGTGAGTGGTTTTGGCGGGGGTGGTATAGAAGAAGAAGGATTTGACCGAAGGTCAAACCTTCGGTTTTATTAATAAAAAGGGTTGGGTCGGGTTTGTTTATGGATTGTGCTTGTGAATGGGCTGGGTTTTATTTTAGTTGGGTTTGTTATATATAAGGGTCCGGTTTGGATTTATTAAACACAAGGACTAATTTTGTAATATTCTGAAATTGAAGGGTTGAAATTGTAATTTTACCAAAGTTATCAAAAGGGTCTATTTTGCCAATTAAAAATAGCACAAGGGTTTTATTTGATAAATTATACTTTTTAAAACCCGAGGACTAATTTTGCCAATTATGAAACTTGAGGGGTAAAAATTGCCAATTATAGAAAACTTTCATCCAGGGACTAAAAGTGAATATGTTTGATATCCCAAGGACTAAAGTTGACTTTTCTTTCATTTTAAACCTTTACGGACTAATTCTGCCAATTTGTGAAACTTCAGGGACTGAAAATGACAATTTTGTGAACTTTGCATGTTTTTCACTTGTTTTCAATCTTTTTGTTCCTGAATCATATAAAAACACATTTTATGATATTTTCTGTATTTTGAAGCATATCTGCATGTTTTTAAATGTTTTTGCAGATAAAATGTGACAGAAATGATGAGTATTTAGACACTCATCAGTGACAGCTAAGGAATGCCACATGGGCAGTTTGGGGTGATTTCATTGGACAAGCCAGCACCACACATGATCCAAGGGCTACAATTTAAAGATTGGTGACCAAACAAAGATGAAGGGCTGATATTGAGTGATCTTGAAGCTTCCTCTGGCTATAAAAGCCCTCCTCCACACACAACAGAGGGTGTTAGATAGTTAGTTAGGATTTTAGGTTTAGAATAGAAGTAGGGTAATTTAGTGTTATCTTTAGTGCAATCTCTTACATTTTAGTTGTAATTTCATATTAAGCTTTGTATTCTGATTTCAGTTAATGATATGTAAGTTTTTCTGCTTTTAATTACTTGGTCAACCTAAAGTCAAACTGATTATTGCTTATTTCAATCTGCTTATTAGCTTTCCTTTTTGCTTATCCACTTTCTTAAATGCTTAGTATTGCTAGTTGTGTGCTTAATGTTAGCTTATTATCTGTTTTACATTAAAATCCTTAAAAAGTCACAAAAACCAAAAAAATAGCATACTTAGTTTAGCTTATTGATAGTGCTTATTTAAAGCTGATTTATGCTTTTTAGATGTCTCTGAACTTATTTGAACTTCTGTCTATCTAAATCATAGTTTAGAAATGTCCAGCCTAGCTTTTATCTTAAAAACAATCCCTTAAAGGACTGTTTGGGTTAAGCCCCAAAGTGGGTAAAAATAGGTGTTTACTGTTCATTGTCCCTTTGGTAGATTTTGATTGAGCTTATTGGAGTATTTATAAGCTATTCTCAGTAGGCCTTAAGTAGTTTTGAAGCTTTTTAAGGTTTTGCATCAATAGGTTAGAAGATAGAAATTCGACTGCCATTCTAAGCTTCTCATAAGCTAAAGCTTATTTGATCCTCATTTTTGGTATTTTTAAGTGCAAACCAGTGGTTAAAGTGTATTTTCAAAAGTTAGAAACATTTCATTTGGATTTGCTTGGTTTTGACTCATTTTGCAAAAATCTGCACATCAGAACAAGCATTTTAACTTTGGTCCTTTTCAGCCTTTATTTTCCATTTTTCATTCCTTCAATTTAAGCCCTTATAAGCTGAAACTTGCCACAAGTAAACTTGGCTTGCTTATCTTTTTAATGCATATTTTTCCAAATTTTTAGAGTAGCTTTTCACTAGTTTTTTTTTCTGCCTCTAAAAGTAGATCAGTAAGCCATTTAGGCTGCAAATCAGTTTTTTTTTTAAAAGTTTTTATAGTTTATTTTTGATTTTTAATTTGCTTAATATAGATTGCAATAAGCTGAAATTTAGTACAGTCAATATTCAGTTGCTAATCTAGTTAATTCATATTTTTCCAATTTTTTTAGAACAGCTTATCATGGCTTTTTACTAGCTTAAATATCACTGAATTTGCCCTGTGTCAACAGCAGACATCAGTGACCATTTCCAATTTTAGAGCTTATTGGCTTATTGCCATAGCTTTTTCTGGATTCCCTTAGCTTATTAGGATAGTCTGAGTAGAATTTAGCTATTTCAGTATGCATTAAGCCCTTAATAGCTTATTAGCTTAATTAGTGCCTTAAGCCAATTTTCCTTTATTAAATCTTATAGCTTGTTTAGGCTGTTTGCTTATTTACTGCTTAATCTGAATAGCTTTTTCATTCCTTTTATTTTTCCCTCATTCCTATTTACTTAAAGTAATTTCTGCAAAAAATTCAGATTTTTCCAAAAAGTTTTAATAATTTTTTATCATTTAATTTCTTTAATTTAGTTTTTAATTCATATTAATTAAAATAAAAATCAAAAAAATATAATTTTTTTTTCTAAAATTTTCTTTTTACATTTAGGATTTAGGAAAATTAATTTGGCGTTTCTAGGGTTAGTATTTCATCATTTCACCTTTTATTCCCGGGATTAGCTCGGGAATTTGCGTTTTTTAGGTTTCCCTTGCATTTTTTTAGGTTTTCCATACGTTTTTGCCTCCTTGTGCTTTAGATAATCATTTACCTTGCTTATTTAGAATATTTTAGTTTATGTTTATAAGTTTTAGTTTAAATATCCATTATCCCACTTATTTCACCATTCACTACACGTTTCACGATCCCGAAATCACAATTCCATTCACACCTTCGTCGGGACAACGAACTCGGGGTTTTCACATTATTTCCCTTTTGTGATTCCCTTTTGAGATATAAATTGTTTAAATCACAGATCATACCTATTGCCACTGGTGTTTGTCAAGGTGAGACTAACGAATCATGGTCTTGGTTTATGAGTAAACTTAAAGAATGCATAGGTGATGTTGCCGATTTGGCCATCATCTCTGACAGACATCCGACAATTGCACATGCGTGTAGTACCCTTTTTCCTGATTCCTTTCATGGGTACTGTTGTCTTCATTTACTGATGAATTGCAATTTCAAGAGTAGAAAGTGGAAGGCTATATATTGGAGGACATGCAAAACATATACAGAGAGGAAGTTTGATGATTCAATATCTGAAATTCAACGCTTAAAACCAGATGTCTATAGAAAACTAGAAGACGCTGGATTTGGTAAGTGGTCACGGGCTTATTGCCCTGCAAACAGGTACAATTATTTGACCTCAAATAGTGCAGAATCAGTAAACTCTTTGACCGCATCTGTTCGGAAAGTTCCGATAACCATGCTAATGGAGTACTACAGAAAGCTTCTACAAACTGTGTATTGTGATCGTCGAGCAAAATACAAATGTAATTAAAAAAAAATGTGTATTATTTTTTGTTTAACATTTCATTTATGTAAGACTATTTTATTTTTTAATTTTAGATGCACCAACGGATGAACTTAGTGAATGGGCAGCTGCAAAAGTAAACGATAGAATGGTAAAGAGCGCTAATTGGGTTGTTAACATGATTGAGATGTTCAAAATGTATCAAGTTACTGATTCACGAGAGGTTCATATTGTTGACTTTGAAAAAAAAGAATGCAGTTGCCGTAAATGGCAAATATCAGGTTTACCGTGTGGGCATGTTTGTGCTATTTCTAGATCTGAAGGTTTGAATAACAATAGCAGTTGGGTGTTAAAATGGTTTAAGAAAACAGCTCTAAAATATACGTACCAAGATAAGGTGTATCCTCTAAAAGACATGAAACAGTGGCGTACTCCTGATGACTTGCAAGTGGTAAAACCACCTCTTATTGGTAAGCGGCAACCTGGAAGGCCAAAAGAGAAAGACAGTATCCGATCACAGGGGGAAGAACCGAAAAGCACAAAATGTTCGAGGTGTGACAAGAAAGGACACACACGACGGTCATGTACTGTACCATTGGTCCAAAAAAAGGTACTTGTTTTTGTTTAGTATAATGTAAACACTTTTGTTATTTACTTTCTAGTATAATTTTTTTTTAAACTGACATTACATCTCAGAAACGTAAAAGAAAGACAGAATCATGCACCCCTACTCACGAGGAGGCAGTTGAACAACAAGGACAGGAAGTACACAGCAGTAGTGAAACTGTCGAACGAACATAACCAGCTGCTGAGTCAAACAATCCTTAAAGCAACATTCCTAACAACGACAGTCAGTCACAACCGGGGTCGTCAAATAATGTCAACGCTCCTAACAACCACCCTCAGTCACAACCGGGGCCCTCAGGTCATCCGAACTTTGTTCATTTGGATGATTTCTAGCGAATTATATGGAAGTTGTAACTTATGATCTTAACTATGATACCATGGATTGTTCATTTTAATTTTAGATGCACCAACGGATGAACTTAACTATGATTTATGTTAAATAAATTTTGAATACTTACCTCTTTGCTTGTTTGGATCGGTTGGATTGTCTTTTAACTCCGTAATCTGATGCACATTCGTCTTGTTTCTTGGTCCGAGACGAAACAGGCAAACCTGTCGCATTTCTATTTAATATCTACTTAGCGCTTGTTTTTTTATCAGCATACCAGTTTAAATGTGATATTAAATGCAACCTTAGTAAAAAAAGACCCAAGGGCACAGTTGGTGTTGGTGTTCCGTCATATCTGGATTCAGTAAGCCAAAGCATTATGCTTTCTTTTCCGCATATGCTTTAGTCCAATAATACGCATTACCTTCACCAAAACTTTCACTCCTCTTTGTATGGGCTATGCGCGCTATAGCATTTTTTCAGCGATTAGAATTCTTAAGCGCCTCTTCCCTTTTCTTTACTTCCCTTTCATCGAGCAATTTCTTTTTCTCTTCCATCCTTATCATCTTATCCTCTTCCATCCTCAACCTCTTCTCCTCTTGCCTCAACTTCTGCTCTTTTAACCGCACCTTTTCTACTGCTAAGTGGATAACTATCGAAGTATTCTGCTGCTGAGTAGATAAGTATACAAAGATATTATGTGTATTTAAGTCAACAATACACGGTAGATAATATCTTTAGACAAAGTGTTCAGTAACAAGTTGTATATTCAGATACATGTTGTATCTTAGTTACTGACACACATAAGATAAGTTTTGCATGTGTTCGACTTGTCTTATCAACTTTGTAAAGATCTTTCTTGTGCTATAAAAGAAAGATCTTAGACTAGATATAAATGTGTGACTAATTAAGTGTTTAGAATATATTTGTTAAGAACATAGAACAAACACATATATCACAAGCCATAAAAACATAAGATTCAAGGTCTTTGTAACCCTAGTGATAGTGAAGATCACTCGTATTATCTTGAATAATATTGAATCGTTTGGTGTAAACATTGCATGTTCATTGTTTGATACACAAGCATCACTGTTCCATTTCCATAACCAAAATAACCTTCTAAGTGTGATTAAGTAGTTTCCGCATACTTGATCATATTAACTCAACATATCATATACACAAAAGCAACAAAGGTCTAACAACCTTAAGTGTATTGAAGAATCCTATCAAATTTGATGAAGAGTTTTACCTTTCCAAAAAGATACTTATAATCTGATCTTTTAAATGTTGCGTTCTTTGACAACGATACTCCTCTTGGTATCATTTCTGGCACTTTATTCCACCAAATAATGCTTCTTTCAAAAGATTCCATTATCCATATCTATAAAATGTTAACGAATTCTTCAAATTCAGTGAAAGAAACATAACATAAGTAGCATACACTGTCTATATATATATATATAAAAACTAACCTTGAAAGCCCACACAAAGCCTGAAAGCGTATATGTTGGAACAAACTTGCAGTCTTTGTTAATACCTTCAAGGAATTTATACTTGTATTTATCCGCCACGTCCAAAATTTGATCATACAAATGTCTCCAAATATGCTCCCCCCATGGAAAAGCATCCCAGTCATCAAGGTTTTCAATCAATCAGAAGAGCGTATCATCAACTTCTTCAACCAATAATCTGCCAATAAAGATAACCTCCAATGCTAACAATAGACAAAGACGTACTGCATCTTCGTCGAATATAATACCAAATGCCTGCTCATCTTCAACTAGACCAAGAATATCTAAATTGGTTACTTTCTTACCTACATGGAGTGGAAAAACCCTGTTCCTAAAATTGAGGTGTCCCGACTTATATGAGCTAAAACTTACATTTCCAAAACGAAAACCAGTGATAAGACAAAATTCAGGTCGGCCGAAATGTAGAGGACGTTCTTCAACATAATATACAATGGGCATATCATAATGAGCATTACTCGGACAACAATGTTTCCGTAAGATATAGTCTATCGTATGTGGTTCGTGGTCAAAATAAGAAAGGTCCAACCATTTACTAAAACAAGTAGCCCGAAACAACTTCCTTCATTTCTGATCCAATTTGGATTTCATTAAAGAAAAGTAATTTGGTTTACTTCTGATGATGGCTTTGGCTTCATATTCCTACAAGAACAAAAACAAAAGCTACTCTAAAAGCTATTATAGTGAAACAGGTTGTGCTATAAATGCTCATATTCTGGTGACAAAGCACTCTAATAGACATAAATGCTAATATTTTTACCTTTTTTTTACACTTTATACCATGCTATATGGAAACAAGGTGTGCTGTAAATGAATAACAACCATCTATTCAAACAGGTTGTGTTATAAATGCTCATATTTTTATCTTTTTTTGACAGTTTAAGGTAACATTCATATCATTAAACAGTGCTATATTGCAAAGTACTCCAATAGACATAAATGATCATATTTTTTGGGGTAGACAAATTGACATCATACTTGAAAAAAATAACCAAATATAGTTGATGTAAAATACAGTAATAAAGAACAAGAAAAACACATACATCAAGTAACTCGATTGCAAAAGGCATGATTATTGGAATAAAAATAAAAGTATAAGAGTTAAAATAAGAGTATACATACCCTAATACGAAACATTATTAAAGTTAGGAGCTCGAGTATAGAAGAATCCGAGAAGATGCGTGTAATGTTTGCGATACTTTAATTTTGATTTTAATTTTGGGTTTGATTTACAGTAGGTGTAAAGGTAAGTGAAGAGGTTGTGACACTGAGTATATGTGTTTTGGTGGAATTTGAGTGTGTGTGGGTTAATGGGAGGGTGTTTTAAAAAAAATATCGCTTAAAGAAAATATAGCCGCTTAAATTGGTTTTTAAGTCACTAAAAAGTTTGAAATAAAAAACAAACAACAATCTTTCCCTGCCACTACATCAAGAACGATCTAAAACAAAACCCTCTCATAATTAGGGTTCTTTTTTCTCAAAAACAGTCTTCTAATCATCATTGTAAGTAATTATATTATCTCCTTTTAATCTTTTTGATTCTAAATTAATCCTAGGGATAGATTATCAAAAACTAATTCAAATGGGTATAACCAAACAATTCAAATGATTTCTAACTAAAAGGAGTTCATTAGTCTAAGTTAATCAAACGATTGTTTTGACATAATTGTTAATAAAATAAAACCTTCCTCATAATAACCCATTTGATTAGGAGTTGATAAAGTTAACCAAACAACTAACACTACTCTTCTACAAAAACTCATTTTGTTTAATCTTGTATAGGTTTCAAAAATGCCACATACATATGACTTTGATCATCATCTAACCAATCTCTACATTCCGAACATTTCAACTGAACCTTACACACCCCTAGAAGTCTTTTCTAGCTTCCAAAATGTTGAGTCACGATACATTCACGAAGGAAGGTTTGTCAACCCTAACTTAACCCTTTATGAAGAAGTTAGGAGATCCTTTCGAGCCATAGGTTTTGAATCACTTCTCACCATTGACGAACTAATGTCCACGTTTTGTACTAGAATTCATCCGTGATATTAGTATCTTACGTACCGAGGATCAGTCCCTTTCCCTTTGGTTTTGCATACAAAACTATAAATTTCTCTTTCCCCTAGAACAATTTGCTCGAATCCTTAGAATTCCAAATCATGGGCAATATGCCTATACCGAAAATTTTGCTCTCGATTCTCTTAAACAAGAAGAACATGGTCCATATCCTACATACATTCCTTCTCCAGGAGAATTGACCAATCTTCTCTGTGATTCAACACGACACCCCAACAGAATACGTATGCTTGAACTTTGATATTTCCTACGACCCATGGCACTTATCTTACGAGAGAATGTCCTAAGTCTAGCAAACAATCGTGACTATTTACCTGCATGTTGTGCCCACATGCTCTACTGCATTCTAACTAAACAACCATATAATCTCGCGTACTTCTTCGCAAAACGTCTCATACATCTCAAGGATAAAAGAAACAAACTTATACCCTATGGGATGCTTCTAACTCGATTCTATCGTCACTTCATGAATGTTCACCCTCATCTTCCGGATGATCAATATACGCTTTTCTATAGATTTATGGAACCCATTAATCAATCTCATTTAACATCATATCTCTTTCCTGAATCACCCACCTACCATGAACCATCTGATGATTCGGCAAGCGAAGACGAGGAATGAAGCAAATCAAGTCAAAACAGTGTTAAATGAAGAGAGTACCAATCAAAGTTGGTGAACTAGTCAAACATGATTTGAATATTCTCTTTAAAATGCTTGCAAACTGACTTTATTTTAGCATGTAATCATTTCTATGTTTTCTAGATGCACTACTTGCTATTCCAGACTTGTATCCGTGTATGAATGTTGTCTAAAGTGTTAGATTTGTTATTAGATTAGTAAAGATTTTTCTACTAACCCTCTGTGAAAGAAATAGTCTCAGTAGCCGGATCTAACTAGCCATTCTAACCTGTTGATCCCAGTTGAGCAATTGATCTAGTTAGTTATCTTAGATGTGAATCTAAAATAACAAGTATAGAAACTGACTTGACTTGTAAACTATTAAACACAACGCGGAATATTATGTTTAATCTTAAGAAGAACAATGAATGAAATAGTAGAATTCTCAACAAACACTTCAATATATTAAATATACGAATACTCAAAAGTATTAGGGTTTACAACCTTGAAGTGATTCGACTCTAACAATGATACGTACAAACTCTAACCCTAGAACCTCCTTTTATAGACTAAGGAGTCCTAGTCGGTTTACAATAACTTTCTACACAAGATAAATCTTTTAGAATCTATTCTAAACTTATCTAAAGCATACTATACATAGTTATCTCATAAGCAGTAGTATCAATTACTCTAACAGTATTATCTTTTACTCCAACAGTAATATTCTTGCAGCAGCAGAATCTCCAACACTAGCAGTAGTATAGAATACACTAGCAGTAGTATGACACTAGGAGTATTTTCCTTTATACACCATGAGCAGTTGTATCTATTCTGAGTAGCAGCATCTCTAAACCCAACATAACCTTAGTACACTTATTATCCATTCTCTATTAATGACAAAGAGCTGGGTAGCCCTCGCGTTGTATACAATATAAATTGTTTGGCAAACATTGTGATTGTAAATATGAAACTCATGAATTAGTATGCTATTAGCATTTGCCAATTTGTTAAAATTTCAGTGGTTGTGGCTCATTTAGAAAGATAAGAAGATTAGATATTACCAAGAGTTTACTAAAACAGAATAACAGGGGTGCAAATGGTCACCAGCCTTTATGATTAAGTGCAATAGTGTTCGTAGCTATAATTTTGTGCTATGACATGTTCCATAAAAGCAAAGTATACTGAACTCTAATGATCTATATTTTCAGCATTTTCATAAATGCAACAATGTTGAAGAGTCAAAAATGAAACGAAGAGTATTAAGGTTTAAGCATCTGAGATCCACTTAATACCAAATATAAGGTGTGAAGTTGCTAAACAAAACTGATAATACAGCAGAATCTCTATTTGTTGCATTTCAAACCATCAGTCATCTTCACTATAGTCTCAATCTCTCTTTGGAGGTGTGTTCCAATTCATCTCGGGTAATATAACCACTCGTATTTCTGTGAAAATATGAGAAAGCAGAAAGTTAATGATCCTCCCTATCAATTTTCTGGTTAATTGTGACTATCAAATGTGTGCACAATTGGTGGTATCAAATATTTGTTTGTTTTTTTTTTCCACCATAATGTTGCTCCAACAACAACCTGCTACACCAACCTATCAATTAATGGCATTAAGTTTTACTTTAATACATGGGTAGGTATTTGCTTTAAATTCACATGAGTACATCCATTAATACACAAATGAGTTATAGTAAAAATCTAAAGTCTTTGCAAAATTCTAAAAAATGAGTTCAAAGGCAGAAATCATTGAAATCTCTTCAAATGATTCAACCTTTTCTGATGAAATTTCTTCACCATGGTCTAGCTATTTTCCTAGTTGGTATTCAACATCATACGCTGTCTCAAAAAAGAGTACAGCTGCTAAGTGTTGCAAAAAGGTTTCAACCTCCGTTAATCTTCCTGTGGCCACTCAAGGTCTTTCAATGGGTGGCAAAAGGATTCAAGCCCTAGGGCTTCCAAAGAAAGAGACTGCCAAAAGGATTCAAGTCCTAGGCCTTCCAACCAAGGAGACTTATGCAAAGATGACAGCCACGAGGAAAGGGAAAAGTGCTCTTACTTGAAGTATTCCCACCACTGTTTTTTGTTAGGAATGAAGTGTGCATGTATGTATGAATCTATCTATATAATGTAATATGCATCTATATAATAAAATGCTACTTGTTTCTGTTAGGATAAGTAAATAAATCCAAAAGTTGTGAAATAAGCAAATAATGAAATAAAAATTAATAATAATAATAATAAAAAGAATGTGTCTTACTTGGTGTTGCTACTGTATATGGAGAGATGTTCCATTTCTGCTACTGAACGAAGTTGATGCGCCACCACTGTAACAAACATCCATCCCATCAATATTCAAATATAAACCATGTTCAAATACACTTGAACAACCATCATTGGTGTATTCGAGGAAAATTTACCTTAATTTCATTAACTTCAACGGTAATATCAGATTCAAACACGCGAAGAACTTGTAAAGACAATTCGAAAACATCAGTCATACCCATCTTTGCCTGGAATATTGAGACGGTGTTGCTCAGCAGTTATTACAATCGAAGGTATTTAAGCTAGAGGTGGCAACCGTAACCCATATAGGGGGAATTTGTTTTAGCTTATTTGACGGCTTAGTTTATTGAAATTTTGGAAAGTCAATCAAATGAGTTAAAACAAACACCTCATTTTACTATTAATTGGGTCGATTTGGGTTATATATAAGCTGAACTAATGGGTTAAGCCAAAGAGTTTAACTGCAAAAGGAAATAGGTCAAACGGGATTAAACAGGTTAAAAGTCATATGAAGTGTTTTCAAACAGATTAAACGTCCTCAATTGCTTCTATTAAAGAGATTCGACTAACTTTGTCATAACATAGTTTTTGTATGCATATTAGCACATAAAGATAGAATTAAAAGAAAGGTATAACATGTGTTTGCAGGTCAGCCAAGTCCAACCCAACCCAAGCCCCCCAACAGAAGAAACTACCCATTTAGACCCAACCCACAAGCCAACCGACCCATTTTTCCAGCTCAAACTACAACCAAAGAGAAACAATTCATTAAGCTTACCAGCCACCTAGGAGATTCGGGGATAAAAAAGAGACCAGGAATCAATATTAGGCAGGGCAAAGTTCCTGCATAAGGAAATACGATAAATATTATGTCCATCAAGATTTTCACAAAAAGGTTATGGTAGATAATTACCCAAAATAGCAAGTATTCTCCAATTGACAGAAAGTCCCAGCAAATAGGCAAGCATTATCCCAATCGTGACAGATAGCTACAAACAAAAATCAATCACAAATAAGAAAGTATAAAGCTTGACTCATGGCTACGCAACCTAAACTCCTACCAAAACCTATTATGTTATGCAACCAAGGTGCGCAACAATAAATGTTTACAAAAGATGGAGGTTGGCTAAATGTTTACAACCATCCATCCAACCAAGGTGCACAACCATCCAGCCATATATGTGTGCAAAAGATGGAGGTTGGCTACGCAACCTATTCTGTTATGCAACCAAAGTGCACAACCAAATGACATAGTGTTAATGTATATACCTACCAACAGATGCACCCAAGGTGCACAACCGAATGTCATAGTTATCCTACTGACATATTGTTTACCAACTGACTAATTGTTAACCTACCTGCACATTCACCAAATGGTTTCAAGTACAAAAATCATTCACACACAAGTATTTCCATAGACAAAGATATATATCCTTCGAATATCAAAATGCAAGATAAACCTTAAGAGAGACTAGAAACTAACAATCACTAATTAACTTAAGATCATAACCACTTATATATAGCCGAACACACTAGCAATTACCTTACTCTTCTTGAAAAAGGCACCAAACTAGAGATATTTTAGCGTGTCTGAATGAATTTTTGTTTAATGGCTAATATATTTCAAGTTTCCAACCCATTCTACTACGACTATAGACAAAGATGCTCAACATCTTTAGGCCAATCATGCTCCATTGGGATCAATGATTATATCTCTTGATAGAAATATATATTCATGTGTCGCCAACGAAAGCCAGCCACAATGGAACATGATTGACTTGAAGAAATCTACCAACTTTGGTGTTTTGCCTCAAGTGATTGATCTTCCATCTGCTCTTGTGTCGCCAACGAAACCCAGCCACAATGGAACATCTTCTGGCCAATCATATTTCTTATGCTCTTTTCTCTATTTCTTGTTCACGGCGTTTTGCCTCTAGTGCTTTTTATTCCATCTGCTTTCGTACAATGGCAACCATAGATTTTTCTCTTTGGTTGCCATTGTACAAAAGCAGATGGAAGAAAAAGCACTAGAGGCAAAACGCCATGAACTAGAAATAGAGAAAAGAGCGGAAGAAATATAGCAAAGCTGCATACATTAGATCATTACTGCTTAGGCATAAATTCCTACCAAAACATATTGTTGCGCACCTTGGTTGCATAACATAATGGTTGCATAACATAATGAAGTTACCTGATTAACAGAACCTATCCCCCCTCTCATGTTTTGATGAAGAAGATAATATTTGTAAATGTGTGTGTATTAATTGATTATAAAAAGAGAAGATAATGTGTTTTAAAAATAAAGTCGCTTAAGGAAACTTAAAGTCGCTAAAGATTTTGAAATAAAAAAGTGTTTATAAAGTATTTTAAAAATAATACAAAAGGTGAAAAGTAAAAAAAGTTAGAAAGTACAAAGTTAATGACAAAAGTACAAAAAGGTGAAAGGAAAAAAAAGTCGCTAAATTTACAAGCCGTCAGTCGCTTAAAGTTAAAAAAGTCGCTCAAGGTGTGGAAGTAGCAAAAAGAATAAAAAAACATTTTTTGAAGTTTGACTTTTTAGCCGGAAAAAGACAAAATAGAAGGTCGCTTAATTCACAAAAAGTCGCTGTAAAAAAGTCGCTTGAAAAGTACACATAGTGGGCTATGACACAAGTACCACTTGTGTCATAGTCTGGTCGCCACATGTCACTCCCACATTAAAGCGACTTTTGCTAGGGCCATTTCCGGAAAGCGACTTTTTTAGGTCCTAAAAAGCCCAACACTTCTAGCGACTGGGCCACGTCTATATTTGCCCCTATATTCAATAGGTAAACGGCCATGTTGAGGGCTTCAACCCAATAGTTAGGAGGGAGATGAGCTTGAAACAGTAAAGTCCGAATTAGATTATTAATGGTGCGAATCATCCTTTCGGATTTTCCATTTTGTTGGGAAGTGCGTGGACAAGAAAATCTAAATTGAATCCCATTGCCGACAAATAATTTATGAAAGGAGTGGTTATCAAATTCACCACCATGATCACACTGAAATGA
The DNA here is from genome assembly GCA_021014915.2 of Artemisia tridentata subsp. tridentata. NCBI lineage: Eukaryota > Viridiplantae > Streptophyta > Magnoliopsida > Asterales > Asteraceae > Artemisia > Artemisia tridentata. Next base: position 47,367,186 of record CP139504.1, on the reverse strand, counting down.
CTTAATTTCACTCTTAAATTGAGTTTTAACAAAATTACGAAACAACTATAAATTTGGGAAAAAACACCAGATTTATTAACTAAAGGATAAACCCAAACAAACTGTGAATAATGATCCAAAAATAAAACATAGTACTGAAAACCAGACAGACTTAGAATTGGGGGAGTCCACAAATCTGAGTGAACAATGTCAAAAAAGACTGAACTAAAGTTGAAGAACTAACAAACGGAAGTTTCACGTGTTTGCTAAGCTGACATGCATGACAAAGCACGGGAGACTTCTCCTTATTACACGAAATAGAATCATTGGAAATAACACGATGTAGCACTTCACTTCATGGATGTCCAAGTCGTTGATGCTACGTATACTGACTAGTGAGATAGGATTGAGGAATAGGAGAGGGCTGCATGACAGGGTATAGATCTCCAGTGCTATCAACGGAGCAGCACCCGACGAGTTTGAAAGTCTTTAACAGAAAAACCAAAAGGATCAAATTCAACAGTACGATAATTGTCACAAACAAATTGACGAACGGAAATCAAATTTTTGACTATATTAGGAGTAATTAAAACATTATTTAAATGAAGAGGGCGAAAAGGCGTAGGCAAAATACTATGTCCAGAGTTAGTAACGGGAATAGAATGCCCGTCACCAACAGTAACATATGAAAAAAAATACACGAATTAAAAACATCACTAAGATTATTGACATTATCATTAAGATGTGAGGACGCACCTGTGTCCATATTCCAATTACCGTAAGTAGGATACTGTAAAGTCCCGGCAGTAAAAGCATGTGGCAAAATAGTTTCTTGACCCGCGTGACCCACGCCCCTTTGACCTACACCCCCCATCTGAACCGGAGGACAATTCTGACCCCCTTATGGAAGCATATCACTATTCTGAACCGGGTAACACAAAGGACCTGGCAAACCCCCTTGAAATTGTGGAACCAGGTATGGTGACTGGGTTGTCATACCAATTTGACCTGCCGAATCCCTTTGAACTTGTTGACCCCCATTCTGAACCGGGTAACCCATTGGACCTGTCGAACCCCCTTGGATATGTTGAACCTGATACCATGTTAGAACATTATAAACCCCTTAGGTATTACTTTATTATTGACTATTATTTATAATGGTAAAACCCTAGATGCCCTGAACCCACAAACCGGGCTTGAGCCTATTTATTCCTTAATACTCCCTCACAGTTCGAGCGGAGAAATCGCAAAAGCTCGAACTGGAGTAATAAACTAGACAAGATTAAGAAAAACATAACTTTAGTCGACTCGTAACAAAACCGTACCAACGGTCGGCTAAGTCGACTGGTAACACAACCGTACCAACGGTCGACTTTAGGGACCGGTACCAACGGTCAACTTTAGTCGACTGGTAACAAAGCCGTACGAACAATCGACTAACAAACAAACAATAAAATAACTATAATTTTTTTTTATTTTTTATTTTTTTTATTTTTTTTTAAGAACAAAATTCGATCTTAATCATATTAACATATTAAAGGAGAGCAAAAGTACAAAGTTATAGTAAACCGAAACTGGAGAAAAAGTACGAAGTTGTTGGTGTAAATCTGCTTTCCTTTGCTCCACTTTTTCTGCTTGCCTTCTCCTTCTTTGGCGCCACGGTGTTTAATGATTTTTTTTAAGGATCGGTGTTTTAATGATAGGGTTTGACGGGGTGGCTTAGGGGGAGGCGGCTCAACTTAGCCACCTAGGTCTGAGGATCAGACCTGCTCTGATAGCATGAAGGAAAAAGTGTTTCGTTTATTAATTACCGACTGATGAGATACATACGTGTGTATATATAAGATACAAATAGACCTAATGCTAGTTATAATCCAATACTAACTCTATAGCCCACAAACATAAACCCACTAACAATATACGACTAACAAAATCTTCTTTGTATCCAACCTAGTGTCTGAAAACATTAGAAGAGAGAGAGATTAGGTTAAGATGAAATGAGTTGTTTGTACTAGAAAATAGATGCAAATATATAGCTAATTCGATAGTTGTGATGCAGCAGAAGAAACATAGAGAAATGTACAAAATTATGGGTGCCGGTCTCTTTCGATTTCGTACAAATACGGGATCTTGTAGGTTAGTCATTACATATGCAATATGTACAAGAACCAAAAGTTTATAGTCAAAGACGTTGAAGTTAGAGAACATTGAGGACTTATTTTGATAAATTGCTCAATTTAAGTGGTGACGAGAGTGAGTTACCGATTAGTCCTGGATATAGAAGTATCAAGAAAGGTAAATAGAGGGGGAAGCTTCGGATTTTGATAGTAATGCTATGTTCTTAAGAGATCCTTTAGGAAGATGCATGGCAATACCTGGATTAGTTGGTTATTAAATGCTGATACATAAAATGATACTCAATGAATGTTTGCTCTATGTAAAAGAAAGATCCTACCGTGCTTACCATCAGTGTTAAAGCATGTAGATGAGATAGTATTTCCTTTTTATTATGTGGTTACTGTACGATTTTATACCATGGTAAATGTTTTTCTTTGCCAAAAATGTCATGCTGGATGAGAGCATGGTATGTACTGATGCAAGCATATACCCTGATTAACGGGTTTACCAGTTTATTATTTATTTGGGTTCATTTAGGCTACACAGTTAGTTTGGGATTAAATGCCTGTTGATGTTTGGATACTGCATAGTTGTTGATGTAAACTTGTTCATTTGTAAACATCTCATGCAACCATAGTAAGTTGATACACGAAGTTGCACTACAACAAAAGATAGGACGGGCGAGGAGAGTTTCGGCGGGGACGCCCTTGTCTCCGCCGAAAGTCGCTAAACGACAAAAACTGTGCTGAGCTGGCACAAAGTCTCGCTGACCGTTTACTAAATTTTCAACGCTACTTTTCGGCGGGGACATGTTAATTCCCACATTTGACAAATATTGACCAAACTAAGAAAGCTTAATTGTTCCCGCGTTTTTTTCCCGCTCCCACTTTCGGCGGGGACACGTCCTCGCAGAAAGTAAGGATGGGTTTTTGGCGGGGACATGTCCCCGCCGAAAGTATTAAACATTTTCCCTCCTAAAAGCTAGCTATATTCGCCAATATTTTCTGTCTTTTGGCGCGCCAAAAGTACTGGCGCCAATTTTTCCCGCCAAGGTTTTACTTATATATAACCTAACCTTGGATGAGAGACCGGCAAAACGCAAATAACCAAATCACTAATTCCCACAAAACACACATAACAATGGATGGTTACACGCCGAAAGAGGAGTGGTCAAAGGTTTTATCGTCGATGCTCCTCTTTGGTGAATCAGTTTGGCATGTTCAAGCGTCCCCGCCGAAAGAAATTAAAACAACAGTGGAAAATACTTTCTGCGGGGACATATCCCCGCCAAAATGTTTAAATAATTAATATAATCACTTGATTAATTAGCTTTTTTGTTTAATTTATTCTAGTTTTTGGCGGGGACATGTCCCCACTGAAAACTGTTGCCACGCTGGACAAAATTTGACTGGCTAAAAGGCGGTGGGACCCACATGTTGCCGCCCAAAGTTGTCAAACGTCCCCGCCGAAAGTATCAGAGGCCAGCTTTCGGCGGTGACGTTTCGGCGGTGACGTGTCCCTGGCGGAAGGTTATTAGCGGGGACATGTCCTTGCCGAAAGGGGAAAAATGTCCCCTCCGAAAGCAGTCATTGTTGTAGTGTTGTATCATAGCTGATTAGAAAACAAACAGCTGCATCATAAGTCATATACGACGTTTTGTATCAAACATCGTTGAGGGTCTCCTTTACCTTTACCATGCATGTTACCATAAATTATACTATGATCATGTAATTGCATATATCATATGGTTTTCCACACACCATACAAAAGGTTGTTCTTGACATGCAGTAAAAGCTCCGATGGGTCAATAGGATGGAGTAAGGGTAGTGATGACAAGTTGGGGGGTGGGTATTTTGTCAAATTGGGCAATCTGTAGCTACATGTCAGGTTGATCAAAACCACATTCTGTCCAAACATTTTTTATAATTAATTAGTGTGTTAAAGACTATCGCAATTAACGTACAAACTTAGCCCAAGTAGACCCATTTATTAATCAATGGATAGAAGTTGCCACCTCTAATAAACGGTGAGTGTAGATTTTGTCTTTACATTACATTCCACCTCCCCCATTACCCTGCTCCGGCGGGATTGGGTATGTTGTCGTTGTTGTTTCAAGTTTTACACAAGGTAATGTAGTTTTTAATCATTAGATAGCATAATGATATTAAATATACTTTTAGGTATGGGAGATGGTGTATTTGGTGGAATGGAGATTCCACATAGAAAGAATTTGGGAATTTAGATATGGTATATAGGTATTATAAGTATATATTAAAGGAGACTCAAAACGTCGCCGTTTTGGACGCCGTTTTACACGGGCTTTTCCCGCCAAAATTATTGGGCTAACCCTAGCCTGCTTCTATGATCTGCTTTTGTTCCTATAACCCAAGGTCAAGAGATATCGCCCCCATTTCTGCTTCTACTCCTTTCTAGAACTCGCTTTCCCGATCTGATAACACAAATCCAGAACATCAAAACCACCTTATACCCACACACAACATTATCAAAACATCAATGAAAATCTATTATGGATTTAATGGTTCTTAATTTCGTAATCTTTTTTGCCCTAATTTTAAGCGGGCCGGCTGATGTGGTATTGATTTTGAGGTGCACGGTGATTTTAGGTACGGGTGATATGAAGCAACAAGTTTCCTTACAAAATCGTTGGGTGTTGCGGCTACAGAAGATTTAGTATAAGGAATAAGGTATGATTACAGCTTAATCTTTTGGGTTATGTACCTAAACAAGTTAATGGTAGATTATTTTTATTTTTATTTTTGATTCCCAGTGAAAGAGGATTATTCATTTATTCCATTGCGTATGTGTGTACGATACCTTGCGTTAACGCAATGACCATATATACGGTCAAATCAACCCATCAAAACCAAATGATTCGATTAAACAATTCCTGGGATGTAAGGACTTTATTTGTTTACTTATTTATTTTTAAATTTTTTTTTATTTGTATAATCTTAGGATTTGAATCGAATTGGTTGCAGCAAGAGGAAGGTGAATTTGAAGGTATTAAAGGTTCTTGCAATCGGACAGAAGGTATAACAACAACTTTTTGATTTCATTTTTAATTAACGATTTTATGATATAGATCTAACGTAGGTAGTATTGACTCAGAAGAATAGAGATAATAGTTGCACCCCAATTTGTTAACTTGACAGAAAAATGGCCATTGTTTAGCTTATAAATCTTTATATCCTCATGTTTTGAGGCATTTACACATCCCCATAATAACACAAAACTAAAGATTGTGATGAAGCAGTGGAAAACAGCTGGGCTTTTGGACATCTTTATTTGGGCATGTACTGTGATAGATAAGCTTAAATAAAACTAATGGTGAAAGTGTAAATAGCAACTATGAGATTTGCATTATTTGGGTCATTATGAGTAATTTATAGGTTTACATTCCAACAAGAGTTGTATTTTAAAATTCAAACCTTGATATCTTTGACTTTAGAACTCTCTGAAAAGTATAAGTAATTACTACAAAATGCCTAATTTAAGTTACAATTTGCTGGAACAGGTGGCTTCGTTGGACGAGTAAATACCAGCTGCAGTTCTCATGAAAATGATGCATGGATGCAACGTACTGGCCAAGGTAGGACCGACGTACTGCCAAGGAATGACGCCTAATAAGGTGAGCTTGACATGGGTTCTTTATGTATTTCGGCAAAGTGGGGCGTCTGAGTTTGGTAAAATTGTGCATCGTTATATTGAGAAATATGTCCTTTTCTCTATATGCACAAACCACCACTTAGTCTTATAAACTGCTGACGAGCCCAAATTAAGGGACCATAAGGTTTATCAGTTTCCATACACTTTTGTGTAAAATTCTACTTTTTATAAGGACAATTAATAAAGTTTATTAATTTGGTTCGTTTGTGTAGGTTTAGAGCTGTTGACGAATATATTATAAACGAAGTATGAGTTGTTACGCGACTTGGATAAAAAGTCTGCACGCTACGACTTCTGAACTTATGTTTGTATATAATGTCTATGAGGATATATTGTTTAGGTGCATCTCTTATCCTGAACATAAAGCAACAAGACCAGAATTCATTCACTGTCAGCACGGCTGAGGGAACAACCACACCAGTGTGTCCTTCTTTCAGAAGCATGGGTGGCCTACACAATGTTGCCAAATGTGTACATTTAAGTAGTATGGATATTAGCATTTTGAAACAGTTTTATTGACACAATACACGGACAATCACTTGAGTTGTACTAACTGTCGGCAACCTTATGTTATTGCAGTCAATTATCAAAGAGCAAAAAATGATTTTGGCAGTTTATGTGCTAGCGGCAGTCGAAGATCTTCAAACACATGATTGGCACCACACTTTCTGTAATATTATTAGATCAACAGGTACAATATCTATTTATGAAACATTACGACGTGTATTCAGTCTCTTAAATTACTCATTGTACTGATTCACTATTTAATAGGGAGGAGCGATACAAGCAAACGTGGAATCATGTGAGAGGAACCGTTTCGACAATACACTCCAGATAAATGGCACATACACCATTACCGGGTTTGGCTTCCTCGACACAAAAAGATAAGATGGATGCAGACCCTGCCCAATCGGCTTACACTGATACTAGGAAGGTTTACTGACGTGCAGCCATTTTCTAGGACTGGATTCCCGCTACACCATTTTAATTTCGCTGCATACAACGAGCTACCTGCACGTGCAGACAACAATGATGCGATATTAACAGGTACATGTAGATAATATTGCTAATATATGTACAGTATTCGTTTTAACTACTGGATTCCACGTTTACAGATTACATTGCATGTGTGCTGCACGTTGGAGATGTTCGCGATGCTGGAAACGCAACCCAAAGAAAGGTGGCGTGGCGAGATATCATACTTCGGAACCTGCAGTGAGTCCTGTTATCCCTCACCTGTTATATATACCTTACATCAATAACCGCATTATCTTTTTCAAATTGTAGAGCCGAGACGATCAGATTCACTCTGGAACGAAAAAGCTAGGAGCTTTGATGTTGACGAATACGAAAACGCCGCAAAGCCGACAATAATGGCTGTTAGCTCATGTTGGGTGAAGACATATGAAGGTAATTTTGTAATTATATACACACGCCTTGAATACGTACAAGGGAAGTTTTTTGATATACAATGTGCAAGGTGCAGGACTACAACTTTCGAACACACCCGCCACCTATTACTATCACAATCCGGATATCCAAGAAACAGATTGCATACTAAGCATGTAAGTACCTATTTAATTATGGTTCTATAAAAATCCGTGGGCTGTGCCACAACGAAACTAAAATAGCCTACTTACACAGGTATGATCAGCTGTTAACGCCTCCAGTGATACAAAATGTGCGGCCATACCGATATGACAACATAGACGAATTGGTGAGAGAAAATCCGCAGAACCAAACGGTACACACCCTAAACTTACTTCCATATATTATCAGCAATACAAGTACTAAGCATTTAATAACTTTTGCAGAACGTGAGATTTACAGTCATCGCAACGATCTCAGAAATCGTTCCCGGAAGAGCTTGGTACTTCCGCAGATGTCGATGGTCACAGAATGCAATAAAGTTGTATCAGAACAGGGTTACACAGACATGTATGCAACATTTTTTAATTGAATCTATAAAAGAAAAGGCGGACTACATCCTTGACACAGTTAAGGAGAGTGGGCCACATTTATTGACACCGGCTGAACCCAATGCAACAGCCACCATCATAGACACACAGACACAAGAACAGGTTTTACTGTTAACAGGTCCACAAGCAGAAACCAAAGATACACCAGAAGTGGTTGCACCAGTAGAACTGCCAGCCATGCCTCCTACACAGGAAATTGTACAGGTGTTCGCTCTTGCTACACCACAGGTACTTGCACCAGCAGAAGAGCCACCAACCACGCCTCCCTCACAGGAAATCCTGCAAGTCTCAAGTTTACCCACCGAAGAACATGGCGAGGGCACAACCGTAGACATTACCAAGGCTGAAGCAACAAGGACGTCTGTTCGCCGACTACTGCTAAAAGACAATATGCAGCAACAGCCAACAAGAAGTGCAAAAAGAACAAAGCAAGAATAAGAACATCAGGACGGTATCTGTCAATACAACTACTTTGCTATAGACTCTTTTTCTGTAGAACTGCTTTTCATTCTCGAGGACCGAGGACAGCCCTACACAGTGGATACTAAATTTTTTTTAAACCCAAATAGATGCGGTGATGCAAGATGCGCCGCATCTAACTAAAAAATACTAATTTTTTTTTAAACCCAAATAGATGCGGCGCATCTATCTTTTAGATACGCCGCATCTATCTTAGATTGATTTTATAGTAGAAAATTACTGTCCAATAACCAACGCGATAAAACGACGCCCGGGCGCAACGCGCCGGACCGTCGCCAATCTCGTTCAAAAATAACATATGATAGTTCCCTATACCTCATTGCACTTAGTAATGGGTACCATCAGGATGACTAAAATTTTGGTACTGGTATGCATCCTTGTATAGCTGTATATGTGTGTGAGAGCAGAACTAAAATCCACTTTCTTGATTGACATTTATCGTCACTACCTTGTTATCTTTTTTGCAGAAATGAAGAGTCGTTATCATCACAACTTATTCCCACATTCTTATGCTTGTCGCGATCAGCAAGATGTTGGATTTTTTTGGGGGGTACCATCTGTCTCCCATGGTCATGTTGGATGCTTTTGTCTGAGGATGTCGACTTTGAATTTGGTATGCATCACATTACCATACCCTGGGTATGTATTGAATCTTTAGTTTGGGTTGTTCGTAACTTACCCTTACAATGTTGGACTGAAGACAATTCATTATACTTACGAATTGTGAATTACGGAAGTTTGCACATATTGTGTTGGATGTATCATGTATGTATGGATCAATTGTGTACACTCAGGAAGGTAGCCTTGTTGGAAAGTAATGAATATCTGAGTTAAATGATTGGAACATCAGTGGGGCTGATTTTATTCGGTCACAATTATTGTTATAAATTTTGATGAATTTTGGTTTATGTGTACATTAAAAATATCTCTGACGGGAAATCGTTCTAGTTGTGTCTGTGTTTGTTTAGGGCTATGCTCATTGCAGCGTCAAAACAGAAAGCATCCGAGTGCATGTCTTTTTGCATCGCTGAATGAATTCTGTTTACATCAACAAAGTTTGGTAAATAACAACTGGATGGTATCGACCAAGTGCAAACTTGTGATGAAGCGACTGGAACCTATAGGTGCATTTTATTGTTTTAACCTACTCTATTTTTAGCGGGTTGGTTCGGGTTACGTTTCATATCATAAGGGTCAAACGGGTAGATAAAAAAATCAGCTCAATAGGAAATGGGTCGAAATTCCAACTTTCTAAGTCATTTATTCGAAAAGTCAGATTATTATTTGAAATAATATATGTTTTTGTAAATTAGATTCAATAAACTGGTAAGTGGTAATTTATCATTTTTTATTGTCAAAAATTGTTTGGGTCGACTACCTGATGTATTCAACCTATTTTGCCACCTTTACTTGAACCTGTTAACTCTTGTTATTTTTATAGAAAAAAATCCTGTTCATCATGACAATTTCAAAGGATATGTATCACTTAGTCGTATCTTCTTTTCATCGTTTGTAGGTATGTCCAAGACCAATAAAGATGTTCAATCTAAAAAGGATATGTTACTAACCTTAAAAGCGATTGACCTATTAGACCTTAAGACTATGTGTAATGGGCGATGTTGCTCCCAATTTTGCGCCAAAAAGGCCCCAACAGCGCCCCTATGCCCAAAACGGCGGGGCGCTGTTGCTCCCAAATTTGGTTCCCAGGTTGTGCTGACAACGCCCAAGCATGTGTACTTCTTTTATTTTATTTATTTATTTTTTTTTTGTTGTAGTTTTGTTTTGTTTGTGTTTTTTTTAGAGAATGTGTAGTTGTTTGAGATGTAAAGTTTAGAAAACTTGTAAAATGTTGAATATCTTAGCAAATTGAAACTACATTAAACATCAAATAGAATACATTAAACATCAAATTGAACCTACATTAAACAACCACTTGAAAAAACAACGAACAATTAACGTAAACAACGAACGAAATTACAAACGAAACTACGATACGGAAATTAAAAGAAGCTATCATCTGAGTCTGGCCAACCATCTTCCTCGGATTCAGAAGATGGTGGGAACCAACCACTTTCCCAGTTCGCCCTACGTTCTGCAGCCTCCCTGGCTTGCTGCTCCAAACGAGCAGCTTCTTCTTCTCATTCACGTGCCTCAAACTCTAGTAAGACTTGCATATCTGCGTCCATTTGTCGGATTTGTTCATCTGTTAACCCAAACGGATTTTCCGGTGGATTGTTAACCGGTGGATTGTTAACTGGTGGATTGTTAACCGGTGGATTGTTAACCGGTTGAGATGGAGATGGAAATTCATGGGGTGGACTGAAAACCGGAAATGTTTGTTCATGGGGTGGACTGAAAACCGGAAAGGTTTGTTCATGGGGTGGACCGGGGAATTGTTGTCCAAAATCCTTTTGGCGAGGTGGAGATGGAAATTGTTGCCCGAAATCTTTTCTGGAAGATATTTTGAATTTGAGATCTTGAATTTGAATGTGTTTGTGTGTGATATTTGCTGCTCCAAACAAGTATATTTATAGTGATTAAAAATGTGTTTGAATTTGAAATTTGAATTTGAATTTGAAATTTGAAATATATCCCGCCCACGTTTTTTATTTTGAATCTGAAACTTTTTTTATTTTAAATGTTTAAAATGTAATATTTAGTGATTAAAAAAAATAAAAAAAAGAAAAGAAAATGAGTGTCACGTGTCAAACAACGCCCCAATCACCACTACACCACTTTTTCAACAAAGCCCCATAATACCCCACATTTTAGATTGGAAGTTGTAACACCCCCAAATTTGGTTTGTGGCAGCGGAAAAGTAATTTGGGTGTTACGGTGAGGATCGAAGTTCAAATCTCAGAAAACGGCCCGGAAAGGGCGTTTTGAAAGTTATATGTCATTTAAAATAATATTTTTGATACAACGGTAAATCATTTGATTTGAAAACCCCATACAAAGATGTGATAATTTGGAAAGAATGACATATTTGATTTTACACCATTTAAGTTATCAGAGTAAAAGATGCCCGCTCCGTGTCTTGTCCTGCTCCGTTAATTACCTGAGATAAACATGCTTAAAACGTCAACACAATGGTTGGTGAGTTCGTGGAGTTTATAGAAAATATCTCTCTTTGAAAGGTGTATAGTTATAATAGTTCTTCATGAAATAAATAAAGAGTTGCGTTATATAAAATCCACAAGTGAATAATGTATGATCTTCAAAATCATAAGTTTCATATTACAAATGCAGTTGAGCTACGTTGTTATATGCTCGAAATGGGATGTTGAATCAGCTTTTAGATGAAATAATATACCAAGCATTTTGAGTTGTCTGGTGTAGAATTTTTAGTTAAATCACATATGATAACAACTAAAGTTCAAGTACAAGATTTACAATCACATCATATAATGAAAATGATAATCTAGAATCTGAAGTCTATCAGTATAAAGTGGTGGTCTTCTAAATACAGCTGTATCCTAGGATATATATGAAACATTCATATATTCATAAAGTTATATTGCCCTAAGCCTCATGACACGCAAAACGTTAACATAGTACCGGAAAACGGCGGTGTCCCACCAGGGTCACTGATGGGTTTTTATGGCCCTCGTGTTAATAGGTACTTGCCAATTCCTATTTTTCTCAAATATAGTGTATCGCGACTAAATACGACTAACCATGTAGGCATTCCGTCACAGTATTTAGTGGGATAGGTCGTCAGCCTCTAACAGGTTTCGAAGCTGTCCACTATATTCGCGCTCACCGCAGTGATTAATGGCTCATGATAAAGGGACTTTCGGCAATAAGGTGTGCTTAGGCAATATAGGTGAATCATGCGTAATTTTAGTATTGGCAATTATTTATAGTGAAATGCAGAAATATCATGTTAAAGTAGCAGTACATTCATTTGTCACATAAATGCATACAGTAAGCCTCAGTATCATTTTACATCAAGTAGTTCAGAGATGTTATGTTTCAAGTTCCGTGTTTAAGCTAAACAGACAATTTGCACATATAATGAGCATGTATTCCTTTCAAGTATAATTCAAATAGGTAAAGCGTAGTTGATAGTTTTGAGTAATTCATGAGAGTTTTCAAGTAATATAAAACAGTTAAAGCATGTATCTCCCCCAAAAGAGTTATTAAAAACAAGTGTGAAAAGTAGGGGCCACGACTCACGATAAATCATAAGAGTTTTCATAGTACTTATAGAAGTATAAACGTCAAGCAAATCATATATTTGATAATGAGTAAAACATTTACAAGCATGTATCTCCCCCAAAAGAGTTATTAAAAGCAAGTATTAAAAGAGGGGGCCACGACTCACCTTATGCGTTCCTGGTGATGGTAAAAATAACTCAGAGATGATTATAACAACTTCGATATAGAACCTGGTAAATATATATAAATACTGAGAATCTGACTAATTTCTAGTGGTGTATGTGTATGAGTGGTGGATGATGATTGACTAATGATCAAATCATTGAGAGTGAAGGTGTAATATGATCAGGGTGCTTGCACATCTCGTAAGATCATATCTTTAACGAGTAAATACGATATTAATATGAAATATTTCTATCGCTATTACTAATATGCAAATGTAATGCACTTATGCATATAAAGTAAAGATATGGTGCTAAAATGAAAAAGAAGATAAAAATGACAAGTTAGTACAGTTGGTCCTTGGTCTTTTCAGGATTACATTTCCTACCCTAACCGTGGTTTGCGTTACGTCGTTAGTCCTTATTTAGTCCATAGTCCGATAATCGTCCAGTAATTGTCCAATAGTCCATATAAGACTTGAAGTTCAATAATATGTCAATTTCAGTCCTTTACAACTGTTTTCACAGCTTCAGTCCCTTAGTTTCCAGGTTTGGCAGTTTTAGTCCTTTTCGGTTAAGTCGCGTTACATTTTTAATCCTTTTTGTATAAAAATGACGGGAAAAATATTCTGAAAATTTTTATAACTTTATTAAGTTTATTTTAACTTATTTCAATTTATTATTTCAGAAAATAAATCATTTTTGCATTAATGGGCCATTTAGCGATTTGTGACATAGCCCGTTAAGAGTTTTGGAGGCGAGGACGTGAAAATAGTTTCGGGCTTGGATTTAGGCTATTTTTAGGATTCCAAAAATATATCATATGGGCCTGATGGGCCTTGTTATCGAAATTCCTTGTTGGGCTTGGTTTATGGCCCAATCGAATAGTTATGAAATTTTCTGAAATTAGTTTGCTAATTCCTAGTGAAAGTCGATTCAAAAGGCATTGTTTTTAGTGTGATAACAATCTTATGGAGTCGAATTTAGAACATGAAAATTTTAGTTTGCTAGCTTGTCATTCGAGTGATGTAAAAGTTTATATATATTGTGTACAGGTTTTCGAAAATATAACAAAGGTTTTTGGGCTAGTCGAATGAAGAAATTTTGTGAGTATTCTATGAAATTTTTCTAAGTGCTTGGTTCTAGTCGAGTGGCGTTAAAAAGAAGTTAATTTAGGTGTCGAGATGGGGTTATGAGAGGGATCTCAAAACACGAAATAATTAGTTTGTCATGTGAACTATTGAGAATGATAAAAATTTTTAGGTGTTGCCTGAAAGGTTCCGTATTAAATAAATCGAGAAGTGTTTTGTTCGAGTGGATTGTTAGCTAGTAATATCTTGGATATTTTTCTGTTTCTTTTCACTGATTTAGCGTGGGTCTTATAGTTTATGTTCGAGTCGATTTAGGGTGATATTTAAGAGATGGTCATAGGTTAGGCGTGACTTGGGTGGTTCGACCAACTTAAATTTGACATATCCCCTCTAGCTTTTGTTAACCCGGTTGAACTCGAATGAATAACATGTGCATGCAACTATATGAAGGGTTATTATATACGACTGAAGCAAAGTGATGCATGGTATGCTTATATGTTAATGTGTAAGCTAAATTTGTGACAGTGTGATATATGAAATATATGTTCGAATGGAGTGATAGATATACATGCATGAATACGTGATATAATTAAGAAGGGATGTGGAGACTTACTTCACCTTTTGGAAAGGTGGTAGAGACTTATGGCTTGTCGAGACGAAACACGAAATGAACAGCTACTTGCTTTGGACGTCCTATTCCTACCCGGTTATGTTCACTGGTTGAACAAAGGTAGTTTTAAATGAAGGTAGTTGGATAGTGAAATAAGGGTGAAAGTGGTTGTGGGGTTCGAATGAACTTCAAAGAAGGGACAATGGTTTGAAATGATTATTATGTGACTTGAGTGAATCGGTTTTGCTTCCACATACTCGACAGAAAGGTCTTTGTGTGTTTTAAGGGATATGTTGATTTTGATGGAAGGTGATGGTGATAGAGATTAGCAATGAGCGAATGATAGAGCCTATATAGAGAAAATATCTCCAATTTGTTTGACCTCTTGACTGATGATTGCCTTGTACTGTTAACATAGGACACTTGTGTGATGGTATTCTCATTTGAGTGTGAGAGTAGTTGTGGTTTTGTAGGTTAGCTATTGTATTGTTCTTGTCCTTTTGGTTCTTATACGTGGACATGTTTATTGACCACAAGTTATACTTTTGTATCTTGGAATGTCCATATTGATGAGTTTGTGTCAAAATGATTACAGCCAAATCATGTTTAACGTCAAGTTGTCAAGTGCTATATTTAGTTGGGTTCTTTGATATTACAGTAGTCAATTACCTGATACGTTTGAATGTGCATCATGTCGTGTTTGGTATTAATAAAGGTGTCGAGTTTTTAGAAGTAGGTAGCGAGTAAGGCATGAAGAAAAATAAAAGTGAACCGGTGGAAAAATCTTGGTGCCGTGGTGATGACGGGTTGTGAAGTTGAGTTGGTTTTATAGTTTACAATGTATAATTTGTCATGTTGGTTCTATAAATTTTGCGTGGGAGTTTCAGTATATGTGTTTGTGTCGATCGTTTAAAAAGAAAAGGAATAAAGGAGTGCAACAATTTCATTAAATGGGTTAAGTGGGTTGTGAGGTTTAGTTGGTTTGGGCTAGCTCGATGGGTTAGTGGCAATTAGGGTTTATTGGTGGTTGTTGGGCCGAATGGTTATGGGTCCGGTTGGTTTGTAGTGGTAGCTTAGGATTATGGTTTGTGTTTTGTTTAAGTGAGATTATGTGATATTTAACTTGGTTAAGTGTAGTGAACTAATTAAATGAATAGGGTTACTTGTCGTTGTTTATAAGAAAGTGATGTTGCGTCGGAAACTATAATCTCTAACGTTGGTGTGTTTAATATATACATGCGTATATATATAATGCATGGCTATTAACAAGTGATAATGAAAAGTTTAAATTTTTAGCAAAAATAGGCGTTAGGAAATAGTGATTCGAGATTGTTATTAATCACTAAGATTGATTACAAGGGTTTTTCACAGGGTCTGACAGTACTTCCCTCCTCATTCGAATTCCGTCCCGGAATTCAAGTCTAAAATGACTACTAAGAGTGGTTTACGGGGATAGATTGTAGAGATATTTCTTATTTGAACATCAAAGAAGCGAGATTCTCACTATATTTATTCGTACCAAGTGGATTAAATTCGAAAGTTTGATCAACAGTTGAATTCATAGCCGACGAATAGTAAAAATAACGGTCAAGAGTAGGAAGTATTTATTACTGAATGTCTAGTGTTCTAACGGTCGAGACTAGGGGATTTTTAATGGTAGCGGTTTGAAATTTAATGATAGTGAATAGTAGAATAGCGGGTACTATTTTTACCTACTTTTTCTATTTACTCTCTCCTTTTTCCTCCACTTTATTCTCCTTTTCATCTTTTCACCCTTTTCAATTATTCTCATCATTCAAATTTCATCTTCTTCACTCCATCTCTTCTCCGAAAAAAAAAAAAATGCCACCGATCGCCATAGTTTTTGCAGCCATGTTCATCATTTTCGTCGTTGCTGGTTTGGTTCTTCTTCCCGGCGAAGATACCCGTGGCTGGATCGGATACTTGTTGGTTATCGTACCCCTCACAATCCTAGCGATTTTTGCGGATAATTTTTGGAAGTGATGGTCGCGCGTAGGTGCTTAGAATGTAGCTTTGTTGTGGGTCGATGTAATGCGGAATAATTTCTCGTTTATGTTTATGTTAAGTTGTTGTGTGTAATGGTTCGCTTTTGTGTATTCAGAATAATCAGGGTACTTCATCCTATAGTGGGTCTTGCTATGACTGGGTTGGGGTGGTGTCTGTTTCTATAATAGGCCAATCGGTTGAAGGTTGTATGTTTTATGTTGTGTTTCATGTACTGTTAGCACTTTTGATGTTAATCATGTCGTTATGTATTAACCTCCATGGTTTCTAATGAAATTTATGTTGTTTGTGTTTTTCGTAGATTGTTGTGAATTTTTTTTTTTTAAAGTTTCTAATTTTCGTAATTTCCTTGTCTTCGTATAATAGTGAAATGAGTGATGAGTGTAGATCTGACTGGGGTTGGTTAAAAGTAAAGTTGATGAACAAATTATTTTGTCTCAAGATTCTGTTGTTGGAATGAAAATTGTTATTAAAATTTCGAAAGGATAACTGTCCCATTTATACATGATTCTTCCTAAATTATACATAGGTAGCTAAGCTATGTACAATTTAGGACCAAATAATGTAACTCTTGGTTCAGCATTTATGTTTCTTCAAAGAGTTTTATCTGGTTTAATTGTAATAATTTCGTCACAAAGTAGGGCTGTTTCTAGAAAAAAAATAATAATATAAATTTCTGTTCATTTTTCGAGGATAAGTCAAAATTGTCTAAGATAACATTTGGACATCTTGGATATATACTTAGGTTTTAGGTGGAATTCCATTGCAATATGGTAATAACTTAGTATTTGATCATGATAAAATTAATTAAATTCTTGAGATGCTATTAGTGTACTTGTTACATAACGATTAATGGTAGAGAGGTGTAATGGAAATGGAAATAGACGTAGATTTTTATTATCATGGAAATATTACAAGGTAGATTTTTCCCACAGTAGAAAGATAACTTTTACACTTAGGTTACATCCATCGTACCTAAGGTAAATACAAACGGAAATACAACTTAGATAGTCCTAACTAGAGTTTATTTATTTTACAGCAGGAATCCATACATCTGCTTAACCTAGAGGTCATTCTTGGGTACTGCTGGGCTCTTTTAACGAGTCTTCATTCTTTTGCATCCATCTTGGCCTTCCAGTTGGCATTGTAGTTTGGGCAATGGCTCTTGTAATGCCCTATTGCACCACATCCGTGGCATATTATGGATGAATGCTGCTCCTTTCTTTTCATAACTTTGCAGTCACTTGTCTTGTGGCCTGTCCTCCTGCACCTCCCGCATATTGCAGTGCAATATCCGGTGTGATGCATCTTACATTTTAGGCACAGGGGTTTATTTCCTCGGTAGTTGTCTCGGTTGGTAGGGTTGGTGACGTAGTTTCCTTCCATTTCTGGGTCGAGCCTTTGCTGGCGAAGGTAGTCAATGCGGTCTTGTAGATGATTGCGGGTGCAAACATCATTGTGAAACTCGCATTCGTTGAGGGTAAAGGGTCTTTTCTCCTCATGTCTTTGCTTTTGGTTATTTTTCTTAAGTGCAATATTCTGCCTAATTCTTTGGGTACACGTGCGGATTGGTTTAGTTGTTGTCCTTGACTTCTTTAGGCATGCTTGCCTACATCCCATGAAACGTTCATGGTTATGCTTACAAGGTATAAACTTCTTTCTTTCTTTGCTTGTCATATCATTGTTGTTTAGACGGACTGTTGAGGTGACTTCCATTACTACTTCAACGATTTTGTTTACCATTTCCTCGATGGTTTTAGGGGTCATGATTGTTGTGGGCACCACGTGGTTCATGCTGTCCATTCCCTATGAACATTACATGAAACGTTGATTTAGTATTTACTTTATCGTTAGAAGAATTCAAGTAGTAAGATATTTTGTATGTTAATGCTAATAATGTGGTCTCAATACGAAATCAAATCAACTGAGGATCATAGAAGTACGATGTGTCTAGGTAGCATCGTAAAATAATAATCAACTCTTGATATGTGATTGTTAAGGAGTACATGAATTTATTCACAACAGTTGAAGTTTAACAACTTCCTCTTCATTCATCAAGTTTCTTCTGAATATTTGTTCTTGGAATTCTATGTTTCATTGATTCATGTGGAATTATTTGTTTATTCAAGAGAGTAACAATTAGTGAGGTTTTGCATGACTCTTTGCACTTACAGCATCATGATAAGGTTGAATGAGAGGAATTTGTTTCCAACAGGAAGGTATACGAAAGGATAGCTATTATACATTAAAAGTCGATTACAAGCTCTGGAAGTTATTGGAACTACATGAACTACTAACCAAAACTATTTGGTTTATTTAGTACAGCAACGATACTTAAGATCAGTTACGTCTCTGACGTAGACGTCTAACTTCTGCCTCAAGATCCAGTTGTGCAGCTTCCATGGCCGAGAAACGTTCTTGGCATGCATTCATCTGATTAGCTAACATGTTTTCCAAGGCTGCAATCTTTTGGCTTTGGGTTCTTGCTGTGTCTCTAGCTAACCATAATGCTCTTTCAATGTCTTCAATTCTAATGTGGGTTTGAGTATGGCCTCTACCTAAACAGCGGGTTCTGGCATCCAAGTTTCTAAGTTCTTGTTCATAGTTGTCCTTCATGTTACCAATGTTCACTCCTAAACCAAACACTTCTCGTCTCTCAGCATCGGTCCTCTTGAACAGGGTATCAATGTTACGGTCAAACCATTCAAATCGTAATGGATGTAACTCTTTTAACTGTTCAGAGTGAGCGTTTAGTATGCTGGTGTGTTGGTGAAGGCGAATCCATATGGAGTCTCGGGTGTCAACATTGTAGTCAGGAGATTTGGGTGAGGACACATCGTTTGGGACATCTGGCATGGAGAAATCTGAGGTATTGGGTAAGGGAGAATTTAGGTTGAGGTTTTCCCAGGTCATTTCTTGACGTGAACTTTGTCCAATCTCACATGTTGGTTGGCCACCAATCGGATCTGAATAGGATTCAGTTGCTCTCCTAAGTTTATGACGTGGAGGTGAGTGAGTAGGGGATGATGAAGATGAGTTCTGAGTAAGTTTTATGTTAGGTCGGGGTTGTGACATTTGAACGTAAGGGTCTTCAGTATTTGGTGTAATATGATAGCTAGGCGATACATGGGTAGTAGGAGGGGTTGTCTTAGCGATGTCAATGGGTAGAGAAGTCATGTTACTGTAGCAATTGAAAATAATAATTATGAGTATTTATATGTTTAAGATATAACGTCAAGTGTGAAATAATACAGTGTGTAATGTGTGAAGAATAAACATTAAGCATGTAAAGATTAGTACAAAACAATCTTAATAGGTAATGTATTGAGCACGGCAGTCTGCAGACACAGAAGGCATAAGATGATAAGGTGTAAAATCATTTATTTTGAAAATGTGGTTATAGTTCAATGTTTTAAAACGTTTGATTTCCTATAACCATAGGCTCTGATACCAAACTGTAACACCCCCAAATTTGGTTTGTGGCAGCGGAAAAGTAATTTGGGTGTTACGGTGAGGATCGAAGTTCAAATCTCAGAAAACGGCCCGGAAAGGGCGTTTTGAAAGTTATATGTCATTTAAAATAATATTTTTGATACAACGGTAAATCATTTGATTTGAAAACCCCATACAAAGATGTGATAATTTGGAAAGAATGACATATTTGATTTTACACCATTTAAGTTATCAGAGTAAAAGATGCCCGCTCCGTGTCTTGTCCTGCTCCGTTAATTACCTGAGATAAACATGCTTAAAACGTCAACACAATGGTTGGTGAGTTCGTGGAGTTTATAGAAAATATCTCTCTTTGAAAGGTGTATAGTTATAATAGTTCTTCATGAAATAAATAAAGAGTTGCGTTATATAAAATCCACAAGTGAATAATGTATGATCTTCAAAATCATAAGTTTCATATTACAAATGCAGTTGAGCTACGTTGTTATATGCTCGAAATGGGATGTTGAATCAGCTTTTAGATGAAATAATATACCAAGCATTTTGAGTTGTCTGGTGTAGAATTTTTAGTTAAATCACATATGATAACAACTAAAGTTCAAGTACAAGATTTACAATCACATCATATAATGAAAATGATAATCTAGAATCTGAAGTCTATCAGTATAAAGTGGTGGTCTTCTAAATACAGCTGTATCCTAGGATATATATGAAACATTCATATATTCATAAAGTTATATTGCCCTAAGCCTCATGACACGCAAAACGTTAACATAGTACCGGAAAACGGCGGTGTCCCACCAGGGTCACTGATGGGTTTTTATGGCCCTCGTGTTAATAGGTACTTGCCAATTCCTATTTTTCTCAAATATAGTGTATCGCGACTAAATACGACTAACCATGTAGGCATTCCGTCACAGTATTTAGTGGGATAGGTCGTCAGCCTCTAACAGGTTTCGAAGCTGTCCACTATATTCGCGCTCACCGCAGTGATTAATGGCTCATGATAAAGGGACTTTCGGCAATAAGGTGTGCTTAGGCAATATAGGTGAATCATGCGTAATTTTAGTATTGGCAATTATTTATAGTGAAATGCAGAAATATCATGTTAAAGTAGCAGTACATTCATTTGTCACATAAATGCATACAGTAAGCCTCAGTATCATTTTACATCAAGTAGTTCAGAGATGTTATGTTTCAAGTTCCGTGTTTAAGCTAAACAGACAATTTGCACATATAATGAGCATGTATTCCTTTCAAGTATAATTCAAATAGGTAAAGCGTAGTTGATAGTTTTGAGTAATTCATGAGAGTTTTCAAGTAATATAAAACAGTTAAAGCATGTATCTCCCCCAAAAGAGTTATTAAAAACAAGTGTGAAAAGTAGGGGCCACGACTCACGATAAATCATAAGAGTTTTCATAGTACTTATAGAAGTATAAACGTCAAGCAAATCATATATTTGATAATGAGTAAAACATTTACAAGCATGTATCTCCCCCAAAAGAGTTATTAAAAGCAAGTATTAAAAGAGGGGGCCACGACTCACCTTATGCGTTCCTGGTGATGGTAAAAATAACTCAGAGATGATTATAACAACTTCGATATAGAACCTGGTAAATATATATAAATACTGAGAATCTGACTAATTTCTAGTGGTGTATGTGTATGAGTGGTGGATGATGATTGACTAATGATCAAATCATTGAGAGTGAAGGTGTAATATGATCAGGGTGCTTGCACATCTCGTAAGATCATATCTTTAACGAGTAAATACGATATTAATATGAAATATTTCTATCGCTATTACTAATATGCAAATGTAATGCACTTATGCATATAAAGTAAAGATATGGTGCTAAAATGAAAAAGAAGATAAAAATGACAAGTTAGTACAGTTGGTCCTTGGTCTTTTCAGGATTACATTTCCTACCCTAACCGTGGTTTGCGTTACGTCGTTAGTCCTTATTTAGTCCATAGTCCGATAATCGTCCAGTAATTGTCCAATAGTCCATATAAGACTTGAAGTTCAATAATATGTCAATTTCAGTCCTTTACAACTGTTTTCACAGCTTCAGTCCCTTAGTTTCCAGGTTTGGCAGTTTTAGTCCTTTTCGGTTAAGTCGCGTTACATTTTTAATCCTTTTTGTATAAAAATGACGGGAAAAATATTCTGAAAATTTTTATAACTTTATTAAGTTTATTTTAACTTATTTCAATTTATTATTTCAGAAAATAAATCATTTTTGCATTAATGGGCCATTTAGCGATTTGTGACATAGCCCGTTAAGAGTTTTGGAGGCGAGGACGTGAAAATAGTTTCGGGCTTGGATTTAGGCTATTTTTAGGATTCCAAAAATATATCATATGGGCCTGATGGGCCTTGTTATCGAAATTCCTTGTTGGGCTTGGTTTATGGCCCAATCGAATAGTTATGAAATTTTCTGAAATTAGTTTGCTAATTCCTAGTGAAAGTCGATTCAAAAGGCATTGTTTTTAGTGTGATAACAATCTTATGGAGTCGAATTTAGAACATGAAAATTTTAGTTTGCTAGCTTGTCATTCGAGTGATGTAAAAGTTTATATATATTGTGTACAGGTTTTCGAAAATATAACAAAGGTTTTTGGGCTAGTCGAATGAAGAAATTTTGTGAGTATTCTATGAAATTTTTCTAAGTGCTTGGTTCTAGTCGAGTGGCGTTAAAAAGAAGTTAATTTAGGTGTCGAGATGGGGTTATGAGAGGGATCTCAAAACACGAAATAATTAGTTTGTCATGTGAACTATTGAGAATGATAAAAATTTTTAGGTGTTGCATGAAAGGTTCCGTATTAAATAAATCGAGAAGTGTCTTGTTCGAGTGGATTGTTAGCTAGTAATATCTTGGATATTTTTCTGTTTCTTTTCACTGATTTAGCGTGGGTCTTATAGTTTATGTTCGAGTCGATTTAGGGTGATATTTAAGAGATGGTCATAGGTTAGGCGTGACTTGGGTGGTTCGACCAACTTAAATTTGACATATCCCCTCTAGCTTTTGTTAACCCGGTTGAACTCGAATGAATAACATGTGCATGCAACTATATGAAGGGTTATTATATACGACTGAAGCAAAGTGATGCATGGTATGCTTATATGTTAATGTGTAAGCTAAATTTGTGACAGTGTGATATATGAAATATATGTTCGAATGGAGTGATAGATATACATGCATGAATACGTGATATAATTAAGAAGGGATGTGGAGACTTACTTCACCTTTTGGAAAGGTGGTAGAGACTTATGGCTTGTCGAGACGAAACACGAAATGAACAGCTACTTGCTTTGGACGTCCTATTCCTACCCGGTTATGTTCACTGGTTGAACAAAGGTAGTTTTAAATGAAGGTAGTTGGATAGTGAAATAAGGGTGAAAGTGGTTGTGGGGTTCGAATGAACTTCAAAGAAGGGACAATGGTTTGAAATGATTATTATGTGACTTGAGTGAATCGGTTTTGCTTCCACATACTCGACAGAAAGGTCTTTGTGTGTTTTAAGGGATATGTTGATTTTGATGGAAGGTGATGGTGATAGAGATTAGCAATGAGCGAATGATAGAGCCTATATAGAGAAAATATCTCCAATTTGTTTGACCTCTTGACTGATGATTGCCTTGTACTGTTAACATAGGACACTTGTGTGATGGTATTCTCATTTGAGTGTGAGAGTAGTTGTGGTTTTGTAGGTTAGCTATTGTATTGTTCTTGTCCTTTTGGTTCTTATACGTGGACATGTTTATTGACCACAAGTTATACTTTTGTATCTTGGAATGTCCATATTGATGAGTTTGTGTCAAAATGATTACAGCCAAATCATGTTTAACGTCAAGTTGTCAAGTGCTATATTTAGTTGGGTTCTTTGATATTACAGTAGTCAATTACCTGATACGTTTGAATGTGCATCATGTCGTGTTTGGTATTAATAAAGGTGTCGAGTTTTTAGAAGTAGGTAGCGAGTAAGGCATGAAGAAAAATAAAAGTGAACCGGTGGAAAAATCTTGGTGCCGTGGTGATGACGGGTTGTGAAGTTGAGTTGGTTTTATAGTTTACAATGTATAATTTGTCATGTTGGTTCTATAAATTTTGCGTGGGAGTTTCAGTATATGTGTTTGTGTCGATCGTTTAAAAAGAAAAGGAATAAAGGAGTGCAACAATTTCATTAAATGGGTTAAGTGGGTTGTGAGGTTTAGTTGGTTTGGGCTAGCTCGATGGGTTAGTGGCAATTAGGGTTTATTGGTGGTTGTTGGGCCGAATGGTTATGGGTCCGGTTGGTTTGTAGTGGTAGCTTAGGATTATGGTTTGTGTTTTGTTTAAGTGAGATTATGTGATATTTAACTTGGTTAAGTGTAGTGAACTAATTAAATGAATAGGGTTACTTGTCGTTGTTTATAAGAAAGTGATGTTGCGTCGGAAACTATAATCTCTAACGTTGGTGTGTTTAATATATACATGCGTATATATATAATGCATGGCTATTAACAAGTGATAATGAAAAGTTTAAATTTTTAGCAAAAATAGGCGTTAGGAAATAGTGATTCGAGATTGTTATTAATCACTAAGATTGATTAAAGGGTTTTTCACAGGATAATACCCCACATACCACGTGTCAAACAACCCCCTACCATCTTTTACTCACCACTACACATACTCTAATGATAGCTAGGGAACAAGGTGCTCCAAAACAAATGTATATATATATATATAAGACAATCACGAGGTTGTCCTTCCCACCTGCTCAGTAAAACAAGCAATAACTTCCATGAGGTTTTCGTCCAACATATTCTCTAGTACAGGTGTTACTTGTTAGGTTCAACTTTCCCCAATCCGTACTATTCTCCTCCCAGTAGGCGTAATAGAGCTAATTACTAGCTAGACCTCCAAAGTTGACCTTACACAACTCAAACAACATTGATAAGTCAGTTCACTGCTCATTATAAAAAAGGCAATTATTTAAGAAGAAAAGCCAATTTTGGTGGCAATAATAGAAGAAAAGCCAATTCATGGGGTGGACTAAAAACCGGAAAGGTTTGTTCATGGGGTGGACTGAAAACCGGAAAGGTTTGTTCATGGGGTGGACCGGGGAATTGTTGTCCAAAATCCTTTTGGCGAGGTGGAGATGGAAATTGTTGCCCGAAATCTTTTCTGGAAGATATTTTGAATTTGAGATCTTGAATTTGAATGTGTTTGTGTGTGATATTTGCTGCTCCAAACAAGTATATTTATAGTGATTAAAAATGTGTTTGAATTTGAAATTTGAATTTGAATTTGAAATTTGAAATATATCCCGCCCACGTTTTTTATTTTGAATCTGAAACATAGTTGTCAATAGCGAATAGCGATAAATAGCGACGAGCCACCTATATGCTACGTAGCGAATAGCGATAAATAGCGACCGCTATTTGTGTTTAGCGATAAATCAACAGATAGCACTCATACGAGTCTTGCTTAAACCCTAATTATCTAAATCGCTTCATTTGTGTTTCTTGGTTCGATTCAAGAGTTAAATCATGTAATTAGACACATATAAACCATATCCCAACAACTTAATTACACTACAACACACTTATACGATTTTCCCCAATTCGACGTATGAACCCTAAATTCAATCATGCATCAATCGTGTTTCTGGTTTCAATTAAACATACACAACATGTTAAGGGACTAATTCCGACTAAATCCCACCAATCAATTGCATCTATAAACCGGAGTTGACCGGCGTTGACCTTCGCTATTTTGTCGCTAAATGCAAATAGCGGCAGTTGACCGCGACGCTACGTAGCGCGCTATAGCGACCGCTATTGTCGCTATTGACAACTATGATCTGAAACTTTTTTTATTTTAAATGTTTAAAATGTAATATTTAGTGATTAAAAAAAATAAAAAAAAGAAAAGAAAATGAGTGTCACGTGTCAAACAACGCCCCAATCACCACTACATCACTTTTTCAACAAAGCCCCATAATACCCCACATACCACGTGTCAAACAACCCCTACCATCTTTTACTCACCGCTACACATACTCTAATGATAGCTAGGGAACAAGGTGCTCCAAAACAAATGTATATATATATATAAGACAATCACGAGGTTGTCCTTCCCACCTGCTCAGTAAAACAAGCAATAACTTCCATGAGGTTTTCGTCCAACATATTCTCTAGTACAGGTGTTACTTGTTAGGTTCAACTTTCCCCAATCCGTACTATTCTCCTCCCAGTAGGCGTAATAGAGCTAATTACTAGCTAGACCTCCAAAGTTGACCTTACACAACTCAAACAACATTGATAAGTCAGTTCACTGCTCATTATAAAAAAGGCAATTATTTAAGAAGAAAAGCCAATTTTGGTGGCAATCATAGAAGAAAGCACGCCCGCCCCCCCCCCCCCCCCCCCCCCAGAAAACTATTAGACAAGAATCCCTGCTCTCCTTGAATGGGTGAGGGGCCGTAGCAGGTATAACATTTTGTAAGTCATGTTATTATCCTTATTACATTTAGACAAAAGGTGTATAAACTTTTTACTAGTGTGTCGTGTGTCCCCTTGGTACCAGAGTAGGCGTAATAGAGCTAATTACTAGCTAGACCTCCAAAGTTGACCTTACACAACTCAAACAACATTGATAAGTCAGTTCACTGCTCATTATAAAAAAGGCAATTATTTAAGAAGAAAAGCCAATTTTGGTGGCAATCATAGAAGAAAGCACGCCCGCCCCCCCCCCCCCCCCCCAGAAAACTATTAGACAAGAATCCCTGCTCTCCTTGAATGGGTGAGGGGCCGTAGCAGGTATAACATTTTGTAAGTCATGTTATTATCCTTATTACATTTAGACAAAAGGTGTATAAACTTTTTACTAGTGTGTCGTGTGTCCCCTTGGTACCAGAGTCACATATGATGATATTGGGTTGATTTTATAGCTTAGATAGTGTTTTTAATCAAAAAACGTGACCAAAAATAGCACTGAGAACTTTCTAAGATCAACTTTCAGATTTCACGGTTAGATTTGTTTTTTTTTTGAACGGCGAATTTCTTAATAATTTGGATAAGACTTCGCACCCGACTCACTGGCGAGCTCTCATCCACCACTGGCCAGACTATGTTGTTTTAACCGGGCCCACGCTGGCCATGGGGATTCAACGACGTCCCCCGAAAACCGTACCGCCTCCACACAAGATTAACTTGCTGAAGTAACGGCCGAATGAAAACCGGGCTTCGGCTCAGTTCGAACCTTAAGCCACATCGGGATCGAACTTCATTGCCTGGTACCAACAGAGCATTGTGGCCTAACTGTGAAGACTTCCCGGTTCGGTCACCCAAACCGATACTACTTTCACACTTACTCACTTAACTGAGTAAGTGCTAGCCACTAGACCACAAGCCTGTTAGTGGTTAGATTTGTTAAAGTTGTGATTTTTAAGTTACTTTAGGTCATATTAGAGACATCTATCAAAACAAAATTGAAAAACAAACAATAGATAAGAAGTTACACATTTTTGGTTTTCTTGGCAGCGTTTGAATTTTCTCGGTACATTGAAATTTTTCAGTACATTCCATAATTTTAGGAAAAAATATCTAAAGTATTCAGTAGTTTTATTCGGTAGAAATTTTTCAGTAGAATCTATCATTTGTTGTTTGATCATGAGAATTTGCTTTTACTTTCTGATGTTACTGAACTTGTTTTAAAATGTTTTCGATGTTTACATGCTGTTTGGTAAACTGGAAGTTCAGCTAGGGAAAGTTTAATTTTAGATCAAACACGAACTAGTTAAGTCAATGCTGCGCTTGATTAATCTATTTGTTTGTTCATTGATGACGTATAGTCCGTATTCGGGTCATGAACTCGACCCATACTCAACTCCATCACGAATGGACTCCAGTCCATCACGATATGGGCTATTGCGATAACAGTTTGGGCTTACGATGGCCCAAACCCAACGTTATTTATGGTTTTGATAGTATATCTTCTATTTAGGGGATATATATCAATTAACCGCCCTACGCGGGATAGACCGAAGATTGGGGAACACGAAACCAACAAGGATTTCGTGTCCATATATAGAGGGCACCTCAGCCCTCACAAAGGTACGACTTACAAACCCTAACTCTTCAACTAAACCCTAAAAACCGATTACTTACTCTCACGCCGGAGGATAATCGTGGGAGACAATCGCACGATAAGCCTAACGGTGTCTTTTTGTTTTCTTAGTGCGCAGGTCTCAAGCATTAAGATCTGATTGGTACGGAATCAAGGAACGCCCAACTTTTGTATCAACAAGTGGCGCCATCCGTGGGACCCTACACTAAGAACTTTGCTAAGAGTTAGAATGACGAAACACGGAAATCAGCGGACTCCGCATGCGAAGAAAACGCATGACGACCTACTAGGGAAGAAACAACAAACTGATGCGGCCTCTAAGCAGGCCTCTGGGATAACCAGTGCGCCCAGAAGCTTAGGATCGTACTCAGATCTGCTCTTTACTCCAGTGGAACCGCTCACTATGACTACCAATGCTACTACAACAAGTACTAGCGCGGTAGACCTACAGCGTACTCCTCTCACCATGCCAGAAGTAAACTTCACTGAGCCACCAAATGCGCCAATCCGAAACAAGGATCTTGTTTTGGAAACAGACTCCCTCGCACTAGAAGGAGTCACACCTGAACTAGCGCCAAGTGATTTCGTATCTCAAAACTACGAAGCCTTGGCTGCGCTCATGCGAGAGGAGGCAAAAAAGAGGTCAAGCCAAATTCTGCACGCCAGGCTCAACTTTGACCCTGAGCATGAGGCATCCCCACCGCGCTACCGAAAGGAAAGACGCGAGAAAGATAGCCGCAAACTCCCAGTGTTTACTAGGATTAGAAGGAAGGTTGTGGATGACGAAGCAGCCGACTTTCAGTATCCGGAGGAGCATGAAGATGGGGAACGGCGCGCCAATGTCCACACTAGGCTTGGCAGTCGCAGGGTTCATGATAGGCTTGGGCGACGGTGCTCCCCAAGTGAAAGCCCTTCAAGCTCTGATTCCGAGGATAGTCGGCGCAAGCGCCGCAGAGGAGCAAGCTCAGATTCCGATGATAGTCGGCGCAAGCGTCGCAAAAGAGTAAGCCCATCCTCAAGTGACTCCTCGGACAACGAGGACAAAGAAACAGGACACTGAAAATCAAAGGGAAAATACCGCGACCAGGAAGACGAAGACATGTCTCGTCCCTGGCGCCGCCAAAAAGTTGATGCGTTCACTCGGCGCATCAGCGATTTTTCAGAAAATAAGAGAAGGCGCATGCCTGCTAATGTCAAAACATATGATGGGACAGGTGATCCTGATGATCACCTAAAAATTTTCGAATCAGCAGCCACTATCGAAAATTGGCCACAACCTGTGTGGTGCCACATGTTTAACTCTACATTAGTAGGGAATGCGCGCAACTGGTTCAGTAAACTTCCACGCAGACGCATCGGTGGGTTTGAAGAGTTGCGAAAGCCGTTTCGTTTAAACTTTACTCAAAGAAAGAAGTGCGCCAAAAACCCTGTCGAGCTCGCTAGGGTAAAACAGCGCCAAGGGGAATCCACAAGCGCTTTCATGGAGCGCTATAAGGACGAATGCATGCAGGTCAAGGCGTGCCCAGAAATACTAAAGATATCGGGGTTCATGAACGCAATCAATAACCCAGATCTGATAAAAAAGTTAAACGATAGGGTTCCCCAAACCTTTGACGAACTCATGAAGCGCACGAGATCCTTCGTCCAAGGAGAAGCAGCCGCTGCGGATAGCAAGAAAGGCTACTCGAACCATAGGTCACAAGAAGAGCCAAGGAGACAATCCAATGACCAGAGTGGCAATCGTAACAAAGGTTATCGCAGCCAAGGGGGCGGACGGGGAAACGACAAGTACACCCCACTAACAAAAACTCCAAAGGAGATATTTGCGACGGAAGGTGCGAACTTTCCAAGACCCCCACCTATGCGCACCCCTGAAGATCGGCGCGTAGGGAACGGATACTGCGAATATCATGGACAGAAGGGCCATACAACTAATGACTGCGTCCAACTGCGCCAACTAATAGACAAGTTAGTAAAAGAAGGCAGATTGGACCATCTCGTTAAAAACATTAAGGACGGGAAAGACAAACAGAAAACTGGGGGCAAGAAAGAAGCGCCCAAAGACAAGGCTGGCACAATCTACATGATACAATCATGGCAGCGAAAGACTAGGCAAAAGGTCAGCCAGAAATTCTCCCATGGAAGCGAAATCTCTTTCCCCACCTTGGCTGCGGACAACGCAGTGGCAGAGCCACTCACCATTGAGATAAATGCGGGGGGTCACGATATCCACCGCATGTATGTCGATGGAGGGGCATCAGCGGATATAATGTATGAGCATTGTTTCAAGAGACTGCGCCCTGAAATACAAAGACAATTAAGCCCAGCCACGACTGCGCTTACTGGCTTTACAGGAGAAAAGATATGGCCCATGGGACAACTGCGAATACTAGTCGCTGTTGGTAATAAGGAACACTCCACGACAGCCTGGATGAACTTTATGGTGATCAAATCTCCTTCGCCATACAATGGAATTATTGGAAGGTCAGGAATCTCGGCGATGCGCGCGGTACCATCCACAGCACATGGGATGCTCAAATTCCCAGTAGAAGGAGGCATTGTCACCATATACAACAGCGCTGCGCCATCAGAAGAGTGTAACACGATTACATGTGAAACAACGCACATCCCAGAACAGAGCGCAGCTAAAGTACCAAACCTAAAGGTTGCGATTCACCCTGAATACCCGGAGCAAGAAGTGTCGATTGGAGGATCGTTGTCTGACAAAGGCAGAGCGGCCGTGTGCGCGCTCTTACAAAGGAATCTGGATATCTTCGCATGGGAACCAAAGCACATGACTGGTGTGCCACGCTCGATTGCAGAACACAAGTTACAAATCCGACAAGGATATTCCCCAGTAAGGCAGAAAAAGCGCGGCCAGGCCCCATAGCGCGCAAAAGCCATACTGGAAGAAGTACACAAACTTGTGGACGCTGGCATCATGCGAGAAGTCTATTACCACGATTGGCTCTCCAATCCAGTAATGGTAAAAAAGAGCGATGGCAGTTGGCGGATGTGTGTGGACTTCACCGACCTTAATAAAGCATGTCCACAGGACTGCTACCCACTACCAGAAATAGACTGGAAAGTGGAATCTTTGTGCGGATATCCCTTTAAATGTTTCTTGGATGCATACAAAGGGTACCACCAAATCCAAATGGCTAAGGAAGACGAGGAAAAAACAGCCTTCCACACAAGCCAAGGCGTTTTTTGTTATACAAAAATGCCTTTTGGCCTGAAGAATGCAGGCGCCACCTACCAGCGACTGGTAGATAATGCGTTTGAGAAGCAAGTGGGACGCAACCTAGAGGTCTATGTGTATGACCTTGTCATAAAAAGCCATACTGAAGATGAAGTGGTGCGCGACATTGAAGAAACATTCACAACACTACGAAAGATCAACATGAAGTTGAATCCTAATAAATGCACTTTTGGCGCTACAGAAGGCATGTTCCTAGGATATTTGATAGAACCAGATGGCATTAAGCCATGCCCAGAAAAAACAGAGGCTGTCATCCAACTTCCTTCACCGCGCACGTTGAAAGAAGTTCAATCCCTGAATGGAAAGCTAGCCGGTTTGAACAGATTCCTGTCCAAATCAGCGGATAAGTCACTTCCTTTATTTAAAACACTCAAGAAGTGTAAAAAAAAGGGAGACTTTCGTTGGACTGCGGAAGCGGAAGAAGCTTTCACACAGCTTAAGCAACATATAGCAGCGCTTCCCAAGCTAGTCGCACCCCGACCAGGGGAGGAGTTAATCGTCTACTTATCCGCGACCCATGGAGCGATCAGCGCAGTGCTACTGACGGATAGGAATTCCGTACAAACACCGGTGTACTTTGTAAGCAAAGCACTCAAGAAGACAGAGATTAATTACAGCCCAATGGAGAAGTTGGTCTTGGCGTTAGTATTTGCTGCCAAAAGACTGCGTAGATACTTTCAAGCGCACCTAATAGCAGTTATTACCAACCAACCTATCAAACAAGTTATCTCTAAACCTGACGCATCGGGGCGATTACAAAAATGGAGTGTGCTACTAGGCGAGTATAACATCTCTTACAGACCACGCACTGCGGTTAAAGGGCAAATACTAGCAGACTTCATCATCGAAAAACCAGATACCGATGACGCACCCCCACCGGGCAAGGTAGAATTACAAGAACCATGGGTCTTGTTCACAGATGGATCTTCATGCGTGGATGGATCGGGCGCTGGCCTTATCCTCACTAATCCAGAAGGAATGGAATTCACTTACGCACTGCGTTTTGAATTCACAGCCACGAACAACGAGGCAGAATATGAAGCGCTAATCGCGGGATTACGCATTGCAAATCGAATGGGTGTACGTAACCTAGAAGCAAATGTGGACTCCCGATTGGTAGCCAACCATGTGTTGGGCGAATATGTGGCTAAAGAGGATAACATGGTCCAATACCTCGACAAGACCAAATCGCTAATACAAGGCTTTGACAGGTTTACCATTAAGCAAATTCCTAGAGGTGAAAATAAGAAAGCGGATGCGCTAAGCAAGATCGCATCTACTAGCTTCGCGCACCTGTCAAAACAAGTCTTAGTGGAGATCCTAAAGAACAAATCCATCTCGGAGATGGAGATATCCACTGTAATAGAGGAAGAGAATCCTACGTGGATGACCCCTATTATCGAATTTATAAGCAAGGGCAAATTGCCCAATGAGCAGAAGGACGCTCGACGGATACGGCGCACAGCGCAAAGGTTCGAATTTAGAGATGGCATCTTATATCGGCGCTCATTCCTACAACCATGGCTTAGGTGCGTTGGACCTCTTCAAGCAGATTACGTACTCCGAGAGATCCACGCTGGTTCATGCAGTATGCATTCAGGACCACGGTCCATCGTAGCGCGAGCATTGCGCTCGGGATACTATTGACCTACTATGCACCGTGATGCCCGCGATGTGATAAAGAAATGCAACGACTGCCAAGTTCATAGACCCATCCCGCGCAGACCACAACAAGAGCTAACACCTATCACTTCCCCATGGCCATTCTATAAGTGGGGTATTGACATTGCGGGTCCCTTCCCTATCGCAGCGGGAGGACTTAAATTCCTTATTGTTGCAATAGACTACTTCACTAAATGGATTGAAGCGAAGGCAGTAGCGAAAATCACAGGTAATCAAATAAAACGCTTTTTTTGGGAAAATATTGTATGTCGTTTTGGATTACCTGGGGAGATTGTTTCGGACAACGGAAAACAATTCCGTGACAACCCGTTCAAAGACTGGTGCGCAGAGTTACATATCACACAACACTTCGCATCAGTAAAACACCCACAAACCAACAGTTTAGTTGAGCGCGCAAATCGTAGTCTAGGCGAAGGAATTAAAGCGCGCCAGGAAAAACACAAAGGAAGATGGGTGGACAAATTGTCGCATGTCTTATGGGCGCACCGCACGACAATCAAGGTTAGCAATGGAGACACTCCTTTTTCCCTTGTCTACGGGACAGAAGCTGTCATACCAGCCGAAATTGGAATGCCAACTATCCTCACCGCGGAAGTTAATGTCGCGACCAATGACGACGAACGACGGATAGATTTGGACCTATTGGAAGAAAGGCGCGAGCGCGCAGCTATACGAGAGGCAAAAACCAAGTCAAAGATGAAGGGATGCTACGATGCTAAAGTTCGAAGCACCTCATTCAGACCAAGCGACTTTGTGTACCGCGCTAATGATGCAAGCCACGCAGAAGATACAGGTAAGCTTGGACCAAAGTGGGAAGGACCCTATGAGGTCATTGAAGCACTGGGACAAGGCGCGTACAAGCTGCGTGACATGGATGGCCGTGAGCTTCAACGCACATGGAATATCTGCAATCTCAAGAGATGCTATTGATGCGTGCGATGTGTCGTTGCGGTTTAGCAGTTTTAATGCCTACTCAAGTTTTAAATTTATATTTAGCCGACTTATCAATAACACACACACTTAACGAGCAGTGTACCCGGTCAGTATGAATATAATGGTAAGTAGAGTGTCGATCACTAAGAGTGGAACGTATTATCTAGTTATTCTAATCAGTATTTTAATATATTAAGTTAGCTATACAATCTAATCTAACGCAAGGGGGTTCAGCCTGAGAGACTGGCACGATTTGGTTGCAATTAAATAATAAACTAAACCAATAGGCACGAATCAGCAAGTAGCACACACGTACACAGATAAATACTCGAGACAATAAGAGGGCTGTCCTTAAGATAAGTAGTTTGTCACTTGTTTTATTGCTAGTGTTATATGAAGTGTATAGTTCGATGCAACGCACCGAGATTAAGTCCTTTCTCGTTGGTTCTAATCTTATCGGCGAGTAAACCCTTAATGATTACTTATGACTATCCCGTTTATCTTTCTCCTACTTTTCTACAGACCATAGAATGCATAGGCATCTAATAAACAGGCGAGGGCAGAGGCATGGCGACCCGATCAACGCTCAGCTAGCCACAGAGGTTATCAATGCACTAATAAAAGTCACCAATGACATCAACATATAAACTTTAATTAATGAGAAAGCAGTTTTAAGGGAGTGCAACCTTTCCGTTGTCACGTTACACAAGCCACCAATCTTGATGAATTAAAGTTTACTAACACAATAAAACAAAACTACTTAATGAATTAAACATATGCAGCACCTTCTTACAGCTCTTGTATCTTTGATTTGGGTGTGTCTTGTGCTGCTACCTTGACTGAATTCGTCCTTGGTTTATGGTCTTCGGTCTTCTGTTCGGAACTAAAGGCTCTTAATTCGTCTGGTCTTTGGGGTATTTATAGTTACCGTCTGAGGGTAGGATGCGGCGCATCTAGTAAGTAGATGCGGCGCATGTACTTAACTTTGCGTGGGGTCCAAGATTATAATATTCAGGAATATTCGTACACCGCCAGAAGATGCGGCGTATCTTCATCTTAGGATGCGGCGCATGTCCTCTTGTATCTTGGATCGTATCTGGTGAGATCTTTGATAGTGATGCGGCGCATGTAATGAGTGAGATGCAGCGCATCTGGAGCAGATTTGTCTTGATCTTGTACATTTCAGTAGACTCTTAACTTCTTGCATGTTTTGCTCCATAATTAGTCCAAAATCGCCAAGTTTCACCAAATGCTTGTTTTCAACTGAGAATTACAAAAGTAAACGATTAAGTATCAATCCTCATACATAATATAATAAAACAAGTTAAATTAATAGGATAAATGATAGTAATAAAATGTACTTATTTGAGTTTATCAAATATCCCCCCACTTGAGCTTTACTTGTCCCCAAGTAAACCTTAGAATTAATCTTATGAAAATGTATCCTAAAAGATATTAGGATTTATTTTTATATTTAAGCATGTATTCATTTTTGTCATAATCACACAACTAAACACTTAACGAATTAGAAGTAAAATAAAATATTATGATAAAAGCAAATCTAATCGTTTAACTGTCCAGTCGTGACGAATATTCTATCATAAGCTTGGCAAGCATACACATCTCCACCACTAAAGCTAAGGAATAACAAGTCTAAAGCGGTAAAAAGGGTTTTTAGGCTTAAGGGTTAATTATTCTTAATCTCTATCTATCTCAAATTCCAGAAAAGGCGACAAAATCACAAATACATGATCGAATCCACGAACACGATACTTGCAATTGCTCAAATCCTTAACTCGAATAGGCTAAAGATAGGTCCAAACTTCACCAATAATAATATATCAAAAAGGGCGACAAAATCATAAATACATAGCCGAATCCACGACTACGATACTTAAGATTGCTCAAATCCCTAATCTCAATAAATCAAAGGTTTGGTTGGATAAAGAATAATACAGGGCATGGATAATATTTGGGATATAAATTGGTGTAAAAATAAAAAATAAACAAAACAAATAAATTAAAATCCTAAGTGTGGTTAATCACTATCCCAACCATCCCATGAATAAGACTCATATCATTGAATAACTCACGCTTTAACACTTGAAACACACGCTTTAGGTAGACACGAATTATACTCAACAAGATCTTAATCAAAGAATAAACCTTAGTTGACGTTCCCATAACTGCCAACTCCCATTTCAATCCATAAATATATAGTACAACAACTAGTGGTGATATCGACCACTTACATAACTTTACATCGTTGGTTAAATCAAACATCCAACTTTTCTTTTTCTTTTTCTTTTCTCATTTTTCGATTTATTTATTTTATTTTATTTTATTTTATTTATTTATTTTTTTTAATAACATAACATAGATGTGTAAAATTTCACCACATCACTATAATGATAATTCTGGATAATTTTTCCATATTTTTCATACTTCAGAAATAACAGTAATAGTGAAAGTAGTAAACACACGAAAAATAAACTCAAAAATATACAATATTTACTTTCACTCCAATTGCATTGTGCAATTTCCCGACCTAACCATAGATAATGAATTACGCACGCGAACACAGGTAATGTAAGGAAACTCACTTTGCCTATAGCAATTAACCAACCACGGATTTTAATCTACAGGGTAGGCTAAGGTGTAAGGGTGTAACGAAACATTTTAAACAAAGGTGTAAGAAACGAAAGGAATGGCTCTGAGTGTTTTTCTAGGGGTATCTTACTCTAAAAATGAGAGTAACAAAGGGTTTATACGGGGGTTAACTAACCAGTGTAGTTAGCTAATATCACATAACATATAAGGCTATTTGGGTGTAATCCTAGAAATTTACCAATTTAGACAAGTCATTCCAATTATATAAATAATACTTATTATGGTGGTCTCGAATAGTATACAAGCCAAGTTCTAAAGTTTACAAGTCACCGGCACACTCATAGATTTGTGAATTTTGAAAAATCACAATTTTCGAAAATAACGTCATGTGTGCAGCTATGCAACTTAGACTTTAAACAAAAACATGCTAAAAATTTTAAATTTTGATATATTAAGCATATTTTAAGCATATTTTGAAAAGTTTAGGACAAGTAAATGTTAAGTGTTCTAATTCTCCAATCCCCCCACTTAAGTTAAACAACGTCCTCGTTGTTTGTAATAAAGGTTAAAAACTGGAAAATAAAAGAATTAGAACAGAAAAACTCCCCTGAGATTTGCTCGGTATGATCCTCCATTAGTATTAGAGCAAAAATCATCTTCCTTGTGGATTAGAACGTTTAAGCTTCATATTCGATGTTTCCACAGGAAATGCAGGAATCTATAATACCACCAAGGCTTCAAAATACACCTAAGGTAAGAAAGGTTCAACTTGCATAACACATTAGTAGTTAGGTAAAAATAAAACATAAAAATTAAAAATGAAAATCATCAGGTCAGTCGATGCGCCGTATCTTATGGAAAAAGATACGCCGTATCGAGCCTGGAATAAATACGGATCAGAATAAAAGATGCGCCGCATCCTTAACCAGGGATGCGCCGCATTAAAATAAACTGATAAAAAGTTTTAAATTCGGAAAATATAAAATGCAGAAAAATAAAGATATGACCATTGCAGGAGATGCGTCGCATCTCAGAATTGAGATGCGCCGTATCATCTGCGGCCTGACTGACTCGACACAAAAACAGAGTAATAAAAAGATAAATCCGGGTTGTCTCCCGGTAAGCACTTGTCTTTATTCCAGAGTCTTCAAGTTAGACTCACGTTCAGCTCTTTAATATCGATCATTGAAGGAGTCGGAAACATCGCGCTCCCTCATTCCCAATTCAGTAATATTGAACATTCCTTGCTCGTCCTTAATTTCCACGCCGTTCTTCTTTAATATCTGTATAAACAAAGTTCTGTCCCTTTCGGGCAGAGATGACAAAATGATAGACGGGAAATTCTTATTATCATATAAGCATAAATAAGCAAGGTGGGGTGGTAGTTCAATAAACACATCATTATTCAAATTTGTTTTCTCAACTATTCTCCTACGTTTGTTAATTACTACACAATCATACCACTCATCATCAGAATCATTGACAACATCGCGTCTAAGTTCGGTAGGTACATTAAGGTCAATAAATTCTTCAAAGTTCTCATGA
Organism: Artemisia tridentata subsp. tridentata; assembly: GCA_021014915.2. Lineage (NCBI taxonomy): Eukaryota > Viridiplantae > Streptophyta > Magnoliopsida > Asterales > Asteraceae > Artemisia > Artemisia tridentata. Next base: position 47,329,289 of record CP139504.1, on the reverse strand, counting down.
TTAGGATTAGTTGAGTTGTTTTGAATCAATGTTTCCCCCATAAGTCTGGCTTCAAGATCTAGGTCCATACGCTCTCTTAATCCTAGCATGTAGACACCTCTAATTATGCTTTTAATAAGATCTTGGCACTTATAGACCAGTTTATTATTCCCTACCCTTAATGAGATTTTTCTTTTAAACACATCAATCTTAGCATGGGCAGTAGACAAGAAAGTTCGACCAAGGATTAAAGGAATTTTAACATCCTCGGGCATATCTAAAATAATAAAGTCTACAGGGAAAATAAACTCTTCAATCTTAACAAGCACATTATTAGCAATCCCTTCAGGTCGTTTTACCATTTTATCAGCCAATTCAATAAGTAACTTAGTCGGTGCTAATTTACCTAGTCCTAGGGTAGTGAATGTCTTAAGAGGCATAACACTAACACTAGCTCCTAAGTCAGCTAACACATTATTGAAAGATATATTATTAATCGAACAAGGTAGAGTAAAACTTCCTGGGTCTTTTTCTTTATGAGGCAAGGCTTTTAAATCGGTTGCAGAGTTCCCTTCTTTCATTGTAGCCTTAATCTCTTCTTCAATCTTTGTCTTTTCTTTGAGCAGTCTCCTTAAACTGATTGAAGAATTAAAGAAAAATTCGGGTCTTGCACCATCATTACCATTCATCGATCTTCTAGGCAAGTAAGGAGTGACTTCTTCAGTGGTGCTTATGGCCTTGACATGATCTCTTGGGTTGGTTTCGGTTGAGCTAGGTAAACTTCCATATCCCCGTTCTTGAAGAACTTTGCTCATTTGACCAATTTGTTGTTCCAATGCTTTGATCGAAGCTCCTTGATTTCTTGTAGTAGTGTCTGTTGAAGCTCGGATTTCTTTGATCATAGCAGTATTCTCTTCATGTCTTTTAGCAGCATCGGCCATAATTTGCTTTAGAGTGTCATCTAAAGTCTGCCTCCTCTCTTGATAAGCGGGATTAAAGTTGTTCTTTTGATAGAATCCCGGGGTGGCTTCCCTAAATCTTCCCGAAGGTCGGAATGGTTGTCCAAATTGGGTGTAATATGCTTCTTCAAACGTCTCACTTTCATTCTTATTCGGGCAATCTTTAGTGTAGTGAGGTCCTTCGCACTTTTCGCATCCAACTTGGGCAGCATACACTCTTTCATCACGCTTCTTCATCTCTCTACTAATTTTATCCAATTGAGCCTGAATAGCAGCAATCCCGTCAAAATTAGTACTGCTCTTAGATCTAGTAGAGGTCCCATCGTGCCATTTTTGAGAATGATCAGCAGCTTCTTGGATCGCTTTCCTAGCATTGGCTGCACTCATTTGAGGCACAGCTCCCTTAGCGTCCAAGATTTGTCTTGTAGGCACGTCCAATCCTTGATAAAACAATATTATCTCCTGCATAGCGGTTAGATAGTGTTGAGGACATTTTACCAGTAAATCTTTAAATCGTTCCCAAGCTTGATAAAGAGTTTCTTCAGGCTCTTGCTTGAAACTGTTGATAGCCTCCATCTTTTTAGCAGTCTTAGCAGGTGGACAATATCTCTTCAGGAATTTGCTCTTCAAATCTTCCCATGTAGTGATTGAACTTGCAGGTTCATTCCTTAGCCACTTGTTAGCAGCTCCTTTTAGTGAGAGTGGAAAGATTCTTAGCATTATTTGATCGTCAGTCACTCCTTCTGAAGTAAACAAATCCGCAATCTCGAGGACCTTTTCAACATGCTCATTAGCATCCTCATGTTCCGATCCACTGAAAGCATTCTCTCTTAGTTCCTTGAGAAACTGACCCTTTAATTCAAATTTTTACTTGTCATCAAACTTTGGTCTAGCAACTCCTGAAGTGTGATCAGCACTGTTCATGTACTCCTCCATAGTAGTGTTTTCGCCCATTGTTTCTGTTTCTTCTTCCTCTTTCTCTTCAGAAAAATAATCAAGCTCGAGTGAACTTGAAAGATCAAAGCTTCTTGTGTTGAAAAGCCTTTTAAGCGAATGTAGGGCTCGTTCAGGATCTTCGAAAGGTCGAATCAAGTTCTTAGTCGAACTCCTGGTCATGCACTTCCTGAAATCAACACAAAAGCATCAGTAGGGTATGCTCGAGAAAGTAATATATCAAAAAATTAACAACGAAAACGGAATACGAAAAATTAAAGTTACTGATATCTGCAGACGATACGCCGTATCCAAAAAGTTGGATACGCCGTATCTTATAATCGTTAAAATTAATCAGACTTTATTCAGAAAATAGATACGCCGCTTTATAAATTAGAATGCGCCGTATCTGTTTTAATTATCAAAAATCGATATACTTATTAAAATTAAATGCGTCGTATTAACAAAAGTTAATGCGCCGTATTTTCGTTACGTTTCAAAATATAAGATTTTTGATTCAGAAGATGCGCCGTATCGATAAAAATCGATACGCCGTATCTGTTTAATAATTCAAAAACTGTTTTTAATTAAAATAATAGATACGCCGTATCTGCTAAAGCAGATGCGTCGTATGGCGTTAACGTTTAGAAATTTTTTTTTTATCAAAAACAGATACGCCGTATCTTGGGGAAAAGATGCGTCGTATCGAATTAATTAAACGCGTTGTATTTTATAAAAATTGAACGCAATACGCCGTATCCGAGAAATCAGATGCGCCGTATCGTTCGATTTAGCTCAGTACAACGACAGCAGAACACAAAAAATTACGAAAAATTAAACAAATAAAAACACACGAAAATAAACACAAATAAAAGCAAACAAATAACACACAAAAACAGAAAATATGCAAAATATTACAATGAATGCAAATTAATCTAATACACAACAAAATTAGCGGTTAAAAAAAAAAAAAAAATTAGAAACCTAATTAAAATACTAATCAAATTAACAGATAATAACAATTCACTCCCCGGCAGCGGCGCCAAAAACTTGATGCGTGCGATGTGTCGTTGCGGTTTAGCAGTTTTAATGCCTACTCAAGTTTTAAATTTATATTTAGCCGACTTATCAATAACACACACACTTAACGAGCAGTGTACCCGGTCAGTATGAATATAATGGTAAGTAGAGTGTCGATCACTAAGAGTGGAACGTATTATCTAGTTATTCTAATCAGTATTTTAATATATTAAGTTAGCTATACAATCTAATCTAACGCAAGGGGGTTCAGCCTGAGAGACTGGCACGATTTGGTTGCAATTAAATAATAAACTAAACCAATAGGCACGAATCAGCAAGTAGCACACACGTACACAGATAAATACTCGAGACAATAAGAGGGCTGTCCTTAAGATAAGTAGTTTGTCACTTGTTTTATTGCTAGTATTATATGAAGTGTATAGTTCGATGCAACGCACCGAGATTAAGTCCTTTCTCGTTGGTTCTAATCTTATCGGCGAGTAAACCCTTAATGATTACTTATGACTATCCCGTTTATCTTTCTCCTACTTTTCTACAGACCATAGAATGCATAGGCATCTAATAAACAGGCGAGGGCAGAGGCATGGCGACCCGATCAACGCTCAGCTAGCCACAGAGGTTATCAATGCACTAATAAAAGTCACCAATGACATCAACATATAAACTTTAATTAATGAGAAAGCAGTTTTAAGGGAGTGCAACCTTTCCGTTGTCACGTTACACAAGCCACCAATCTTGATGAATTAAAGTTTACTAACACAATAAAACAAAACTACTTAATGAATTAAACATATGCAGCACCTTCTTACAGCTCTTGTATCTTTGATTTAGGTGTGTCTTGTGCTGCTACCTTGACTGAATTCGTCCTTGGTTTATGGTCTTCGGTCTTCTGTTCGGAACTAAAGGCTCTTAATTCGTCTGGTCTTTGGGGTATTTATAGTTACCGTCTGAGGGTAGGATGCGGCGCATCTAGTAAGTAGATGCGGCGCATGTACTTAACTTCGCGTGGGGTCCAAGATTATAATATTCAGGAATATTCGTACACCGCCAGAAGATGCGGCGTATCTTCATCTTAGGATGCGGCGCATGTCCTCTTGTATCTTGGATCGTATCTGGTGAGATCTTTGATAGTGATGCGGCGCATGTAATGAGTGAGATGCGGCGCATCTGGAGCAGATTAGTCTTGATCTTGTACATTTCAGTAGACTCTTAACTTCTTGCATGTTTTGCTCCATAATTAGTCCAAAATCGCCAAGTTTCACCAAATGCTTGTTTTCAACTGAGAATTACAAAAGTAAACGATTAAGTATCAATCCTCATACATAATATAATAAAACAAGTCAAATTAATAGGATAAATGATAGTAATAAAATGTACTTATTTGAGTTCATCAGCTATCTTTAAGAAAGGTTACGACCTAACACACGGACACTTTCGCACTTTAGTAAGTGCCCAATAAATATCCGTGTATTTACATTTTTGTTTCATTTAGACAAATGTTTCTTTTTCTTTTTACAAAAACTTGCAAGTATTAATAAAATGTTGCGGTTTCTAGCTAACTCCGCGACACACTTTACTTTATTGTCTACATATTATTCATGTCTCAAATATGGTTTGTTACATTATCTTTTGCCTACATGGCGTGCATGCACTAATTAAAAACCCATGATGGTAAAAGGATGAGTAAACCTACTAAATGACTCGTTGAGTAAGAGGGTTGCAAACCCATCAACATCGGATCACGCATCCTTGTTAAACACCTTACTCTCAAGACGTTGGAGTAAGTTCGATGCGTACCCCACGACGGATACACATCAATGCACACTGTGCGCGTTTAACAAATTAGGAGTCAAGACAATTAACCCCTTAATATGGTATTAGTAGCACGCTGCGATCCATACACTTGTGCACCCCCCGATGGATACACAACAACTTGTAAATTTCATACACAATTATGTTATATACAATCATGTCATACACGACTATGTCATAAATTTCATACACGATTATGATATAAGTGATTATAAATCCTTGTAACTTTCTTTAAATGTGTTTATACAAGCGGTTTGATTCTTAGACATCTTTTACGCAAAGACAAAATAACTAAGTACAAACGTTATAACCGCAGTCAAATTTGATACAATATGCATACAATTGTATTTTTCAAAATCAACGCTTCATTATGGATAACAAGTTCATCAAAAGTACACATCCAACACGCATATGTACAACAAAAAGTGGACATACCACAAAAAATCACTACACCAACACTACCAAGACATGCTACGAGTACGCCTGAGCCCTGAGCTACCTGCTTGGTGCGCCACACAACCAACATCTTTAAGACTCTGCAACAACTCAGCATCCTTGGGTGCTACCGTTGGCACGCTAACGGGCACCCCATCAGATCTAGGAATGTGAGCAGCACCAAGACCACACAGAATAGCTTTCCCCTTCTGGCCCTTCTTCTTGGCAAGTCTCATCTCATGAGCTTCTAAGGACGCCTTCAATGGAATTTCTTTCTCAAGGGCAAAAGGGTTGAGGATGTCACGGGGACGAGCAAAAATAGGCACATGTAGCTGCGACACATCCGGCTTCAGAAAATAGTCAAGCTGCGCCTCAGCATCCTCGGATGAGTGCCTAGCCAAGGTTAAACCCTCCATGATCACGCTTATGGGAAAATCCTGGTCACGCTCCAGGCGAGCAATATGAGGAAGCTCGAAAAGCTTCATCTTCTCCATGGCAGCAACAAGCTCATCATAGGAGTCGGCGTTGTAACCCGGTACTTGAGTAATAGGCACGGTTAACAAATTGCTCTCGGCAAGCTTTTCTATAGCCTGCGCCTGACCACGTGCCAACGCACGCTCAACAACTTCCCCAAATACCCCCGTCACCTCCTGCGACTTTAAAGTACCCAAAGCAGCAAGGCGCAAACCATGGCTGATAAGCCACCTGCGCTCAGCAATTGTTGACACCAAATGTGGATATAACTCCTCATCATACTCGATGCTGAGCTTGCGCAGCTTGCCCTCCTGATTCTCCAGCAAACTCTCCACAGCCTTGCGGAATTCATCCAAGTCAGACATGAGTTTCTCCTTGTTCAGCTCCATATATCTCAAGGCCCAAAGGCAGGAGGCCTTGTACTCTTTTGCTCCAGTGCGCTCTTTATTCAGTTCGGCCATGAGCGACATCTTCTCATCAGCAACTTTCTGGTCATACATAGCAGATGCCCTCAATTCAGCCTGCGCATCAGCCAACTGCGCCTTTAGAAGGTCAATCTCCTTATCCTTCTGCGCAACCAGGCTGCCCTCACCACCATACTCAGCCTGTAGCCGCGCAACCAATGAAGCCTGGTGCACAGCAGCCAACGCCAACTCCTCTAGAAGGCTATTTCTTGGCGCATCTCCAGCAGATTTTTCCTCATCCACTGGACTCTCAAGCCCAAACTCACCAACATTTGCAGAACCAGTCTTGGGGGGCGAATTCTCAATATGCGCATCATTATCAGCAGCAGTTTCAGCACTACACGCAAATAACAACGTTACTCTATAGTACTAATAGCGGATTAAAGGACTAAAGATCTAAAGGTACAAGTACTTACTTGGGGGGAGGAGTTTTATGCGATGACGCATCCTCTTCAGTTGGTCGCTCGACAAAAATAGCAGGGCGCTTACTTGATGTCCCTGCGCCATCATCACCAGACGACCTCTTGCGCTTTAACCCTTGGTCTTCCTCCTCAGACTCATCCATAGCACTCCCCGACGAGTCTACATGCAATAACTCCACAGGGATTTGCGACCCAGGAGGGGGAAAGCTACGCAGAGGAGTAGCCATAGTAACACCTGCGGGGATCTCCACAGTCTCATCTGTCCCCTCTGGCTCCCCTAGAATGGGCTCCTCACCATCTCTCAAAGGGCGCACACCCACAATAACCTGCTTCGGCTTCTCCAAATGCACAACGCGGAATAGATCCATCTCTGCGCAACAAACAACAAACAAACACAAAATGTGTTAATAAGCTACAAAGGGAGAACGCTTACAGCTATTAAACGAAGAGGAAGGAAGAGACAAGCACCCACCCCGACTATTTTCATCCAGAAATGTTGGCACTTCTTCTGGACTACCGAAGTAATTGCGGCTAATGCCCATGTGCACCAAAAACTCTTCGGGATACGCTTTGATCGGTATGCGATTGGTGTTTATCGTATCCGCATCAGCTACATTGTACAATCCGGGGTCGGGGCGCTCGTCTCTCGGTAATAATTCTCGAGTATAGAACCCAAAAATCGATGGGAAAAATGAACTATCAACCCAAAAGAATTTTTCTCTCCAATCCCTCAGTGCATCTAACTTCTCCGTATAGCACTGCAGCATCCCTGCGCGCTTGGAGAAGGAAACCCACCCGTTTGACCACGACGTGTGGTAAAACGCGCGAAAAAGATGAATTGTCGGTTCTATCGCTAACAAGCGACAATTCACTTCAAAATTGGTAATTTTTGCTGCACCTATACAGTGCAGCCGGGAAATATGAAGGCGATAGTGATTTAGAATATCGCACAAAAAGAGGGAGATGGGCGCACGCTGGTTAGCGAATTCGAAAAAACGCGTATATACCCCTACTTTCCCTTGCGGGAAATTCGCTATTGACGCATTTGCGGCCGGAACTACCGGATGCAATGCGAGAGGGATGTAATAATCTGAGGTGAACTGACGAAGTTCATCCTCAGATAAATCGGAAGTAAAATCAGACAATTGAAGAACCATGATTAACCTTCAATAACTATTATAAGCGCACGCGCTATTACCTTAGTCTTTTGTTGATTTTTTGATTACTGTTCGGAGGTTTAACAATGGCGGAAGATGATGATTTTTTACTGTGATAACCACAGTGAAATGACGGCTCAAGTTTATAAAGGGTTACACATATTCGTGGATGAACGACATGTGTACCGGCCACTTGTTCCAATCGGATGGTTGGGAACCCAAAAGGTAAAGCACTTTTTCACCCACCCTCACGATTTTCGAAGAAGATACTTGGACTAGGTTAACTTGCTAATTTTGGCGGGAAATACTTGAAACTTCCCCGCTACGCATCAAGGAATATTTTTAGTTCCAATTGTTAGTCTAGCATCCGCAATTTCGCATTGCGCACACTAGACTGGGGGGACATGATGACGTATAGTCCGTATTCAGGTCATGAACCCGACCCATACTCAAATCCATCACGAATGGACTCCAGTCCATCACGATATGGGCTATTGCGATAACGGTTTGGGCTTACGATGGCCCAAACCCAACGTTATTTATGGTTTTGATAGTATATCTTCTATTTAGGGGATATATATCAATTAACCGCCCTACGCGGGATAGACCGAAGATTGGGGAACACGAAACCAACAAGGATTTCATGTCCATATATAGAGGGCACCTCAGCCCTCACAAAGGTACGACTTACAAACCCTAACTCTTCAACTAAACCCTAAAAACCGATTACTTACTCTCACGCCGAAGGATAATCGTGGGAGACAATCCCACGATAAGCCTAACGGTGTCTTTTTGTTTTCTTAGTGCGCAGGTCTCAAGCATTAAGATCTGATTGGTACGGAATCAAGGAACGCCCAACTTTTGTATCAACATTCATGATATATAAAACTTTTGTTTACTATCATTTTAAATGGTATAAAACTTAATAAAGTAAGACATGTGTATTATGATTTTAAGATAATTAACTGTAAAAAGAGAAAAATTAAAATTATAGTGGTATTAAGATTGTTAGTACGAAACAGATTATGATATTAAGTCTTCTGTAAAGCTTTACAGATGTAGTGTAGTACAATTAAACATATTTACTTTGTGTGTGAAACAAGAGAAAAGGTATAGACTAAAGGGTATATGTTGTTTTTGTTGGAATATTAGAATCATACATCTATAAACTAATAACCACATAATGAACATCAAAGCATGCACAGCGGATTGGATCTACAATAACATATAATTAATTAACTAAAATTAAATAAACGCGTACCTTTTGATTCCTAGCAAGAACAAGGAATCACGTGCTCCAAGAACAATATAAACCATAATTGGGTTTATTGAGGATCGATCACAATAAGGGTCGAATGGGGAAATCACCACAAGCTAAAGTAAGCTTGTTACTCGTTCTTGTATACACGTAATACTAGCGTTTCAATGGGAAAAGCTAGGTTCTTGATCACAAACAAACCAAACACTTTATAAGCACTACTTGGATCGAAATTCCTAGTGGAATTAAAAGAGTCGATCGGTTTGTACTTAAGAGGAGAAGAGGAAGAGAAGTTTGGCTTGCTTAGGGATTCAAGATTAGGGATTAATGAATACAATGTAATTGTATTTATAGGCACCCTTTTCTTGTTCCCCACTCCAAGGCAAACCGAAACCCTAATCCCATAAGGGAGGGGCCGGCCATCTAGTCCCTTTGTGGGTTCTAGATTCTTCTTTCCATCTTTTGCAATATTAGTCCTTTAACGACCGTTATCTCTAACTCCGTTAAGTACTAACACCCGTTAAGTTATTCGTTTGTGAAATGAATAAATATAAAATATAAAATATAAAATATAAAATATATTTAATTTATTCAATCCATTGAAACTCTTACGTATTGTGCGCAATCCCGAGTCTCAGGTTCGAAACCGGACATACAAATATTAATTTATATCCACAAACTCTAACAGTTTTAATACAGATGGTTATATGAATTAATATATTTGTTTGTTCATGATATGTAAACCTTTGATCTCCTTTTTATGTCGATTAGACAATATGATATTTTTTTTGCGTATCTGGGCCTTTTTATTGTTGGGAAATGTAGTTGCAATGGAACTAGTGGATCTTAGTTGATAAAATTGTATCTTTGATCAATTACACGAATTTAGTTAGTGTTGCTAACTCTGTTTGTTCTTCAGCTATAAATACTTGATCTTGTTATTTCAAGTTTGGGTTGTTTTAACCAGTTGCCTAGCGCAGTTGGCCACCAGCTACTTTAGAAGCCTGGCCAGCCAAGTGATGTCTTGATCCAACAAAGGACGCGAGTTCGAATCCGTTCCGCAGCATGGTTGGGTATTGGGTGGAGGTATTTCACAGGCATCAAACCTTTGCTGGGTAGGGTTGATGGGTACCATTATGGTACACAGGGTAGAGGTGTCCCTGCCAATCTACACTTTTTGATCCAAGTTTGGGTTGTTTTGCATTGAATATACTGATTGAAAATGTGGTTTGCTTTGTGAATTTAACTTTCAGTTAGTGAAAGATGGAGTTCCAAATCAAGCATGTAGTCGTGAAAGTGATTGGAAGAACTGGATCAAGAGGGCTAGTGACCCAAGTAAGAGTGAAGTTTCTCGATGACCAGAACCGTTTCATCATGAGGAACGTCAAGGGACCAGTTAGAGAAGGTGATGTCCTTAACTTGCTCGAGTTTGAGAGGGAAGCCAGGAGGCTGCGTTGATTCTGTTTTAGTTTGTTGTGACCTTTTGATTTTGATATCATGTTGGCCTCGTTTGTGAGACTTGATTGAGTGCAAGAATTGGTAATGTTAATTGTTTGGTATTTGAATCTAGAATCAAACTTTTGATATGTTCTTGTTATAGTAGAAGGTTTTTCTATCAGTTTAGTAACTTGTGTTTTCAGATTATGAATGGATCAAATGCTTAATCATTTAAGTTTATGCTAATATATGTTTTTTGAAAGCATACTCCCTAAGCAGTCGTGCTGTTATGGCAGTCTCTTCTAGTTAATCTAAGTTGCACGCTAATGATAAAACTATATATGTAAGCCTACCAAGTTCGTGTTAACTTAAGTCTGGCTTCTTGTATTGCGATTTAGATTATTTTATGTCTGGAGTCTTTTGTTTGTAATAAAAAAACCTTTTGTTGGGCTTGAGCTTTGGTTTGCTTGGTTAAAGCTTATGGGAAGTTTCAAGTATTGCTTATATGCTAATAAGTACTTTAGTAGATAATTAAGCTTGAGAGCCTTTTTTGGTTTAACCTGTAAAGCTTGCACAGATAATATACATCTCTTCTGCAAAAGTTGAGGGTTGGCTGCCATGTGCTGCAGTTCTTGTTGCTTATACGAAAAAGCTATTTTCTTAATTTGAGTTCAAAGCATTTAACTTTGAGTTTAGAATATGATTTTTGAAGTTAAATCTAATTCTGTTAGGAAGTTCCAAGGTTAGGTTCATACGCACTGTACTCTATGTCGACACATCTCCTCTTATACCCAGTCCTAATTTCTACAGGAATGCTTAGGCTCATCAGGTATTTGTTATTACGGTGAAATTATAAGTTTTGAAGGACCAACTCTATTGAAGGGTGTTTGGATGTGTCTTTTAAAGGGTGTAAGATAGTACTGAAAATTGTAACAATCACTTTAAAGGGTTGGATGAAAGTGAATAATAAAGGGTCACTTTAAAGGAACATTAGGTACTATATATTGCCCGATAACATGTAAAGTGGTCAAAAGTGTGAATAGTTGTGAAAAGTTCTGTTAGAAAAGGAAAGATTATGGGTGTTTGAATTGGTTAATAAGTGTGCCCATTGTTTTTGTTGGTATCTATACTGGTAAGAATGTAAGGGCCAGTTTGGTTGGATACTATACGAATGAGACTATGACTTTGAAAGTCATTAATAGTGTTTGTTTTGTGGGCCCAGTAATAAAGTGAGTATATCATAGTCATAGATTCATTACACACCAATTTGGTGTCTATGAAGTCCATTCCCGTGGGTCCCTCTTTTTTCCACTACAAAACTCAAATATCTATACACTTTTTCATACCATATTTTCTCATCCAAACATAAACAATCGTAATCATACACTTTTTCATATCCATTGTCATTCTACCCCATACTAAATCCGATACCCATTGTCATTCCTAGAAACAAACCAAATGGGCCGTAAATCTTTAAAATGGTCAAGTAAAGTGGTCAAAAGTCTGAATAGTTATGAAAAGTTCCGTTAGAAAAGGAAAGATTATGGGTGTTTGAATTGGTTAATAAGACCATGTGTAATGGTAGATGGTGTACCATGGGGCATGGTGTGACATGTGGCAGTGTGGGCCACCATGAGGCTTGGAAGGAAAAGTGGTGTAATGGTAGATGGGGCATGGTGTGACATGTGACACCCATTTTCTTTTCTTTTTTAATTTTTTTAATAACCAAAATTAACCTTTATTATTTTTTTTATGCACTAAATTGACATTTTTAAATAAAAGTAAATAAATAAACCAAAGACAATTTCATTAAAAAAAATAAAGCATTACACTCATTGGCCCAATAGTTAAAAAAAAAAAAGCTCAAAAGTCAGTATTTAACCCAAAAAAAAAAACATTACACTCATTCTTCCTGCGTCTTCTTCTTCCTCAAAAAAAAAAAAAAAATAAAAAATAAAATTAGTGTTTGCAAAAAAACCCCAAATCTCTACAAATCTGAATCACAAATCAACAATTTAAACCCAAATCAGCCACGAGAGTCAAAGGATTAAATGGTGGTCAACAGGGGCGCGGGCGTGGTTGATAAAATGCCCAAACTATTTTTTGGACCTTCAGCGCCTGTAAGTAATGGGGGAGGGGCGTGGATTGGGCGCGGTAGAGGCAAAAAAGTGGGTTTTAACGCCCCATTACACATGGTCTAAGTGTGCCCATTGTTTTTGTTGGTATCTATACTAGTAAGAATGTAATGTTAGTTTTGATGGACAAATATTAAACGTATGTGTCTAAAATCGAACTCGGGACCATGGGATTGCACACATTACGTATGAGGAATTAATGTACAATAATTAATATATAAACCGTTATGTATTTAATTATTGAAACACAAAAATAACGACTAATGGACCTTAAGTAATTAACGGGAATTGACTAACGACCGTTAGGGAATAAAGGAAGGACTATAGATGAAATTAGAGGATTAAGAAGGTTCCGGAATCCCTTAGGGATGCATGGGCCGATCAGCCACAGGGTTTCCATAACCCAATCCAAGCCAACTTGTCCTCCAAGATTTGTACTCTATAAAAATACAAAGGCTAGGGTTATTGTTTCTTACTCTTGCACTCTTGCTATAACCCTAGATCTTGTTTTCTCTTCTTCTTTTGTCTTGATCGATCCTATAACCCTTTGGGTTAGTCGACCCAAAGTTTTCATAAACAAAACTTGTTTGGTTTATTTTGTGTTTAAAAATCAAGCAATCTCATTAGTACGTGTGTACAAGATTGTGGATATTAACTCACTATAGTTAATACATTTTGGATTGAGATACAAAAAGGTAAGGGGTATCTCGTTAATCTATTCTTGTAATTTAAAGAAGAAGATTGAAGTTATTCTTGTTCTTGCTAGAATCAAAAGGTACGTTTCTTTATTTTTCGGTTAATCTTTTACGTGTTAAAATTGATCCTACACTTCCGCAACGTGTAAGATGTTTATTAGATTAATATATGAGTTTTCATGATTATTAAATTCTGAAAGTGGCATCACGAGCCGTTATAACATGTAATTAAATTACCGAAACACATAAAAATCGAATCTTGGATTAGGATTTATGCTACTTGTTATTTAGGGCTTAAAGTAATCGAACCCTAATTTTTTAGAGAGGGGGGGGGGGGGGGCGATGCCCTTTAATTAAAAAATTAGTTTTGTAACAATAATCCATGATGAAACATGCATGTTTATCATGGATTAGATTTGATTAATTGTTAAGTTTATTTTTCACATGTAATTTGATAGATCTAAAATTGGGGAAGACCTCAATTATTTATATTAATGAATCTATTATGTGCTAGTTGGTATATGTTTGCTAAGACTAACGCAATCGATTCGTCGATGCATGTGGCTCACCTACCATTGTAGGGGATAGTCTTAGTTAAATATATGCATATTAAAAACATAGATAGATTATTAATAGGGTTTTATCAACAAGTTTGCATGTGGCTACATGATTTAATTGTTAAGATTATGTGTACTTATTTGGTTATTTATTTTTATTAATTACTTAATTTTTTTGTTTAAATTGTATGATAAGATTGTAAGCAAAAAAATGTAATTTTTCAAATAGAAAATAAATTGACCTAATAACTATGAAACTTGATGTGATAAATTATACATATTGCAAAGTCTTATGTGCCAATAGTGGTTCGCTTCGCACGGTAATTTGCTCTCAGGCGAGACTAGCAATATTATAGTTTATAACATATTTTTTAAGACTTATAATCATAAACTTTTAATTGAGTGATGAGTTTTGTACCAATAGTGTGAACGGCTCACCCAGTTTTGACAAACTATAAGAGGGGTATACGAAGGATTGACATTAAATTGTCATCCGAAAGAGACGCGTTTTTAATTGGCATTTAGTGCTGACGTTTGTCTCTCCGCTCCTTTGTGCGTCTAATTGGAGCTACCAAGTAAGCTATTTATGTACAAAATCATCTTAAGGGTGAATTGACCTCAATTTCATGCGCCACTTTGTGGTAATTATCCGAATAACTTGGGTCTTTTGACTCATGCAGCAGTAGGATATAGTGGGCGATAATTGTAGGTAATTCTTTGATTAGTGAACCCAATACCTCAATTAAAACTTTGTTGATTTGAATCTTAGCCTAATTGGTAAATAAAAACGTGTTGAAAACTTATGATACGAAGATGTGTGCATGCTTCTTCGTACATATTTTGATTGTCACATCAAAATAAATAACCTAAAATTTAAGTCCATGCCATCTAATTATAATAGACACTTGGAGTTATTATTTAGCATAAGTGAGACCTTACCTAGATTTTAATGACAAGGTAAATTTCCATTATGCGTGAGACCAGTAATGGAGAATTTGCAGTTTCTAAACTAGATGACTTAATTAAGTTGTTAGTGAGACCTAGAAACTTAAGGCATGAGATGGGATGAAACATGCTTACTTTGCAAATTATATTTGGCAAATGTAAATCCCATAATGATCTAGGAGTTGGAAATTCTTTGCCGATTATTGTTCGACAGATTACCATATTTTGTACTTTCACTACTAGCAGATCAACTGATGTAGTGAAACTATGAAAATTTGGATCCTAGTTTTCAAGAAGATTAAATGGTTATATGAATATTTCCTGGGTATTTTCTTTTCTTGAAAAGTTGTATTATCAGAATACTAATATTTGAACTTTTTCTGTAGAAATGGCTCAACCCAAAAATGTTGTACTAAGTTCTGCTTTCGAAAATCACTTTGAAAGGGAAAAATTGACTGGCCCGAATTTCAATGACTGGTATAGGTCACTCAGGATTGTCTTGAGAGTGTCCAAAAAGCTAGAATACTTGAATAAGCCTTGCCCTGAAGAACCAGCTGCTACTGAACCTGAAGAGGTCAGAGAAGCCTGGAAATTGGAATATGAAAAGCACAATGAAGTTGCATGCTTGATGCTTGGAAGTATGGTTCCCAAATTGCAAAAGCAGTTTGAGAAATATTTTCCTAAAGACATGCTAGAAGAACTCCAAAAGACTTATGAGAAGCCACCAGCTATTGAATTGTATGATTTGATCGATGCATTACACAGCTGCAGGCAGGGGGAAGGTAAACCTGTTCATGATCATGTGTTGGAAATGAAGATGTACACGGACCAACTACAACTGATCAACTACGTCTATCCTGAGAATGTGTGTGTGAACCTAATCAACAGATTCTTGAACAAGGATTTTAAAGGTTTTGTTCAAAACTATAACATGCATTGCTCGGGGAAGACAGTCATGGAATTGCTCGCAATGCTCGTGGACTATGAGAAGGGTTTACCAAACAAGGCACCTACTCCTCAGGTATTAGCTATACAAGGAGGTAGGATCCAAAAGCCAAAACCGCAGGCGAATAAAAAGGGTAAGGGTAAGGTTGACAAGGGTAAACAAGTTATGGCCTATCAACCTATGCCCAAGAAGAACAACCCTCAGAAGAACAAGGCGAATCCTAACAAGAAGGATCAGGCTTGTCACCACTGCCATGAGATAGGACATTGGAAGCGGAACTGTCCACTCTATCTCGAGGAGTTGCGTGTGAAAAAGCTGAAGGTTGAGGCTGGTAAACCCAGCACTTCAGGTAACTTTTTCATGATTGAATTATTTTCATTAGCTCATAAAATAAATTCTTGGGTATACGATACTGGATGTGGTCTTCATATTTGCAATACACTGCAGGGATTTAGAGTTGAAAGGAGACTGACCTATGGGGAACAATATCTGCACGTGGGTAACGGAGCACATGCAGCTGTTGAAGCTATAGGCGTATTTAAATTAGTTTTGCCTTTGGGCTTAGTACTGTTTTTAAATAATTGTCATTATTCACCTACTATTGTTAGAGGTGTTATTTCCTTTTCGTGTTTATTGGATATTGGTTTTCAACATACTATTTCAAGCAATGGAATTTCTGTTTCGTTAAATAATGTTTTTTATTTTAATGCTATTGCTGTGAATGGTGTATTTGAGATTGATATGAATGAACAAAATAATTATAATTCAATGTATAGCATCAATAATAACAGAATCAAGAATGTCTTGGATTTATCTTATCTTTGGCATTGTCGACTTGCTCATATAGGCAAGACTCGCACGGAAAAGCTGCAACGTGATGGGCTTTTACAAGATATCAATGATGAATCATTTGATAAATGCGAATCTTGTATATCTGGGAAGATGACAAAGAAACCTTTCAATAATCATATGGAAAGGGCTACTGATCTACTTGGTTTGATACATACTGATGTATGTGGACCACTTAGACATGTGTCAAAGAGAGGTGCTACCTACTTCTTAACCTTTACTGATGATTTCAGCCGTTATGGATATGTTTATTTACTTAAACATAAACATGAGGTGTTTGAAACATTTAAGGTTTTCAAAGCAGAAGTAGAACTGCAACTTGGAAAGAAGATTAAAGCTCTTCGATCTGACAGAGGTGGTGAATACCTGAGTCAAGAGTTTAAAGATTATTTAGCTGAGAATTGAATTGTCCAGCATCTCACATCTCCATATACTCCACAACAAAATGGTGTATCTGAGAGAAGAAATCGTACATTGTTGGACATGGTGCGATCAATGTTTAATCTTACAACTCTTCCTTTATCCTTTTGGGATTATGCCTTGGAATCTGCTATTCGCATTCTGAATATGGTTCCGACTAAGAAGGTTGATAAGACACCTTATGAGTTATGGTTTGGGAAAATGCCTAACTTGTCTTATTTAAAGGTCTGGGGTTGCGAGGCGTTTGTTAAACGTGACTCAGCAGATAAACTCCAACAGAGATCTGTAAAGTGTATCTTTGTAGGATACCCAAAGGAAACGATGGGTTACTACTTTTACTACCCACCTGAAAACAAAGTAATTGTTGCTAGGTATGGAGATTTTCTTGAAAAAGATCTCATATCTCAAGAATTCAGTGGGAGGATATATGATCTGGAAGATGATCAAGAAAATACATTACCTTCTGAAAACTCTAGCGAACTTCCTGTGGAACCTAAAAGTATGGGTCCTCCACCTGAAGTTGTTCCCATTCGCAGATCTGCAAGGACTGTGAAAGCACCTGAACGTCTATGTCTTAACGTAGAGGTTGAGGAAACTATATTAGGGGATCTTGGAGAACCTGCTAATTATAGAGCAGCCATGAATGATCCTGAAAAGGATAAATGGCAGACTACTATGAATGGGGAAATGAAATCCATGAGAGATAATGAAGTCTGGATTGAAGTAGACCTTCCTCCTAATGCCAAGGTAGTTGGAAGTAAGTGGCTCTTCAAGAAGAAAACTGACATGGATGGAAATGTACACACCTACAAGGCCCGTTTGGTAGCTAAAGGCTTTACCCAAACATATGGTGTTGACTATGAGGAGACCTTTTCTCCTGTAGCTGACATAAGGGCTATTAGGATTCTCATAGCCATAGCAGCGTACTATGATTATGAGATTTGGCAAATGGATGTCAAAACTGCCTTCTTAAATGGTCGCCTAGATGAAGACATCTATATGGCGCAGCCTGAGGGGTTTGTGAATCCAGAATTTCCAAATCGTGTATGCAAACTTCAAAGATCCATTTATGGATTGAAGCAAGCATCACGACAATGGAATAAGAGATTTGATGAAGAAATCAAAAGGTTTGGGTTTACTCAGAATCTCGATGAGCCATGTGTATATCACAAAGCTAGTGGGGGTGATGTTATTTTCCTAGTTCTATATGTTGATGACATATTAATCATGGGTAAAAATATTCCAAGATTGAAAGAGGTGAAAGCCTATATTGGGAAATGTTTTTCCAAGAAGGATTTAGGAGAAGCAGCATAGATTCTGGGAATCAAGATTTATAGAGATAGATCAAAGCGGTTGATTGGATTAAGCCAAAGTGCTTACATTGATCAAATATTGAAGAGATTCAATATGCAAAATTCCAAGAAGGGATATTTGCCAATGCAAGAGAATCATGGCTTAAGTAGCAAAGCATGTGATTCAACACCTGAAGAGGTGGCACGTATGAAGATAGTCCCTTATGCTTCAGCTGTGGGATCTATAATGAATGCGGTGAGATGCACAAGGCCTGATGTGGTGTTTGCTCAAAATATAACCAGTCGATATCAACAAAATCCATGTGAACTCCACTGGACTGATGTTAAACATATTCTCAAGTACTTGAGAGCTACAAGATATATGTTTTTATTATACGGGGGAAATCCAGAAGCAGAACTTGGTGTTACAGGTTACTGCGATGCTTCCTGGAAATGTGATAAAGATGATACGAAGTCTCAGACGGGTTATGTCTTTGTCATTAATGGAGGAGCTGTGGATTGGAAGAGCAAGAAGCAGAGTACCATAGCGATGTCTGCAACAGAAAGTGAGTATATTGCTGCTTCAGAAGCTGCGATGGAAGTTGTCTGGATTAGGAAGTTCGTTTCAGGGCTTGGAGTTATGCCCTCAATCGAAAGACCTATAAAGATGTATTGTGACAATTTAGCCCCAATTACATTTGCCAATGAACCTGGAATCATGAAGGGCACCAGACATTTCCCGATTAAATATCACTATGTACGAGAACAAGTGGAGATAGGTGAAATCAAGTTACTCAAAGTTCACACAAATAATAACCTAGATGATCCTTTAACGAAGGCTTTACCTGGTGGAAAGCTTAATCAACATGCTGAAGGCATAGGACTTCTTTTAGCTAGTAGTTTCATGCCCATCTGTGATTAGTGTTTGGATAATGGGATGTTATGAACAATTATTATTTTAATGAAATAAAATACTTGTTATGTTTGATTGTCATTTTCGTAATAATATATCCTATATTTGCATGTTTAATCCTTGAATATATTGATTATTCTAAATTGTCCGTTGTCGATTAATGATATGGGAATATCATTAAATTAAGACAAATATGAGTATTGGTAGAATATACTTGAAAGTATATTGATGTGTTGCCATGCCAATTTCACATGATATTCAATAAATTGAATATAGGACTTATCCCGACTTCATAAGTTTACTTTATGGATCTTGTCATCAAGTAAATCATGTATATATAGTTATCCTCAGACTTGAGATACCAGATAACTGTCACGGATGTAGTGCATTTCTGTGAAGCAATTTACCGCTATACGTAACTGGTAGCTATAAGGATTGTTTTCGGGAGTGTTGCAAAGTTCATGGGTTATGCTCGTAGTCAACAGAGAATTTGTTCCTTCAAATTTGTTTTGAAGTTTAATACTGCTGGGCCCCTCGTAGGGTTGACAAGATTTTTGTGCGGCCGCACCCAAGATCTATCTGGAATACGTTCAGATGATTTGGTAATCTTGCTCAATCAGAAACAACGAGAAACATAATAGTTAATAAAGAATGACTAAGATCCATATCTTTATTAATGTAGTATTAGAAACAAAAGGATAAGTATGATGATGAATCATCGAATGGTTTTTCCAAGAGACCAACACCCGAGTTCTACTAGGGGCATTGGCGTGTTGCTAGACGCTAACCAATGTCATTACACTATTAATAGATGTCCAAGTGGGAGCTGTTAGTTTTGATGGACAAATATTAAACGTGTATGTATAGAATCGAACTCGGGACCACGGGATTGCACACATTACGTATGAGGAATTAATGTACAATAATTAATATATAAACCGTTATGTATTTAATTATTGAAACACAAAAATAACGACTAACGGACGTTAAGTAATTAACGGGAATTGACTAACGACTGTTAGGGAATAAAGGAAGGACTATAGATGAAATTAGAGGATCAAGAAGGTTCCGGAATCCCTTAGGGATGCATGGGCCGATCGGCTATAGGGTTTCCATAACCCAATCCAAGCCAACTTGTCCTCCAAGATTTGTAATCTTAAAAAATATAAAGGCTAGGGTTATTGTTTCTTACTCTTACACTCTTGCTATAACGCTAGATCTTGTTTTCTCTTCTTCTTTTGTCTTGATCGATCCTATAACCCTTTGGGTTAGTCGATCCAAAGTTTATTTTGTGTTTATAGATCTAGCAATCTCATTAGTTTGGTTATAGTACGTGTGTACAAGATTGTGGATATTAACTCACTATAGTTAATACATTTTGGATTGAGATACAAAAAGGTAAGGGGTATGTTGTTAATCCATTCTTGTAATTTAAAGAAGAAGATTGAAGTTGATTCTTGTTCTTGCTAGAATCAAAAGGTACGTTTCTTTATTTTTTGGTTAATCTTTTACGTGTTAAAATTGATTCTACGCTTCCGCAACGTGTAAGATGTTTATTAGATTAATATATGAGTTGTCATGATTATTAAATTCTGACATGTAAATCTTTAAAATGGTCAAGTAAAGTGGTCAAAAGTCTGAATAGTTGTGAAAAGTTCGGTTAGAAAAGGAAAGATTATGGGTGTTTGAATTGGTTAATAAGTGTGCCCACTGTTTTTGTTGGTAGCTATACCGGTAAGAATGTAAATCTTTAAAATGTCATAAAAAAGCAATCCTAAATACTTCTGAATAAAGGATTTAATATGTAAAGTCTTAATTAAAAGGATATTAGCAATTCTTTGATATGGCCACTATTCTGGCTGTTGCCCTAACCCACACCCAAACCACTACTCTTGGTCTTATAAAGACTAAAAATATTTGTAGATGATAGACTATAAGATATTTTAGATACCATGGAAAGGTTTAATGTCAAAGTTTATAATCGGAGACATATGAATATTAATTTACATAGTATTATGTTTGACCTTAGAACTTAGAAGTCTAAGCAAGCGTTCTCTTAGGATTGTAGTTAATTGATTATTGCGTTTGCGGAAGACATAGATAGAAATAGTTCGAGTGTTATGAGAAGTTTGAAACGAAAAACTAAAGAAAGATGTTTTTGAATGATGTTGCTAAAACTCATGAATAATATTGTGGTTAACATCACCTTTGACATGTTAAGTATTAGAAATAACCATTTTTTTTATTGTTTGGTAAATTCTAATTAAGGAGGTAAAAATGCTAAAGTGAGCTAATTAGGTCGCCTAGACTTGCCGGATCAAGTTATTATACACATGAGACACTCGAGAACAATTTTTTAATGGACCTCGACACCAATCATTTGACTTCATCTGTAAGTATTTACTTTAGTGCAATATTTAACCATATCATTTGTAAGTATTTAACATATTTAACTTAGATAGGTGCGATGGGTGCGATATCATCTATAAGTATTTACCCGACATTACAAATCTTGACTATAATAGGATATCAACGGGTTTTTTTAATCATATTTTGATGTTTCCTATTAATTATTATGAATGGGTCGATTTGGTTTGTATTTTATCTCTAACGGGTCAAATTCATTAAATCTTTGAAGTTCGGGTAAAAATAATAGACTAAGATATTAAATATTTGAAGTTCATGTAATATTGGCTCAGTTGTTGGTATGAATGTTACTTTGATCAGGATCTACACCAGGCAATGGGTCAATATCTGTAGTTGGCGCTGAGTTGGTGATAACGCTCATTTTGTACATGTTTTAGTCGCGTTATTTGTATATTTTTGTATATTATTTAGTTATATTTATGAGCATTTTGCACTTAAAAGGTATTAAGATGTGTTCAGGTCTAGGTACAAGTAAATATCGAAGAATGACGAAGAAAAGCCAAAAGATCAAGAAAATATTCAAGAAAAGCTCATCGTCAAAGATATTGATTCATGTTATGATTATTGCCGATGTACAAAAGAAGGTTGTGAAGATTTTTAATGAAAGATGGAGTCATGATTTGGTGCTTAAAAGAGTGTTAAAGATTGGAGTTTATTGCCAACCCAAGGTTGAAATACACATGCAAACCAATTTCTCAACTCAAGGTTGAAGCTGAGATTCAAACCCAAGGTTCAAAAGCCCAACCTGAGGTTGAGCAGTCATCCCAGCCGCAGGTTCAAGTCTGAACCGCAGGTTGAGATATTTCTGAGATGAAGAGTTGCATTAACTCAAGGTTTTAACTACCATAATGACTAGAGTCCGATCATTTCCTTTATTTTATGATTATTGAAGGCTTGTGACAGTTTTTGGGGATGATTTCAAGCATAAATAAGACCCTAATCATCCCATAATCATATGCATTATCATACAACAATTACAACACTTAACACAAGACAAGTCTCAATCAAGCCTTACAACATAAGGACTTGATCATATCTTATACAACCCGAAAGAGCTTAATAATTCCTGTCATTCTTACCAAGAACAGTTGAAGTTACTTGTTAGAAGAGGCGGATAATTCCCTTGTTCGATTGGAGGCTTTAAGGAGTGCTATAACTCTTTACATTTCTTACTCATTGTAGTCTTGCTTTGGGTAACTTTCTTTTACTTAATTATGTTGAACAATTTGATATTGAATGCAATGTTACGTTTGTTGATGGAACTTGTTATGGATTAATTTGTAATACTTGTTTGGGAATTATGTAGACTTTCGTGTGAATGATGAATGATTAGTTGGTTAGAAAAAGTGATTGTTCTCATAAGTTTGTTTAAATATAATTCGTGTTCTAAAACTTGTTGATTAAACATTGTTGGATTTAAAAGGTCGAAAGGATTTCTAATATTGTTTAATTCCAAGAAGTTGGTGCACAAATGGATTGGTACTTGATAATTGACAACTATTAGGTATTCAAGTTTTTAAATGAATTCGGGAATATTTAATCACGAGATTGGGTTGAAAAGACTCGTAAGAACTAATGTAACTAATCATCTTTTTCACACATTTGATAACACAAAGGGTTAGCGTAGTAGGATGATGTAGTGGCCGAAAGGACTCACCCGTGAAACTAGTAGAAACATGGATTTTATTGATATTACCCATTGACTAGAAAACCTTGTGAAAATTGGTATGTGCCTTCTATGTTTCACCCAAACATGTTCAACATTCTATCACGATTGTTTATTATTCCTAAACAAGTATTTGTTCGTTTGATTGATTGAATTCAGAACCATTGTTTGTTTGTTTGTCTATTTACAAAGTGCTTTAGAGTGTGACAATCTTTAGTACTATTTCTTGTGTTACTATCTAAATTGCTAAGTTTAAACATTGTAGTCTCTTGGGACGATCCCTATTTACCACAAACCATATTACACACGGACGGGTATACTTGATCGTATGCGTTTGCTTAATAATTGGTAAAAAGGTGTTTTATAAATTTAAAATTTGAGTGAAATTTAGGATATAATATATATAACCGGTTCGCAACACATCAAGTTTTTGGCGCCGCTGCCGGGGACTATTAGTTTAGTTTAGTTTAGGTTAGTTTAGTTTTAAATAGTAGCATAGAATTTGTTTTTGTTTTTGCATGAATTTTAGAGTTAATGTTATTTTTGTTTCTTGTGATTGTTTGGTTTTCTTTGATTGATGCTTGTTAAGTGTTTTTGGTTGATATGTTCTAGTTTCATTTGTTAATCTCATCTTTATTTTATGTTATGTTGATTGTTTTAGTATTAAGTTTTCTAAAAAAAAAAAAAAAAAAAAAATCTGAAAAAAAATGTACCAACAGCCAGCTGGAAACCCAACCGCCGCGGTTGGGACATGCTGTGAACGAAAAAAAAACAAACCGGCCGGCTCAGTTTGAACCGGACCGGCTGAACCTCTCGGTAAAACTTTTTAACAATCCAAACCGCCCGTTCAATCTTGAACCGCGGCGGCTCAACCTCTCGGTAAATTTAGAACCACCCGAACCGCCGGTTCAGGTGGTGAACCGCCGAATGCTGTCCCAAAAAAAAAAAATAAAAAAAAAAATTGTGTTTATCTAGTTTAATTTGTCTAAGTTTGTTTATGTTTTAATTTATTTAGCTTCTTTAAATAGTTTTATTTATTTATTTATGCTTTCGTATTTGAATAATTTAGTTTTTTTTTTTTTTTTTTTTTTTTTTTTTTTTTTTTTAACTAACCCCTAACGTCTGTTTTGGATTTGTTGTTTATGAATGTTTTAGTTTATTTTTAGTCATGGATTCGCCTAGTGAAGTTTCGGCTTATTTGGACAATTTGGAAATGGAATTGATGGATGTTGGAGATGTTATTGCCAGAATGGAGAAAATTGTTGATACGGAGAAAATGGAATTGCAAGCGAAAGGAAAGGAAGTTGAACTTAGGGAATGTGAACCGAAAAAGCCACGGGTGATCACTTTCACTCGAGCTAAGTTAAGGGAATATGATGAGCCAAGTATGAGGTATTCTACGCCTTGTGGAATTGAAGGTTTTGGAGCTTGGGATGTGGAATGCAATATTGGACAAAGTGATAGCTATGTGACGTATGCATTTTATGAGAAATTTGGAGATGGAAAGTATGAAGTGGACAAGTACAATAGAAGGATAGCTAGAGATGTTAAAATTGACATTCATGGTTACACTTTTACTATGGATTTGATTGTTGATGAGTATGAAGACACTACGAACCCTTCCGTTGTGTTTGGGAGGAATTTCTTGGTAGCAACCAAGTGTGTTCTTGATTTTGGGTTAGGAGAAATGCAAATTAAGATTGGGGAATTGCAAGATGACAAGGATGTTGATTGGTTGATTGATCAAATGGAAGAGGCTTGTGAAAATGAAGATGGTACTTTAGGGAGCACGGAAATGGTCAAGATGGGAAAAGCTTCTCGTCTAAAACAAAAATACCCACCATTCAAAGGTCTTATACCTTCACCATCATCACTACCACACCCTACTACACTACTCAAGGGAGAAAATTCTTCCAATCCAACACCCTCACCAAAAGAAACACCACCCAAAGAAACCATTGATGAAGCCAAATGTGTTGAGGAAATAACCACAAAGTTCAAGGAGTTACTTAATGAGAAACCGATACTCCATGTTTTGGAACACTATGCTCATTATAGGAAGTTACTTGATGAAATCTCGGTTGAAAAGATGAAGCTTGATAAGAAAAGTGTGATTGAGGAAGAGGAAGAAGAGAAAGTGATGGAGAAAGGCTTGCCTAAAAAGAAGGAAGATCCGGGAAACTACCTTATCCCACTCAAAGTTAATGGAACCATTGCAATAAGCGCCTTGGCCGATACCGGGGCTAGTGTGAGTATCATGCCATACAAACTTTAGAAGCTTTTGGAGTTAGGAAGAGCTTGTCCTTCCAATGATATTTTGTTGATGGCGGATAATACCATGGCTAAAGCCTATGGAAAAGTGAAAAACGTGAGGCTATAAATAGGTTTCCAAACCTACTTGTGTGATTTCTTGATCTTGCATGTGCCTATTGATAAGGAGATGCCTATGTTGGTTGGTCGTCCATTTTTGAGTACAATTGGAGCCATAATTGATAATGGCAAGGGAACAATGGAGATAGATGATGGAGTGGCTAGGAGAATTTACCATGCTAAGAAAAGAAACAAGATTCTAGCGGATGAGGAATCGGATGAGGAAGATTGGTTGGATGTGTTTGAGATTAGCCATGATAATGAAGGAAACCCGAAGTATGGAATAACTACACCGTCGTTTGAACATATTGAGGATGATATGGAACGTGCATTGGCTATGGAAAACTATTTCAATCCCTTAAAAAACATAATTGTGTACAAGAAGATGGTTGATTTTCTTGGTTCTTTGCCAATTAAACTCAAGAATATTGAATGGACATCCGATGGTTATAGCAAATATCAAAAAGTTGAGGGAGATAAGGATTGGCATACCAAGATTGATATCACTAGCCCAAGTGGACGTCGTTTCACTCGTGAGTTTAAGACAAGAGAAATCGATAGGGTACTTTCGGGAAAGTTCAATTCGGAGGATATTCTACGGTTTGGGAATTATTTTGATTAAGGAAGAGAATTGGAGGAATAAAGAAGCTTATTGCTAAGCTTTTGCTCATTTTGTCTTTGATGAGCCTTTTTATGACTATTTGCAATTTTAATTATCTTTGTTTATTTAGTTATGTTTTTACATTTCTATGTTATTTTAGTGTGTTTTAGCTATATGAGCTTTATAAGCTTTTAATAATATGAAGTACTTTAAGTTTGGATTTTTAGTTTGTTTAGTTTGGTTAATTTAAGTTTATTGGAATGTTTGAAGTGTTTATGAGTTGTGGTAACCATTTAAAATTGTCGAGAAATTGAGACACGATTTTGTTTAAGTCGGGTTTGTGCTAAAAATTTTACCAACCCACGGTTGATAACCAACCTACGATTGAAGTGCCCAACCCACGGTTGAGTCCTCATTTTTCCAAACAAGAGAAGAAAGAAAAAAATACCACAAGTACTGTAACCACTGTGAAAATCCCACTATTATAATAAATCATCTTACAGAATACTTATCCTTTTCTACGTGTGAATTTTTTTTTATTATCTGATTGTAACTATTATCTTATGTGACGAAGATCACATCCCTGACAACCCTGCTTGCAACCCAACCTTAACTGATTTAGTATTTACCCATGTAAACATCTTTGACCTAAAACATTATGAGGTCCCACTTACCACTTTACGTTATTTCGCTAACATACATTTAAAAACTAAAGCGTTTCTATTTAATAAGAGTTTATGAAACCCTAATTTCACATAACTATGAATTTATGTATAATTTTACAAACCCTAATTTATTTATACAATATTTTTACAAGATAATATATTTACAAGTTATTTAAACTAGTGTACAAGTCATTTATGCACAAAATCATTTATTCACAATATCTTTATAAAAATCCTCTTTATATTTATTATAAAGTATAAACTACAAACCCTACATGCATAATTTTTAAAAAATTATATTTTCTAAACTCACTAAATATTTTTACAAGTCTTTAAACCTAAAGTACAAGTACCTAATGCATATAAACTAAAAATTCCATTTATTTACTTTTAACTTAACAAAACTTAACATATAATTTTCATAACTTAATAAATTATAAAAATTACATTTTTATCATATTTTAAATTATAGTACAACCTTACTAAAGCTGAAGTACAAGTCTTTTATGCATGAAACTATATATTTATAAAATCCTAAATAAAACCTTAATAGTAAATATTTAAAATGACATTTTATGTAATATTTTTACACAATAAATTATAAAAATAATTTATTTATTTATTTAACATATGTA
The DNA here is from genome assembly GCA_021014915.2 of Artemisia tridentata subsp. tridentata. NCBI lineage: Eukaryota > Viridiplantae > Streptophyta > Magnoliopsida > Asterales > Asteraceae > Artemisia > Artemisia tridentata. Next base: position 47,301,802 of record CP139504.1, on the reverse strand, counting down.
CAACTCCATAAACTCAATGTACAACCCTTTAATGCACAAGATTATAAAAACTCATTTAATTGTATTTAAAGTGTAATAAAAATTACATAAAAATTATAGAAAATTAAGAAATAATTAAAAATACATTTTTCTTATTTTTCTTACATAAGTACAAGTCTTATAAGCCCAGAGTACAACCACCTAAAGCACAAAAACTATTTTCTACCTTATATATTGAAATCGATATATATAAAATATGGACATTTAAATTCAAATTTCATTTCTAACTTACCCTAAACTTAAGAAATCCTAACTCTACCTTAAATCTTAGTTTACAAGTCAACAAAGCCCTAGGTACAACCCTTCTATGCACAAGTCGATCCATAACTAGCCAATTACATCACCTAGTTCAATCCTAACCCTAATATAACTAATCCTTAACCCTTAAGCTAGCCAAATGAATGAACCCTAATTGATACACATAGCCCTCTTCTAGAAACCAAGCCACATGTGTGAATTAGAAGCTTACACATCACCTACACCATTCCCCCTCCTTGTGGCGCCACCATAGCCACCCACCTCATCTCCTTCCACATTCAGATAACCCTAGGATCTCCCTGGAAACCTTAATCCACCTTTTATAAATAGCCATTCCCATGAAACCCTAAACCATCACTAACTATTCGAACCAACTCAAACAGCCATAAACCCTTACTCCACTGATTCCCTTAGTCCAATTTAAGTTCAAATAACCCCCATAAGACAGTAGGATGAAGCTAGAACCATAGAAGAACTCGATTCAATCCATACACCAAAATTTTGCCCTAGTCGACTCAATATAGCAAGGTATATCTATGTCCCTTTTTATTTACTTTTCTATACTTTTTTATGTCTAAATATATCATAGAACATGTCCTAATAAGCCTATGAACCCAGAATTAACAATAACTCATTTTTCTTCATTTTTGTTCTAACCGAGTAGTTTGATAAAAATAATTTCGTATAAGAATTCTAACAAGTCTAGGATTATAAAAATGGTTTAGGAACACTCTACACATGTTATAATAACTAGACAAATCATAAAAACATAGTGTCTAAAAATTGGATTTAGCAAAACACAAGTTTTCTTTCTTTTATTTTCTGTCGAGACCAACAGCAGGTCTGCTGCTTTGGTGCTCGTTTTACCCTATCAATCGATCACTAAAAATTATGGACTTTGACATGCTTAAAGTACTCGAGGAGGTCTAAAAGTAGGAAAAAGAATCAAAGATTTTCGTTGAGAAACGAGGGAGAACGGGGCGTTTGAAGTTGAGTCAAAATTCTGTGTCGAGTCACATGTGATCACGACTTTCTGTTTTGGCTCTATTAAGTATTTAACTATTAAACCAAAACATAACGAAAAGAACAATGGAAACTTATATAATCAGAAACAATTACTGAAAAACTTGACATACAAAACCAGGTTGCAAGCCGGAGACGTTTATCAACTTTGTTTTTCATCCAGACTGCTCAGGTGAGTTCATAGTCCCACTTTTTATTACGTTTTCTAAATATGTGGGGAGATACATGCTACAAACCGGACATAAGTATTTTCTGTATGATTTCATGATTAATATTGCCTAAGATACCCCATTTGTGTTGCTGGTTAAGTAACCAAATGCACCCCATTTGTGTTGCTGGTTAAGTAACCAAATACATCCCATTTGTGTTGCTGGTTAAGTAACAAAATGCATCCCATTTGTGTTGCTGGTTAAGTAACTAAATGCATCCCGTTATCATTTGAGTTCATGAGACTTAGGGCAATATGTTTATTTCTGAATTACTTTCTATTTAGCTTATGTTCAAACTGATTATAACTTTAAACACTATGGATTCACTCAACCTTTGTGTTGACTTTTTAAGCATGTTTATCTCAGGTAACTGGAAGTACGATTTGGCACGGAGTGGCGGTGGACTTTCTTTTAAAAGAGTGTCCATTTTGTTATCATTCAAATGAATAATGTATCATTTATAATGTATTTCGAAACCTCCCGCTGGGACCTCTATATGTAAACTCTGATTTAATAAATGAATGATAACAATTTATTAAAAACGTCTCTTTTCGAGTCATTTTCTATACTCAGGACTGTGAACCATGAAGTAGCACCCCAAAGCTTATATTCCGCTGCGTATCTCGAAAATGGGGGTGTTACAGATTGGTATCAGAGCTTGTGGTTATAGAGAACCAAATGTTTTCAAACATTGGACTATAACCGATTTTCACAAACTTAACTAAAAAGTCCTCCGTGCCACGCCGTTACTGAAACATTATTGGTATATAATTTATTGTTAATCGTTTAAGCTGCATAATGAAATATTTATAGGGTGGTTACAGAATCCTGACTTTCCTTACCCATCCTATTCCTCTTATGTCGGACTTGGATATTGGAAAAATATCACGATAGTACCGGACATCATGATAATGCCTACATCCTCGTCACCACTACCATATCCACTTTCCTACATATATACCGTCAGTTCTTACATCTTTACCATCTCCACTATTATTTAAAATTTTTCTATCCATCTGTCCCATTTAAACTTAGTGAAGAAGCTAGGACCATTATCACCCGATATCATACTTTACCCCGATTACCAATTCCCGACTTCCCTATTCCATCGCGAGTCTTTGAGGTGAGCAAATGTTCGCAATCAGCACAAGAACGACGGCCAACTATCTCCACCCTGCTGACGCAATTAGAACGGCAAGAAGAACAGATCGAGACTGCTTAGGTCATCCCGACAAACTATCTCCAGAATGCATCGAGGGAATAAAATATAGAGTTGAAGATTCAGAGACCATGAAGCAGAAGATGGACGAGAATTGTGAGAAGACAGAAGACCGTCATAAGCAGCTGAGACGAGAAATACCTATGACGAATTGAAGATGCTAGAAAAGAAGAAGAAAAATAAAGAACTAACGACAGCTCAGACGAAGATCACTATTTTGGAGAAAATAGTGGGAGATATGCAAGATAGATATTAAGAGTAAAAATATATTCTCGTCAGCATGATCGTCAAACTGAAAAGTTGACTCAAAAGAGTTTTTGGTAGTCACTAAAAATCAGATTTATATCTACCAGCTTTTGTACAATATCTTGGCCATGAGATATATAGCATAAATATGACGTTTGTACTAATTTTGTTATATATATAACAAGTTAGCAAGTTATTTATGACTATATGTGGTTTTGATTTTTGCTGTGTACGATATCGATTAATATGGGCCAGTGCTGATCATCTTACATACGCGTATGATAGTATTTGGACATGTTGTGACTTTATGATTAACATGGATTTTACCTTGTTAATTTAACATGGTCAAATTTTAAACGTGTGTTTTCTCATCGTATTACTAGAAATATGCCTCGCACTTCCCCCAAACCGCCCATGTCCCAAGCTGCTATCCGAAAGCTTGTTGCAGACAGTGTCGCTGCAGCCCTAGAGAGTCAAGCAGCAGAATTTGCCCGTACTGGAAGCACTAGCCGACCCAATGGAGAAATCGAGCCAGCAAATGTTCGCAAGTGTACTTACAAAGATTTCATGAATTGCAAACCAACTTTCTTTAAGGGAACAGGAGGAGCTACAGAATTAGCTCGTTGGTTTAAGAATACAGAAATAGTCTTTGTGAGGAGTGAGTGCATTGACGACTGTAAAGTTACTTTTGCTATGGGAACACTCCTGGAGGATGCCTTGCTTTGGTGGACTACAACTACCCAAAGTATGGGTATTGAAGCAGCTCACCAACTTACCTGGGAAGATTTCAAAAAGAAGATGTTAAAGGAGTTCTATTCTCATGTTGAGATTAAGGAACTAGAGAATGAGTTCCATCAGCTGGCTGTGAAAGGAACAGACCTTGAGACCTACAATAGAAGATTTCAGGAGCTTGCTCTCTTGTGTCCAACTATCGTGCCTGATCTGGAGAAGAAGTTGGAAAAATATACAGAAGGATTATCTCAACACATTGAGAGAAATGTGATTGCATCCAAGCCACAATCCTTGGAAGAGGCAATTGCCATGGCTCAAAAGTTAATAAATAGTGAAATCAAGCGAAGTTTCACTCAAGGAAGTGATAATCACAAGCGGAAACTTGATGATGAAAGGACTACTCATCACCACAACAACTACCAGTACAACCGTAACCACCATCAACAGAATCGTCGGCAGGAGATTGCCAAAGCCAATGCTGTCCCAACTGCTGAAGGTAGTGGTTATCGTGGGAAGCAACCTTTGTGTAACCGATGCAAAATGCATCACACTGGGTTTTGCATTGCTAAGTGTGGAAAATGCCAGGAAATAGGTCACAAAACAGAAGATTGCAAGGTCACAGGCAATACAGAACAGTCAATAGCCGTGATATGCCACAAATGTGGTGAGAAGGGACACTACAAGAATCAGTGCCGAAAACAGAATGACAACCAGAATAACGGTGCCCGTGGAAGAGCGTATGTGCTAGGAGATGGGAATGCACAGCTGAACCAAGACTAGTGCAAGAGAATGAGAACTCGTTAAGATTCCGTCCATGTCAAGGAATGGCATCCCTATTTAGACAAAAGAGAAATTCCTGTTATAGCTAAATAAATCGTATTGTAAACTTCCTAAGCATGTTTCCTATTGTACTCTACTTTAGTTACGATGGACGTAACTTAAGTGTATTAACTATCTTTTCTACCGTATGAAATCCTTACCTTGTAATATTTCTGAAATCTACGTTTCTATTCCATTTGACCTGTTCACTACACTGTCATCTCACTAGAAATTTAGTTAATATTAGTTTTGACCATCCCGTAAGATTTCCACTAGAACCCTAAGATTCATTTTAAGGATATCTCATTAGTACCTTAGAAATTTCCGATCTAGCACCATGAAATGACCTAGATATTATCTTGCTCTTTTAAAACTAAATCATGACGTTATCTTACAAAAACAAAACGTTGAACACCATCTAAAACTTTTGGGAGAAATATAAATACCACAGTGACTGAGCCAAGCATTACATCATTTGGTCCTCAATTATACATAACCTGATCAACTATGTATAATTCCGGAAGAATCATGTAATGAATTGGACAGGCATTTTAAGCATATCAAGCTCCTAACTCAACCAAATCGTTGTACGATTTTCCTTTATCACGTTGTCTATCTGGATAAGATAGAAATCTGAACCTAACTATCCCTATACATCAATTTTCTCAACTTTCCAACCAACACATGTCGAATCTCGGGACGAGATTCCCTTAACGGGGGGTGACTGTAACCACTGTGAAAATCCCACTATTATAATAAATCATCTTACAGAATACTTATCCTTTTCTACGTGTGAATTTTTTTTTTATTATCTGATTGTAACTATTATCTTATGTGACGAAGATCACATCCCTAACAACCCTGCTTGCAACCCAACCTTAACTGATTTAGTATTTACCCATGTAAACATCTTTGACCTAAAACATTATGAGGTCCCACTTACCACTTTACGTTATTTCGCTAACATACATTTAAAAACTAAAGCGTTTCTATTTAATAAGAGTTTATGAAACCCTAATTTCACATAACTATGAATTTATGTATACATTTTACAAACCCTAATTTATTTATACAATATTTTTACAAGATAATATATTTACAAGTTATTTAAACTAGTGTACAAGTCATTTATGCACAAAATCATTTATTCACAATATCTTTATAAAAATCCTCTTTATATTTATTATAAAGTATAAACTACAAACCCTACATGCATAATTTTTAAAAAATTATATTTTCTAAACTCACTAAATATTTTTACAAGTCTTTAAACCTAAAGTACAAGTACCTAATGCATATAAACTAAAAATTCCATTTATTTACTTTTAACTTAACAAAACTTAACATATAATTTTCATAACTTAATAAATTATAAAAATTACATTTTTCTCATATTCTAAATTATAGTACAACCTTACTAAAGCTGAAGTACAAGTCTTTTATGCATGAAACTATATATTTATAAAATCCTAAATAAAACCTTAATAGTAAATATTTAAAATGACATTTTATGTAATATTTTTACACAATGAATTATAAAAATAATTTATTTATTTATTTAACATATGTACAACTCCATAAACTCAATGTACAACCCTTTAATGCACAAGATTATAAAAACTCATTTAATTGTATTTAAAGTGTAATAAAAATTACATAAAAATTATAGAAAATTAAGAAATAATTAAAAATATATTTTTCTTATTTTTCTTACATAAGTACAAGTCTTATAAGCCCAGAGTACAACCACCTAAAGCACAAAAACTATTTTCTACCTTATATATTGAAATCGATATATATAAAATATGGACATTTAAATTCAAATTTCATTTCTAACTTACCCTAAACTTAAGAAATCCTAACTCTACCTTAAATCTTAGTTTACAAGTCAACAAAGCCCTAGGTACAACCCTTCTATGCACAAGTCGATCCATAACTAGCCAATTACATCACCTAGTTCAATCCTAACCCTAATATAACTAATCATTAACCCTTAAGCTAGCCAAATGAATGAACCCTAATTGATACACATAGCCCTCTTCTAGAAACCAAGCCACATGTGTGAATTAGAAGCTTACACATCACCTACACCATTCCCCCTCCTTGTGGCGCCACCATAGCCACCCACCTCATCTCCTTCCACATTCAGATAACCCTAGGATCTCCCTGGAAACCTTAATCCACCTTCTATAAATAGCCATTCCCATGAAACCCTAAACCATCACTAACTATTCGAACCAACTCAAACAGCCATAAACCCTTACTCCACTGATTCCCTTAGTCCAATTTAAGTTCAAATAACCCCCATAAGATAGTAGGATGAAGCTAGAACCATAGAAGAACTCGATTCAATCCATACACCAAAATTTTGCCCTAGTCAACTCAATATAGCAAGGTATATCTATGGCCCTTTTTATTTACTTTTCTATACTTTTTTTATGTCTAAATATATCATAGAACATGTCCTAATAAGCCTATGAACCCAGAATTAACAATAACTCATTTTTCTTCATTTTTGTTCTAACCGAGTAGTTTGATAAAAATAATTTCGTATAAGAATTCTAACAAGTCTAGGATTATAAAAATGGTTTAGGAACACTCTACACATGTTATAATAACTAGACAAATCATAAAAACATAGTGTATAAAAATTGGATTTAGCAAAACACAAGTTTTCTTTCTTTTATTTTCTGTCGAGACCAACAGCAGGTCTGCTGCTTTGGTGCTCGTTTTACCCTATCAATTGATCACTAAAAATTATGGCCTTTGACATGCTTAAAGTACTCGAGGAGGTCTAAAAGTAGGAAAAAGAATCAAGGATTTTTGTTGAGAAACAAGGGAGAACGGGGCGTTTGAAGTTGAGTCAAAATTCTGTGTCGAGTCACATGTGATCACGACTTTCTGTTTTGGATTTTGAATTCGTGGGTTCGAACCAAGCTGCGACCTTTGGCAAAAATACTTTTAAAACATTTATAAACACTTTAGAAAAGGTTTTGTAAAAGATCATGGCTTAAATCACTAGAAATAAAATATTTTTGAAACTAGAGGATGTCGAGTGAAAAACTTTAGAGACACAAGGACCATTCTTGTCAAAACTCTATAAAAATTCTGTTTTGGACTTGATTTGCCATCGGGGAATCCCTAAGGGGGTGAAACTGTCTATTTTGAAACTTGAGGGTAGAAAGTGTCATTTTAAGAAAGTCCAGGGGTAAAAATTGTATATCTTTAAAAGTTCGAGGGTGAAAATTGTCATTTTCATATAGTTTAAGGGTAAAACTTGCCAAACCTAGAAACTTGAAGGTCTAAAATGAAAATATAAAAACCCTAATTCTATTATTATATTATAAAATATTATTATTATTATTATTATTATTATTATTATTATTATTATTATTATTATTATTATTTATTATTATTATTATTATTATTATTATTATTATTATTATTATTATTATTATTATTATTATTAAGTTTTATTTAAACTTAATATACGTTTTGTACCGTAACTAACAAACGAAGTATCCATTTAACGAACGGACGGAACCGAAACTTACAGAATAGAAGATAAGATAAAATCTTACTTTTTGGCTCTATTAAGTATTTAACTATCAAACCAAAACATAACGAAACGAACAATGGAAACTTATATAATCAGAAACAATTACTGAAAAACTTGACATACAAAACCAGGTTGCAAGCCGGAGACGTTTATCAACTTTGTTTAACTTTGTTTTCCATCCAGACTGCTCAGGTGAGTTCATAGTCCCACTTTTTATTACGTTTTCTAAATATGTGGGGAGATACATGCTACAAACCGGACATAAGTATTTTCTGTATGATTTCATGATTAATATTGCCTAAGATGCCCCATTTGTGTTGCTGGTTAAGTAACCAAATGCATCCCATTTGTGTTGCTGGTTAAGTAACAAATACATCCCATTTGTGTTGCTGGTTAAGTAACCAAATGCATCCCATTTGTGTTGCTGGTTAAGTAACCAAATGCACCCCATTTGTGTTGCTGGTTAAGTAACTAAATGCATCCCGTTATCATTTGAGTTCATGAGACTTAGGGCAATATGTTTATTTCTGAATTACTTTCTATTTAGCTTATGTTCAAACTGATTATAACTTTAAACACTATGGATTCACTCAACCTTTGTGTTGACTTTTTAAGCATGTTTATCTCAGGTAACTGGAAGTACGATTTGGCACGGAGTGGCGGTGGACTTTCTTTTAAAAGAGTGTCCATTTTGTTATCATTCAAATGAATAATGTATCATTTATAATGTATTTCGAAACCTCCCGCTGGGACCTCTATATGTAAACTCTGATTTAATAAATGAATGATAACAATTTATTAAAAACGTCTCTTTTCGAGTCGTTTTCTATACTCAGGACTGTGAACCATGAAGTAGCACCCCAAAGCTTATATTCCGCTGCGTATCTCGAAAATGGGGGTGTTACAAGTACCAACACTCTTAACATCATTCCAAGATTGAAGTTTGATTCGTACACTAAGTTTCAAGAGATTCAATGGCATAAAAAAGGGTAAGTAACACCATCTAATTGCTTTAATTGGTTCTTAATTCGAATTTGATTTTTAGGGTTTTGAATTGGGCGAATTTTATAGAGTTCGAATTGATTGAATTTCTTTGATGGGTTTACTAGAGGATTGATAATAGGTTTGATTGCAATTGAAATCACATGAAATGGTTGAGTATTGAATGAGAATTTTAGGTTTTTAGATTTAGGGTTTATATATGTCGAATTTTTGGGAATTAAAATCAAGATTGATTGGAATTTTTGTGGTATATGGTTATGAATTAGTGTTTGTATGCTATTTGATTAATTATATAGACCACCTCTTTGTTTGATTTTGATTTGATTCAAGAATTTTTGAGGTTTAGAAGTGAAGAGAATATGGAGGTTTAAGCATTAGAATAAGTACTAATAAGCTAAATGGAGGAAGGTAGTAACTTGTTAGGAAGTGGGGATAAGCTAGAAAATCGTTTTGTGATGTTGATATGCTGCGAACCGCCGGCTGGGAAACCCCAACCACTGGCTGAGACCATCTGAAGCACCTGAACCGCCGGTTCAATGCCCAACCGCGGCGGTTCAAGTCTTCTGTCCCCCAAGGTTTTCTGAACCGCGGCGGTTCAGGCCTACTGATCATAATTTTTTATTTTATTTTATTTTATTTTATTTTGCTTTGCTAATTTATCTTACAAGTTAACCTTTAGCTCCAACATTTCTTGTGTGCTTGTTTGTTGTGTTTTTGTAGAAATGTGTTTGTCAAGAGGAAGAGAACCCACATATTGCTTTGTACACAAAACAAGGTCGGGGAATGAAAGAAGCTACTCTTATGCCAATCGCTAGTGAACATTTGAAATGGGGAAAAGTAAGCAAGGAAGCTAAAGTTTTTTTTAACAGCCGCTTGGCTAAATTGCAAAGAAAGGAGATTGCGGTACCAAAGTTAGTTAGTTGGAGCTTGATCAGGAAGTATAACCTTTATGATACTCTAGAAAAGTTGTTGGAAGTTAGTAAGGAGTATGAGGATGGAGTTTTTGAGGATTTTAGTTCGGAGCTCTCTTTACAGATCAATGAAAAGCAAATCTACAGGGAATGGTGCTTGGAGTTCTTTGCCACAATCTATTTCAACCAAGAGATAAATTTGAATAACACCTTGAATGAAAAATGTATTTGGTTTAGATTGTGTGGGGATAACCATGTGTTCACCTTGCCGGATTTTGGAAAGTTGCTTGGGTTGTACAATGATAATGACCTTGATGACGAAGAGTTTGTTGCTCACTTTAGTAAGTTGGAAAGGGAGCCACCTAAGTATGTTGGTACTAGAATTTGGAACGTGATTGGAGATCCAAATAGTGCAAGACCGAAGGTGACGGAAATTCATTCTCCGATGGCGAGACTTTTGCGCAAGATGTTTGTGAACTCGTTTGTGCACCGTGGTAATAGCCAAGACAAAGTTCATCACCCGGATTTGTGGTTGATTGAGATGATTATGGGTAATCGTGATGGACAAAAGTTGAAGATGAATCTGTTATGGACGTTGGCAGTTTACTTGTCTAAAAGAGCAACTATTATGTCCGAGCATGGTTATATTAATGGGGGCCACTATGTGACCAAGATTGCAAAGAGCTTGGGGTATGATACACAAAATGAGTTTAATAAGATCACGGTGATAAAAAATTGTGAAAAGCTTAACAAGAAAAGTTTGCAAGGGTTGCTCGATCACGATAGGATGTATTTAGTTGAGTCTATTGCAAACGTGGCTCGTAGCCAACAACTACCTCAACCACAACGTATGGAACAACCATCGGGGTTAGATTCGGGATGGGGTGATTGGCATGCAAATTTGCCACACGTTGAGAGAAAAGAAGTGTGGAGAGACATGACTATGATGAGGATTGGACACCAAATGGACTATTGTGCACCGATTCTCACACATTTTGGTCAACATAGCGATCCACCATATTCGTTTCCAATGGCTTATGCACCGACTAGTGTTCCACCTTACCCATACCCATATACGCCATATCCATCGGAACATGTACCTTTCCCAACATCGTCTAGTGTATTTCAAGGAAATGAAGGGTATAATGTTAATCAAGAGGGATTCATGGGATCAAGAGTTTATGAAGCGGGAACATCGTCGGGAGGTTTTGGCATTGGAGCATTAGTCGATTATCAAGGTGATGATATGGATGATGAATGATTTTAATTATCATTCGAGGTTTATTTATGTGATGTTTCAAACAAATATTCTATCGTACTTTATTTTTATTATTATTTTTCCTTTATTATGTTATGTAGGATTATTAATATGTTTTGATTTTTTAGGAACTACTTTTATTTTTAATATTTGATTAGGATTTTCTGATGTTATGATTATTATTATTATTTTTGTGTGTTTGTTTTTGTATGTTTTGTGTATGTGTTTATTTTTCAATTTTGAGATACCACGGAATTATTGCTCATTCATATGGTTGGTACATTTTGGAGTTTGGAGTGACCAACTCATGCGTTAAATACCAAATATGAATCTCGCAAGATTTTTTGGTGTTATCATTTTACTACTTTATTTTCCCTATTTCTTTTGCTTTGAAGTTAATTTTTCACATTGAGGACAATGCAAAACTTAAGTGTGGGGGAGGGAAGTAAATAGTGAAAATGATCTAGTTTTTTAAAAAATTTTGTGATTATTTTGGAGTTTGTTTTATTGCCCTTAAGGAAGATAGTTGTTTTTACACCTAAAAGGTTATATATAATTAAAACAACTTGAAATTTTCCAATAGCATAAAATGGCAATTTGAAAATTTTAACGTATCTCGATTAAGTGAAACGATCCGTTCTTGGGATTAATAACATTACTTGTGCATTTATAGCCTATTCTACAAATATGTGAGGATTTGAGCATATCATTTGAAGCATATCTTTATGCTTAAGTTCTATTTTCTTGCTATGAGTGTGCCGGTGATTGAATTGATTCTAGAACTTGTGCTTGTCATGCATTACGAATTCCAAAGTAGGGTCACATTTGTGTGATATAAATGAATTTAAATGATAAGAGGCAACTTAGGATTTCAACCTAATGGCCTTCCATTTACATATATTGATATATTAGCTAGCCACATTGGTTAGTTAACCACTTTTTATGGACCCATTTGTTAGCGCTCATTTTTAGCGCTAGATACCCTTAGTTCACCCTCTGAGCCATTCTTTTCATTTTGTTACATCCAGAAAATACAAAGCCTAACCTTTTTGTCAAGTCAAATCTATGAATTACTTGTTGTTGGCATGAAGAAGTTTTTGATGATTATGAGCTTACACTTTGTATTTCGGATATACCTTTCCGACGAAGACGAAGGTAGCTACTTCTTATTTGTATTTTTGAGGTATATGCTCATCCAAAGTGTGGGGGATGTTGAAAATATATATATATATATATATATATATATATATATATATATATATATATATATATATATATATATATATATATATATATATATATATATATATATATATATATAGCCAATGTGCTATAATTATGAAGATGAAGGAAGATGAAGTATGTTTGAGATATCGATTAGCCAATGTGCTAAGACGTGATATATTTATATTTATATGTTGATCGATGAAAGAAATCAAAGAGAAGGGAAATGTTGATTTGGAGGCTATAATCACTTTGGGATACATGGTTCGATTCTTTTTGCAGCAAGTGATTTTGGTATTTGACTTGATTATTGTTACATTACTAATTCACCTAAATAATCCCATGCCTTATCCTAACCCTTTTTGCTTTGTGAAGATATCGACTGTATGAATATTATAGTGACCATCCGGTTCTTTAATAATCGAGTAACGCGCTAGCGATCTAAGGTATTTTATTTTAGTGACCATTCGTTGTTTGAGTAAATCAAGAATTCGTGCTAGCGATCTATTATGTTTGTACAATAGTTATTTGAGCATAAGTTGATATTAACCCTCAGCCTAAACATTTCAACCCGAATAAAAGTCCTCTTTGATAAGTTTATTTATTTCTTACATGATTTGGATTAGTTTTGATACTTGTACAAGCTTATGGTATGAAATGAAATCATGACTGAGCAATTGAGTGAATACACCTACAAAAGAAATGAGTGCTGATTGAATTATATTATTCTTTTCTTTTCGTGAGGAGCCTAGTTGTGTTATCTAGCTTGATCGAGTATTAAGTTTAAATTTCACGTATAAATAGTAAAAATCACTTTTTGATCTTTTGCTTTGGCCATAAGGAAGATTAGTGAAATTTTTGAGAATCATAGTGGTTGGCTATTGGAAAACGATTTTTCAAAAGATTACTTTGCTTGAGGGCAAGCAAAACCTAAGTGTGGGGGATTTGATAACGCTCATTTTGTACATGTTTTAGTCGCGTTATTTGTATATTTTTGTATATTATTTAGTTATATTTATGAGCATTTTGCACTTAAAAGGTATTAAGATGTGTTCAGGTCTAGGTACAAGGAAATATCGAAGAATGTTAGCTTTTATATTTTATAGAAAAGTGATGGTCATTTGTATGAATATTTAAGTGTGTATCGTGTAGTATAAATAACATTGTAAGGGCTAGTGTTGGACTTTGTTAAGTAAATGTTAAGATAAATGATCAAAAGCCCAAGTCCAACACCAAGCCCATCCCAAGACCTTTAGGGCAACCAAGGCCTCATTTCCATTATAAATACCACACTCTCACACCCATTTTGGTGTGCTTCTAAGTCTTGTAAAGGTGTGAGAGAGTATGTGTGTGTTTTATTACGTTTTGTATTGTTCTCTTATGGCATGATATACATTCGACAAGAGTTTTATTCGCACGCATCTTCTTTTCATCTTTACTATTCTTCTTTACTATTAGAGTGTCACGTTATTGTTTAGAGTAGTATTAATATAGTTTAGTTTGTTGTTTAAGGTTCGGTTTTTCAAGGTTTACAAGTGGTATCAGAGCCAAACATAGATTTAGGTATTCGTTGTGTTTGTTTTGCAATTTACGTGGGTATTTTAAGGAAAAAGGTTGAAGCTTTTTGTTGTTTTGGTACTTATTGGATAAGAAGGTTGTAACTTTTTGTGGTTTACGTGCGTTTAAGGGCTAAAAACGTGATTTGTGTGAGTTTTAACGAGGGTTTGTGAAGTATTGCGCATAAAAAGTTCATCATCAAAGGTCCAAAGTTCGAATCTGCTTGCTTCTCATTCATTTTTTATCATTTCTTGTATAAGAAATCTGATAAAAAGGGTCCCACAACGTCCTTGATAATCCACTTTCTTGTATAAGAAAGTTGATTCGTAGTGTCCCAATTGCGATAAGTTAGGGTTTTATCGCAGTTGAGATTTGCTGTTTATCGCAGTTCATCAAATTGAGACTATCGAAGTTGAGATTTGCTGTTTATCGCAGTTCATCAAATTGAGACTATCGCAGTTGAGATTTGCTGTTTATCGCAGTTCATCAATTTGAGACTATCGCAGTTGAGATTCGCAGCTTATCGCAGTTCACAAAGTCTCTATCGCAATTGACGCTAGGGAGAATTCTCGCTATTAAGATCTCGGACTACAAAGGTTTATCGCGATTACTTCTCGGACAACAAAGAACTTTCGCATTTGGCAATTTTGACCCTTGCACTTTACATAAATTTTGTTCAACTTAAATAACTTTTATAAATTTGCTTCGATCGTGATTTCTTCAAACAACAAAAGTGAACTCGGTATTTTTACGCTTGTATAAGTGTAGAAAATACTTCGACAATCGGATATCTACTCTCTTGTATAAGAGTGTTAGATTGTTTTATATAAATTATCAATTTATATAAATTAGATATTTCTATCTAAATTGAAAATTTACCATAATTTTTATAAATTCTGGTCAAATTAAAATTTCTATAGAAATTGATACTTTATCTAAATTCTAATTTACATAACTTTTGTCGATTCTGTAATCTTCTGTTTTTGTTTAAACTATTGTCTAGTCAAATTTAGTAACTTTATTTAAATTGCTTTGTTTATCTAAACTGTAAACTCAAAGATCATCAACAACATCATCAAGGCTTTATCTTCAACAATCACAACACCTATTTCTTTGCATCGATCCTGAATCAATCAACCTTATCAGACAACAACAACAATGACTACTCAACAAGACATCCATGCAGCTGGTGCTGAAAACCGTCCTCCCATGCTAGAAAAAGGTAGTTATCTTCCATGGACAAGCCGTATGCTTCGTTATTTGAAAACAAAACCTAATGGACAAGGCAAACTTCTGATCAACTCCATCAAGAATGGTCCTTTCAAACCTCGTGAGATTCAAGAAGCTGGTGATCCGAATCAAAATCCTCCTGTTCCACCATCTAGTCGTACTCAGCAAGAAGATGAATACACAGAAGAGGATCGGAAACAGATTGAAGCAGATGACTTAGCCATGCACCTAATTCAACTTGGTTTACCACAAGAGATTTTTTGTGCTGTTGACAGCTGTGAAACTGCTTATGATATGTGGGAACGAGTTAGGAGGCTATGTCATGGAACTGAAATTGGTCAACAAGACATTGAAAACAAGCTTCTAACTGAATGGGAAAAATTTTCATCCACTCCAGCTGAACCAATTGAAATCTACTACACAAGGTTTTGCACTATCATGAATGAGCTCATAAGGAACAATTTAACACCAAAACATATCGTTCAAAACATCAAGTTTCTTAACAACCTTCCAGAGGAATGGGGACGATATGTTACAATTGTTAATCAGACAAAGAACCTTCATGAAGTGAATTATGATCAGCTCTATGATTTCTTGAAACAAAACCAGAAAGAGGCAGATGAGGTTAGGAAAGATATGCTTGCCAAAAAACATGATCCTTTAGCATTACTTGCTCAGTCACCATCACCATCTACAGTGAACATTTCATCATCATCAACTCCCACTCAGAACTACATGCCACATGAATACTCTCCACAAACTGCTATCTTCCCACAACAACAATTCTATCCTCATGAACAACAAGTCATTCCACAACAACAACACCCAGAATCACCATACAATCCTAATGATGACATGTCTGCACTGTCTCAAGCATTCACCCTTCTATCAAGAGTTGTCCAAGGACGTTATTCCACACCTACCAACAACAATCAAAGGATTGCATCGAACACTCGCTACAAGCAGTTTGCTCAACCGAGTTTCAACATGGGTCAACAAGGACAAATGATTGGAGGTTATGGGAATCAACAAGGATATGCTCCCTAGATGGGTAATCAAAATACAGGGCAGTATATGGGTAATCAAAATGCAGGTCAGTTTATGGGTAATCAGAATCAGATGGGTCAAGTTGTTGGAAATAGAAGAGGACAGAATATGGGAAATCAAGTTGGGAATGTTGTTGCTCCAGTTGCTGGGAATGCTGGGAATATGAATCAAGGAAATATGTTGAAATGTTTTAACTGTCAGGGTACTGGTCATATGGCAAGAAACTGTCCCTCCAAGCCAAAAAAGAAAGATCCTGAGTATCTTCAGAAAGCTTTGCTATTAGCTCAGAAGGACAAGGCAGGGTTTCAGTTGAGTGCTGATGAACTCAAATAAGTACATTTTATTACTATCATTTATCCTATTAATTTGACTTGTTTTACTATATTATGTATGAGGATTGATACTTAATCGTTTACTTTTGTAATTCTCAGTTGAAAACAAGCATTTGGTGAAACTTGGCGATTTTGGACTAATTATGGAGCAAAACATGTAAGAAGTTAAGAGTCTACTGAAATGTACAAGATCAAGACTAATCTGCTCCAGATGCGCCGCATCTTGCTTATCACATACGGCGCATCGCTATCAAGATCTCACCAGATACGATCCAAGATACAAGAGGACATGCGCCGCATCTGAAGATGAACATACGCCGCATCTCCTGGCGGTGTACGAATATTCCTGAATATTATAATCTTGGACCCCACGCGAAGTTAAGTACATGCGCCGCATCTACTTACTAGATGCGCCGCATCTCACCCTCAGACAGAAACTATAAATACCCCAAGACCAGACGAATTTGGTGTGACATATTTTAGAGACGTGACCGAAGAACAGAAGCCAAGGACTAATTCAGTCAAGGTAGCAGCACAAGACACACCCAAATCAAAGATACAAGAGCTGTAAGAAGGTGCTGCATGTGTTTCATTCATTAAGTAGTTTTGTTTTATTGTGTTAGTAAACTTTAATTCATCAAGATTGGTGGCTTGTGTAACGTGACAACAGAAAGGTTGCACTCCCTTAAAACTGCTTTCTCATTAATTAAAGTTTATATGTTGATGTCATTGGTGACTTTTATTAGTGCATTGATAACCTCTGTGGCTAGCTGAGCATTGATCGGGTCGCCATGCCTCTGCCCTCGCCTGTTTATTAGATGCCTATGCATTCTATGGTCTGTAGAAAAGTAGGAGAAAGATAAACGGGATAGTCATAAGTAATCATTAAGGGTTTACTCGCCGATAAGATTAGAACCAACGAGAAAGGACTTAATCTCGGTGCGTTGCATCGAACTATACACTTCATATAACACTGGCAATAAAACAAGTGACAAACTACTTATCTTAAGGACAGCCCTCTTATTGTCTCGAGTATTTATCTGTGTACG
Source organism: Artemisia tridentata subsp. tridentata (assembly GCA_021014915.2). Lineage (NCBI taxonomy): Eukaryota > Viridiplantae > Streptophyta > Magnoliopsida > Asterales > Asteraceae > Artemisia > Artemisia tridentata. The sequence goes on along the minus strand of CP139504.1, from coordinate 47,284,088 downwards.
TGCGTGCTACTTGCTGATTCGTGCCTATTGGTTTAGTTTATTATTTAATTGCAACCAAATCGTGCCAGTCTCTCAGGCTGAATCCCCATGCGTTAGATTAGATTGTATAGCTAACTTAATATATTGAAATACTGATTAGAATAACTAGATAATACGTTCCACTCTTAGTGATCGACACTCTACTTACCATTATATTCATACTGACCGGGTACACTGCTCGTTAAGTGTGTGTGTTATTGATAAGTCGGCTAAATATAAATTTAAAACTTGAGTAGGCATTAAAACTGCTAAACCGCAACGACACGTACACGCATCAAGTTTTTGGCGCCGTTGCCAGGGAGTGAATTGTTATTATCTGTTAATTTGATTAGTATTTTAATTAGGTTTTTAATTTTTTTTTCTTAACTAACCGCTAATTTTTTTGTGTATTAGATTAATTTGCATTCATTGTAATATTTTGCATATTTTCTGTTTTTGTGTGTTATTTGTTTGCTTTTATTTGTGTTTATTTTCGTGTGTTTTTATTTGTTTTTAATTTTTCGTAATTTTTGTGTTCTGCTATCGTTGTACTGAGCTAAATCGAACGATACGGCGCATCTGATTTCTCAGATACGGCGTATTGCGTTCAATTTTTATAAAATACAACGCGTTTAATTAATTCGATACGACGCATCTTTTCCCCAAGATACGGCGTATCTGTTTTTGATAAAAAATTTTCTAAACGTTAACGCCATACGACCCATCTGCTTTAGCAGATACGGCGTATCTATTATTTTAATTAAAAACAGTTTTCGAATTATTAAACAGATACGGCGTATCGATTTTTATCGATTCGGCGCATCTTCTGAATCAAAAATCTTATATTTTGAAACGTAACGAAAATACGGCGCATTAACTTTTGTTAATACGACGCATTTAATTTTAATAAGTATATCGATTTTTGATAATTAAAACAGATACGGCGCATTCTAATTTCTAAAGCGGCGTATCTAATTTCTGAATAAAGACTGATTTAATTTTAACGATTATAAGATACGGCGTATCCAACTTTTTGGATACGGCGCATCGTCTGCAGATATCAGCTATTTGTATTCTTATATCCGTTTCTATATTCATTAATTTCTCTTCTAGCGAACAAATCCTACTGATGATTTTACCTTTGATGACAGATTTTGCTATGGAAGACATGTCAGTTAACGGATATCTTGCTAAGGAATGCTTGCTTTCGGATTCATTCAATGTACTCATGATCGATGCAGATTTATTCTCTTGGGAGACCCCTCTTGAAGCTGCTTTTAAGGAATTCATGCGTTTATGCAACATTGACAAAGGGGTATTCTCTTATGATGTATTTGTGAGGTACACTAGAGATGAACTGTCGCTCTTATGGCCTATCATTGAATCCAAAGGATTGAACTGGACTACTATCGAAGAAGATGATGGGAAATTCTATCTTGCATACATGGACTCAAGCAACAACAGCTGTGGTGGAGGCAATACCCAAATCTCTTACATGCCTTATTTCGAACAGTACTAGGGATTAAATGAGAACTATCTGGACAATGATGGAATTTATGCTGTGGCGGAGTTACTATTTCATGGCAGGTTGGTACGATTGATTGATCTCTCCCTCAATGATTGGCTAGAACTCAAATATGGTAGTCCGGAATTCGCCCCTGCAAATGAAGTCAAGCAGATTATGACTTCATGGTTGACGCGGAGTTTTAAGAAGCAATTTAACGAGTTCATGGAGATAAGAAGGAATATGATTGGGAAGGCTTGCTTTGACGTTAACCACGATCCTAACGATGTTGATTTTTCAGAGTGGTTGGCTAGTAAGTTTAATAACCATAAGAGTATGGATCGAGCTACTAAGGATGCATTATGGGTATATTGGATGAGAGGAGAAGATGAAGAAGTAGAAAGCGATTATGGGTCATCACTTCTTGATTCAACAATCAATGAAGGCATTGAAGAGTTATTCAGAATAGACATTGATGTGTTCGATTATGAGACACCCTTGTGCAAGCAGTTCAAGGAATTTAACTACCTTCTTCAAGTCGACGATGATGTGCTAACTGGAGATCTACCAGGATTTAAGACTTATGATGATTTCAAAAACACCTGGTGCTACAAATGGAATGACCAAGTACCATGGGTTTGGGATAAACCATGGGATGTTGAGCACATTAATCATACCTGTACACCCTTCGTTTTTAAGGACGGGAGTAGTGTTTGGCCGACCTGTGATTATAAAAGTGACGGAACCTGTAATGGGGGAAGTATAACTGGGATGAAACGGGTTGGAAACGATGTAACCTTTGAAGATTATGAGTGGTACGATAATGTTGAAGACTGCCCACAAAAAGCGGAGGCTTTGCAAGAAAAGGGCAGAATTGAACGCTTGAAAGGACTTAAGGGAACATCGGATACTACTTTCTGGGAATGGGTGCATAAACAATTTGATGATTTCACGAAGCTTAGTCGACGGTTACAATATGATTTGGAACGAGAGTGGGAGGCGATTCAAGACAATAAGTCATTAATTGAAGAACTAGATGATTATTTGATTAAGGATCCTTATTTTAAGTTTGTTGATAAAGACGAGGAAGAGTTCACCAAAAGAAAGTGTCAACTACTTGGGATTCCTTATAATGAGCCACCCATGATTGTTTCCGAAAAATTTAAAATCATCAAATATTCTTTTGGACCTGATGAAGAGTATGTTGCGACGAAGACCAGGAGTTATAGAAGATTAAGCCGAACAGAAGAAAACGTCGCAATGCTATACGGGAACATCTTTCGGATGAAGGAAGAAGGATGGACCGTGACAAGAACTAAATGAAGAGCTGAACGTGAGTCTAACTTGAAGACTCTAGAATAAAGACAAGTGCTTACCGGGAGACAACCCGGATTTATCTTTTTATTATTCTATTTTTGTGTCGAGTCAGTCAGACCGCAGAGGATACGGCGCATCTCAATTCTGAGATGCGACGCATCTCCTGCAATAGTCATATCTTTATTTTTCTGCATTTTATATTTTTCGAATTTAAAACTTTTTATCAGTTTATTTTAATGCGGCGCATCCCTGGTTAAGGATGCGGCGCATCTTTTATTCTGATCCGTATTTATTCCAGGCTCGATACGGCGTATCTTTTTCCATAAGATACGGCGCATCGACTGACCTGATGATTTTCATTTTTAATTTTTATGTTTTATTTTTACCTAACTACTAATGTGTTATGCAAGTTGAACCTTTCTTACCTTAGGTGTGTTTTGAAGCCTTGGTGGTATTATAGATTCCTGCATTTCCTGTGGAAACATGATTATGAAGCTTAAACGTTCTAATCCACAAGAAAGATGATTTTTGCTCTAATATTAATGGAGGATCATACCGAGCAAATCTCAGGGGAGTTTTTTTGTTCTAATTCTTTTATTTTCCAGTTTTTAACCTTTATTACAAACAACGAGGACGTTGTTTAACTTAAGTGGGGGGATTGGAGAATTAGAACACTTAACATTTACTTGTCCTTAAACTTTTCAAAATATGCTTAAAATGTGCTTAATATATCAAAATTTAAAATTTTTAGCATGTTTTTGTTTAAAGTCTAAGTTGCATAGTTGCACACAAGACGTTATTTTCAAAAATTATGATTTTTCAAAATTCACAAATCTATGAGTGTGCCGGTGACTTGTAAACTTTAGAACTTGGCTTGTATACTATTCGAGACCACCATAATAAGTATTATTTATATAATTGGAATGACTTGTCTAAATTGGTAAATTTCTAGGATTACACCCAAATAGCCTTATATGTTATGTGTTATTAGCTAACTACACTGGTTAGTTAACCCCCGTATAAACCCTTTGTTACTCTCATCTTTAGAGTAAGATACCCCTAGAAAAACACTCAGAGCCATTCCTTTCGTTTCTTACACCTTTGTTTAAAATGTTTCGTTACACCCTTACACCTTAGCCTACCCTGTAGATTAAAATCCGTGGTTGGTTAATTGCTATAGGCAAAGTGTGTTTCCTTACATTACCTGTGTTCGCATGCGTAATTCATTATCTATGGTTAGGTCGGGAAATTGCACAATGCAATTGGAGTGAAAGTAAATATTGTATATTTTTGAGTTTATTTTTCGTGTGTTTACTACTTTCACTATTACCGTTATTTCTGAAGTATGAAAAGTATGGAAAAATTATCCAGAATTATCATTATAGTGATGTGGTGAAATTTTACACATCTATGTTATGTTTTATAAAAAAAAATCGAAAAAAAAAAAAAAAAAAAAAAAAATCGAAAAAAAAATGAGAAAAGAAAAAGAAAAAGAAGAGTTGGATGTTTGATTTAACCAACGATGTAAAGCTATGTAAGTGGTCGATATCACCACTAGTTGTTATATATTTATGGATTGAAATGGGAGTTGGCAGTTATGGGAACGTCAACTAAGGTTAATTCTTTGATTAAGATCTTGTTGAGTATAATTCGTGTCTACCTAAAGCGTGTGTTTCAAGTGTTAAAGCGTGAGTTATTCAATGATATGAGTCTTATTCATGGGATGGTTGGGATAGTGATTAACCACACTTAGGATTTTAATTTATTTGTTTTGTTATTTTTTATTTTTACACCAATTTATATCCCAAATATTATCCATGCCCTGTATTATTCTTTATCCAACCAAACCTTTGATTTATTGAGATTAGGGATTTGAGCAATCTTAAGTATCGTAGTCGTGGATTCGGCTATGTATTTATGATTTTGTCGCCCTTTTTGATATATTATTATTGGTGAAGTTTGGACCTATCTTTAGCCTATTCGAGTTAAGGATTTGAGCAATTGCAAGTATCGTGTTCGTGGATTCGATCATGTATTTGTGATTTTGTCGCCTTTTCTGGAATTTGAGATCGATAGAGATTAAGAATAATTAACCCTTAAGCCTAAAAACCCTTTTTACCGCTTTAGACTTGTTATTCCTTAGCTTTAGTGGTGGAGATGTGTATACTTGCCAAGCTTATGATAGAATATTTGTCACGACTGGACAGTTAAACGATTAGATTTACTTTTATCATAATATTTTATTTTACTTCTAATTCGTTAAGTGTTTAGTTGTGTGATTATGACAAAAATGAATACATGCTTAAATATAAAAATAAATCCTAATATCTTTTAGGATACATTTTCATAAGATTAATTCTAAGGTTTACTTGGGGACAAGTAAAGTTCAAGTGGGGGGATATTTGATGAACTCAAATAAGTACATTTTATTACTATCATTTATCATATTAATTTGACTTGTTTTACTATATTATGTATGAGGATTGATACTTAATCGTTTACTTTTGTAAGTCTCAGTTGAAAACAAGCATTTGGTGAAACTTGTCGATTTTGGACTAATTATGGAGCAAAACATGCAAGAAGTTAAGAGTCTACTGAAATGTACAAGATCAAGACTAATCTGCTCCAGATGCGCCGCATCTTGCTTATCACATACAGCGCATTGCTATCAAGATCTCACCAGATACGATCCAAGATACAAGAGGACATGCGCCGCATCTGAAGATGAACATACGCCGCATCTCCTGGCGGTGTACGAATATTCCTGAATATTATAATCTTGGACCCCACGCGAAGTTAAGTACATGCGCCGCATCTACTTACTAGATGCGCCGCATCTCACCCTCAGACAGAAACTATAAATACCCCAAGACCAGACGAATTTGGTGTGACATATTTTAGAGACGTGACCGAAGAACAGAAGCCAAGGACGAATTCAGTCAAGGTAGCAGCACAAGACACACCCAAATCAAAGATACAAGAGCTGTAAGAAGGTGCTGCATGTGTTTAATTCATTAAGTAGTTTTGTTTTATTGTGTTAGTAAACTTTAATTCATCAAGATTGGTGGCTTGTGTAACGTGACAACGGAAAGGTTGCACTCCCTTAAAACTGCTTTCTCATTAATTAAAGTTTATAGGTTAATGTCATTGGTGACTTTTATTAGTGCATTGATAACCTCTGTGGCTAGCTGAGCGTTGATCGGGTCGCCATGCCTCTGCCCTCGCCTGTTTATTAGATGCCTATGCATTCTATGGTCTGTAGAAAAGTAGGAGAAAGATAAACGGGATAGTCATAAGTAATCATTAAGGGTTTACTCGCCGATAAGATTAGAACCAACGAGAAAGGACTTAATCTCGGTGCGTTGCATCGAACTATACACTTCATATAACACTAGCAATAAAACAAGTGACAAACTACTTATCTTAAGGACAGCCCTCTTATTGTCTCGAGTATTTATCTGTGTACGTGCGTGCTACTTGCTGATTCGTGCCTATTGGTTTAGTTTATTATTTAATTGCAACCAAATCGTGCCAGTCTCTCAGGCTGAATCCCCTTGCGTTAGATTAGATTGTATAGCTAACTTAATATATTGAAATACTGATTAGAATAACTAGATAATACGTTCCACTCTTAGTGATCGACACTCTACTTACCATTATATTCATACTGACCGGGTACACTGCTCGTTAAGTGTGTGTGTTATTGATAAGTCGGCTAAATATAAATTTAAAACTTGAATAGGCATTAAAACTGCTAAACCGCAACGACACGTACACGCATCAAGTGCTGAGGAACATGATTTCATGGCACTGATGGATGACTCAGAGGATTTGGAAGCTATCGATGCCAACTGCATCTTCATGGCAAATCTTCAAGAGGTTAAATATGACACGGATTCTGAAACACCTCCTGCTTATGATGCCAATGTGATATCTAAGGTACCTTCATATACTACATGTCACAATAATGAAATATTTGATATGACACCTCAACAAGAACAGCATCCTGCGACTCCTACTCTCATTTATGGTACATATATGGACTCCCCAAGTTGTAGTAATACTAATTTGGCTACTCCAGATATGAATCCTAATGGTAACTTCGAGTCACAGCATACTGAGACTGAAGAGGATACACGTGCTTTATTTGAATCATTATTGCAAAATTGTGGTATTGAAATTGAAAAGGTCAAAAAGATCAATAGCGATGTTAAGGCCGCTAATGAAAAATTGACCACTGAGCTTGAGAGATACAAGGTGAACGAAAAAGCTTTGAATTTCACCACAAACGACTGTCAGAACTTGAAACTGGTTACAGTAATTCTGTTTCAAGGGAGAAACATTTGCAAATCAAATACGACACTCTTGATGTTAAATTGAACATGCAAATTAAATCCCTAAAAGCAGAAATTTCTGATTTAACCAACCAACTTTCTAAACAAAAATCAACTTGTTTTGATCTTGAAAAAGAAAAGAAAGAGTTGCATTCAAAATTTTCAAAACGAGAAGATGAACTTCTTGATGAAGTACTTGACAAACAGGAAACTATTAAAAAGTTGGAAGAATTGCTTGTAAAAACGGGTCATTCAACTCAAACGATTAATATGTTAATTAACGACAAAAACCCGATTTTATATACAAGAAAGAAAATGGCACTCGGTTGTGAAAACCCTTGTTATTTCAAGAAAGCTCAGCAAAAACAGAATGTGCTATTTAATGGTAATCTTATAAATGATGTGCATGATCCACCTACTTGTTATGATTCGTATGAAACGATTGAGCTTACGAAAGAGAGTCGAAACAAAATGAGACAATTAAATAGAGAAATCAAACCAATTGATTATAATGAAGCAAACAAACTTGCTGGTGTTCATCTTGTTAAAAAGGAGTCACCTTTGTTTTTCAAAAAACCTGTGACTGCCTCAAAATTCAAAGTTGTTTCAAAACATCTTTCTAACATCGAACAAATGTACTCTACCGACACTTCTGCAAGTGAAGCTAGAATACTATTGGCCGATCTTAAAAGGAGAGTTGAAATGCTTCAAAATGTTGTGGCAACCAAAACTAATACTAAAATCAATGATTGGTTTTCAAACTTTCACACTGAACAGAAAAAAATGTTCGAAACAGAAATTACTCCCATTGTATCTGGCATACATGCAAGAGCAATTCATGTTGAGAACGCAATTATCAAAGAAGTAACTGAATTTGTCAAGGACCACACATCCTTGGTAATTGAAGCCAATGAAAACATTGAAAAAATCAAAGTTTTGGAAAAACAAAATTACGCACTCTCTGAAGAAGCTCTTTCAACTGATATTATGTCCATTATTTATCAAATGTATTCTGTTGAAGACGATGAAATACTTCGAGCTGAGACTTCTCAAATTGTCTTAAAATGTGAAAATGCTCTTGCAAAGCTTGAAAAAGAAAATGTCACATATTTTAAACAACTGGATAAGAAAAAGGAAGAATGCAAGTATGATAAAATGTCGTATGAACGTTCTTACAATGAAATGCAAAAACAAATTGATCTTTTGAAGTCTCAGCTTGAATGTCAAAAAGGGAAGGGTGAAGAAATTATTGCAAAACCAAAAATGTCAATTTCACAATCTGCTCCTTCACCCTTGCCAAAAGAAAAAGCAAAAGAGAAAGTAGTTGTCGAAACATCAAATGTGATAGCACCTGGACTGTATAGGATTAGTACCACTATTGCATCTACCTCTACATCTAAAACATATAGGGCGATAGACAAAAGTGTTAAGGAATATCCAAAAGAGACTAGGAAAGCTATCACTGATTCAAAGGACAACGAGATAATTCCTAATGTGTGTGCCTTACCTTCTACAGGAGTAGAAAGTACCTCTAAGAGCAGCAGACCAAAGCCTAGGAGCAATACAAGGAATATAGTCGAGCCTGCTTCTAAGAGTGAAACCAAGAATAAAATGAAAGAAGTAGAAGAACACCCTAGGATTTTATCGCTTTCCAAGAAGAAACATTTGTCATCTGAATGTACTGTTAAAGACAATATTTCTAGTGCATGTAATGAACCAGTTTGTTTAATGAACAAGAAATCTTTGTCTGAAAATGTGTGTGATGATATTGTTTCTAATGTTGTGCATGTAAATGATAAGCCTGCTAAGAAAGATGTTCCTTCAGAACATACAGCTAAGACTAGATACATTCAAAGACTCATTGCAAAGTCTAGAAAAACAACTAGTAGTCTGCTGCCTAGGAACTATCTTAAGATGTGCATATGGATTCCAACAGGTAGAGAATTCAGTCTAGAAAATGGTAGAATAACAATGGCTAAGGAAGAACCAGTAAAAACCGTCTATGATTGTATTTCTCCTGTTATCCCTAACCCCATGGAACCAAATGATAAACGGTTTCCAAATGTACAATCATCTGTTATTGGCAGGTTATCGAAATATGTCTTTGGATCGTCGACTCGGGTTGCTCCAAGCACATGACCGGGAATCTAAAGCTGCTGATCAATTTTGTATGGAAGTTCATGGGAACAGTTAGGTTTGGAAATGATCATGTAGCAGCTATTCTGGGTTATGGAGATCTACTGTTTGGGAATTTTTTAATCACTCGAGTTTACTATGTCGAAGGTTTGGGACACAACCTGTTTTCTGTCGGACAATTTTGTGATGCGGATTTAGAGGTTGCATTCAGAAGAAATACATGTTTCGTTAGGAACTTGGTTGGTGATGATCTCTTAACCGGAAATCGTGGAACCAATCTCTATGCTATCGACATAAACCAAATGGCCTCATCATCACCGATTTGTCTTATGACAAGAGCTGACGACACTAAGTCATGGTTGTGGCACAGACGCCTTTCCCATCTCAACTTTGACACCATTACCAATCTTGCCAAAAACAACATCGTCACCGGTCTCCCTAAATTCAAATACACCAAAGAACACTTATGTCCATCATGTGAACAAGGCAAGAGCAAAAAGGCAACTTATAAACCTAAAACCGTTCCCAGTTCGGTTGATAAGTTACATCTATTGCACATGGACTTATGTGGCCCAATGAGAGTTGAAAGTATCAGTGGGAATAAGTATATTCTTGTGATTGTCGATGATTACTCAAGGTATACATGGGTAAGGTTTTTGAGATCAAAAGATGAATCACCTGGAATCATCATCACCTTTCTGAAGCGAATTCAAGTTCTACTTCAAGCTCCAGTTAGGATTGTAAGAACTGACAATGGCACGGAATTTACTAATCAGGAGTTACGAACATATTTTGAAGAAACTGGAATTACTCACCAGACATCAGCAGTTAGAATTCCACAGCAGAATGGGGTAGTTGAAAGAAGAAACAGAACTCTTGTGGAAGCTGCTCGCACAATGCTGATCTATTCCTGTGCACCGTTATTCTTATGGGCTGATGCTGTTTCCACTGCATGTTTCACTCAAAACCGATCCCTTATCCATCCAAGATTCAATAAAACCCCATACGAACTAGTGAACAACAGAAAACCCGATATCTCTTATCTTCATGTATTTGGCGCTTTGTGCTATCCTACAAATGACCGAGAGGATCTGGGGAAGCTGAAAGCTAAGGGTGATATTGGTATCTTCATTGGTTATTCTGATAACTCGAAAGCATTCAGGGTATATAATAGAAGAACGAAAAGAGTAATGGAGACGATGAATGTGAAATTTGATGAGATTTCACAAATGGCTTCTGAGAGACTCGCTCTAGAACCCGCGCTTAACCCAATGGCTTCTAATCGTATCGGATTAGGACCCGCACCACAAAGACAAACTTCTGGACACATCAGTTCAGAATTCACACCCCAAGGAGCTCAGTCAACTAACACTGATAAACCTACAAATTAAGAACTGGAAAATTTCTTCGAGTTTATGTATGATGAATACTATGGTGGAGCTTCAATAGATACATCACAACATCGTTCCGCTGCACCCGCTCAACATCAACCACCACAACCACCACAAGATGCATCTACTACAATCGAAGCTGAAGCACCAACTCCCTCCACGTCAATATCATCTACAACTACTCCTACCACTCCAGTAATTGAGATTGTTTTACCAACAGTTGATGAGCAAACTCAAACAACACAAAATCAAGAAGAACCATACCAAAACGATGCTGTGTTAGAAGAAGAAGAACCATTTGAAAACCCATTTGCTACGAACTCTGCTGAATCTTCTTCTCGGTTATATGAACCATCAAACACGCATTCGTTAGATTCAAGGTACCCTTCAACGTTAAAATGGACTAAAGACCATCCAATAGAACATGTCATTGGTGAACCTTCAAGGCCAGTACAGACGAGAAGACAACTTGCAACCGATTGTGATATGTGCATCTTTGCCTGCTCAGTCAGTTTAAAAGAGCCAAAGAACATTAGGGAAGCAATGTCAGATGATGCATGGATTGAAGCAATGCAGGAAGAACTTCTCCAATATCGACTTCATGACACTTGGGATTTAGTGCCGAGACCTCTGGACAAACTTGTCATAGATCTTAAGTAGATATGGAAGAATAAAAAGGATGAAGAGATGACTGTTATTCGCAACAAAGCTCGTCTCGTGGCCAAGGGATTTAGACAGGAAGAGGGAATCGATTTTGATGAGTCATTCGCACCAGTAGCTAGACATGAAGCGGTCAGGATTTTCTTAGCTTATGCGGCTCACAACAACATCACGGTCTTTCAAATGGATATCAAGACGGCTTTCTTAAATGGAACTCTGAAGGAAGAGGTGCACGTGAGTCAGCCAGATGGATTCGTTGATAAAGATCATCCCGACTACGTCTACAAGCTGAAAAAGGCTATCTATGGTCTAAAACAAGCCCCAAGGGCATGGTACGATGAACTCTCATCTTTCTTGCTGTTAAATCATTTCACCAAAGGAACAATTGACCAGACCTTGTTTACCAAAAAGTTTAAAAATGACATTTTGATCGTTCAGATTTACGTGGACGACATAATCTTTGGGTCCACTAATCCTGAACATTCAAAACATTTTGCAAATCTAATGAAAAGTAAATTTGAAATGTCTATGATGGGCGAATTAAAATTCTTCCTTGGACTTCAAATCCATCAATCCCATCATGGTATTTTTATTAATCAAGCAAAATATACAATTGAGATTTTAAAGAAACATGGAATGGAAAATTGTGACTCTATTTGTACTCCGATGGTCACCTCACCCAAAATTGGTGCTGACTTATATGGGAAACCCATTGATCCGAAGAAATATCGGAGCATGATTGGGTCTCTTATGTACTTAACTGCTAGCCGACCCGATATACAATTTGCTGTTTGTTTATTAGCACGGTTTCAGGCAAGGCCTACCGAACTTCACCTCAAAGAGGTTAAACGGATCTTTCGGTACCTTCGAAGAACCATTAACATGGGATTGGTATCCGAAGGATTCAGAGTTCAATCTAACAGCCTTTGCAGATGCCGATCATGCTGGTTGCCAAGTAACTGCAAAAAGTACATCTGGAGGAGCACAATTTCTGGGAGAGAAGCTAGTAGGCTGGTCATCAAGGAAACAAGACTGCACAGCGCTTTCAACCGCAGAAGCCGAGTATGTGTCTCTATCTGCGTGTTGTGCCCAAGTTCTATGGATGAGGACACAACTCACAGATTATGGCTACTCTTTCGACCACATACCTATGTATTGTGACTCGAAAAGTGCCATAGCTATCTCGTGCAATCCAGTTCAGCACTCCAAGACCAAGCATATTAGAGTCCGCTACCACTTTATCAAGGAACACGTCGAAGAGGGTACTGTTGAATTATTTTTCGTGAAGTCTGAATACCAACTTGCCGATCTATTTACTAAGGCCCTCCCTTCTGAGCGGTTTGAATACTTAGTTCGTCGAATTGGAATGCGAAGCCTAACTCCTGAAGAGTTAGAAAGTCTTCTCGAATCTTCTTGAATTTATTTCCAAATGCTTCGTATGTAAATATTTTTGAAAAACTAAATACAAAATTTGAAAAATCAACAAAATCAAAATATAAAAATAGAAAATTTTCAAAAAAAGACATAAAAAATATAAAACATAAAAACCAAAAATATTCTTCTCACGACATGTCTCTTGTATAAATCAATATTCTGTACGTACCTAGAAATGTCATTCAACAATGATACGGGCATGTACAGATGCTTGAGCGAGAGTTCATTTTAACATTTTTCTAAAACATGTCGTTCTCAAAAAATTCTTCATAAAGGCTTTGGAACATTTCAGTTTCGGACCCAAGCTTCAAAGAAAGGAAAGTGCTCAATCAAAACTTTTTCAAGCACTTATCCTAAAATTATTCATTACGGCTTTCGTACATTTCAGTACGGAACCCGAGCTACATTGATGACTTCTGATTATTTCCGATCAGGACTCGCAATGTTAATGGCAAATCAAAACGAATCTTGAGCACATGATCAAGATTTTTCAAAAAGATTTTTCAAAATATTTCTTAAATTCTGTGCTCAAGAAACTCCCTCTTGAAACTCAAATGTTTTATAATATGCTTTCTTTAAGGGGGAGTATAAAAAATTATAAAATGCAAAATGTTCCATTTTCATGCTCAAAATCCGTCCCTCTCCAAAAACTCTTTCATTTTAATCAGTTGATATCAAAAATATCAATGCTATTTTTGAGGGGGAGAGGACGTGATTAAAATGTGATCAAAGTTCGTAGTATGCTCACCAGACAGACTCAGTTCTAACCCTCGAATTGATGAAACTTAAATGTCCGTTATCGAAAAGACTTGTCCGGGACGGGTAATAATTTCAAGATGGTTATCCATTAATGTAAACGTGTCTCGCAAAGGACTTGTCTGAGTAGAATGTACCAATTCGAGAGATGATCATTGAATATGACCGGGACGGGTAATAATTTCAAGCTAGTTTATCTAGTGATGTAAGCGTGTCTCGCTAAGGTCATGTTCTTTGAAAGTCAATCAATTCAAAATGTGCGAACTCTACCCAACATGTGCAATTTTAGTTAAAAAAATGCATGAGGACATGTGAAGGGGGAGTATTTCAAAAATATAAAACTCTCAAAGTGCTATCTAAATGTGTTTATTCATAAACACTTTGAGAGATTTTCAAAAGGTTTTATGGCAAATCTAGGATAGTCATGGAGTTATAAGGTGACTAAGGTTAGGAAAACCGTCCTATGATCCGCCAGAGCCGGAGAGATCTACCCAAGGACAATTCCAATAGATTAGAATTAGAAGTCCTTAGGTAAGATTGAAAAAAGGAGTAAATGAGAAAGGGACAGAAGGGGTTGAAGAATGAAAAAAGAAAAGTTGATTGAAAGGGTGAAAAGAAATAGCCCTCCATGAAAACTTAGGGCAGAAACCGGGTCAATACATCTGCTATCGGTACTCACTAAGGTGATACTGATATTGAAGACAAGACGTCATGGACCCAGTGACGCACTGCACCACCCCTCCTAGCCACTCAGATATCTCTTAAAAGATATGTGTTTTATTCTCACGGAGAACACTGCATAATCTATCGGCCTCTCACTCCGAGATATGTTGATATTGAAAAGGTGGCACTCTGCTCCATGCCTCCGTCTACTAAAACTAAAACGCACATTATAGAGTCTAGAGCCATGAGATTCATCATAATATCTCGTTAGGAACACTTCCATTTAATACACTTGTGTTCGCCTTAAAGGACACAAGTTGTAAGAGTCTTAATGAGATCCAAGGATCTTGCCATTTACATCATGATGATTACGTGCTTCAAACGGTCTACAGTCGTAGGGTGATCTCTAGCGGCTCACTGAATCGTGGGTGCACTTCGGTGTGTTCGTGTAAGCCCTCTCGGGGGTATCCGGTTCAGAACGGCCTGGGGGAGATTAGAGAAAGTCTACACACTATGCTGTTGACGATCTCGAAGTCCTAACCCATAAGCGCTGGATGATTATTACTAACAGTTTTATGCAGCTACCCTAAACATCCATTAACCATCATCCCATTCATCAATCATCTTCACCTCATCATACTCATACTTATGAAGAACATTCCTCATCAAAGCTCAATTGTTAAAAGTTCAAGACAAGGAGATCAAGTTAACGACCAAGTGTAAACAACAAAGTCAAGAGGCTAATCAAGATGTCAAGGACAAATTCATATGTCATATGATGAAAGATTATGAGGAGATTGTTAGCATAAGGAGAAGAGGTATGAGTATGTTGAAGGTCTCGACGCATCATCACGAGAAGATTCTGATCAAGACAAAAACATCCACCAAAGGACGATTGCTTTGAAGATCACTGTGCATGAAGGAACATTGATACTACAACGACACACAATGATACAGATGTTAAAGACAAAAGACTATTCACCAGTGCATCATTAAAATGACCATCCCTTAGGGGGAGATTGTTAGCTTTTATATTTTATAGAAAAGTGATGGTCATTTGTATGAATATTTAAGTGTGTATCGTGTAGTATAAATAACATTGTAAGGGCTAGTGTTGGACTTTGTTAAGTAAATGTTAAGATAAATGATCAAAAGCCCAAGTCCAACACCAAGCCCATCCCAAGACCTTTAGGGCAACCAAGGCCTCATTTCCATTATAAATACCACACTCTCACACCCATTTTGGTGTGCCTCTAAGTCTTGTAAAGGTGTGAGAGTGTGTGTGTGTGTTTTATTACGTTTTGTATTGTTCTCTTATGGCATGATATACATTCGACAAGAGTTTTATTCACACGCATCTTCTTTTCATCTTTACTATTCTTCTTTACTATTAGAGTGTCACGTTATTGTTTAGAGTAGTATTAATATAGTTTAGTTTGTTGTTTAAGGTTTGGTTTTTCAAGGTTTACAAAGAATGACGAAGAAAAGCTAAAAGATCAAGAAAATATTCAAGAAAAGCTCATCGTCAAAGATATTGATTCATGTTATGATTATTTCCGATGTACAAAAGAAGGTTGTGAAGATTTTTAATGAAAGATGGAGTCATGATTTGGTGCTTAAAAGAGTGTTAAAGATTGGAGTTTATTGCCAACCCAAGGTTGAAATACACATGCAAACCAATTTCTCAACCCAAGGTTGAAGCTGAGATTCAAACCCAAGGTTCAAAAGCCCAACCTGAGGTTGAGCAGTCATCCCAGCCGCAGGTTCAAGTCTGAACCGCAGGTTGAGATATTTCTGAGATGAAGAGTTGCATTAACTCAAGGTTTTAACTACCATAATGACTAGAGTCCGATCATTTCCTTTCTTTTATGATTATTGAAGGCTTGTGACAGTTTTTGGGGATGATTTCAAGCATAAATAAGACCCTAATCATCCTATAATCATATGCATTATCATACAACAATTACAACACTTAACACAAGACAAGTCTCAATCAAGCCTTACAACATAAGGACTTGATCATATCTTATACAACCCGAAAGAGCTTAATAATTCCTGTCATTCTTACCAAGAACAGTTGAAGTTACTTGTTAGAAGAGGCGGAGAATTCCCTTGTTCGATTGGAGGCTGTAAGTGATGCGTGGTTTTGCGACCTTACAACAGGTTTTACCTCTCGAGGGATCTCGAGAAGCTTGCAATCCCCACCAGGCAGTGTACCTGACCGATGTAGTATAGTGAAGTGGCAAGTATCGGGGGATTGATCGTTCAACTCAAAGAATAGTGTTCGTTAGGATTGAAATTATTCTAACTAGGTCTAGAGGTGATGGATGATTCTTTTTGTATTTTTATATTTTTTGGAAAGCAAGTAAAAATCTCAAGTTTTGGAAAAAGGGGCGGAATTAGTTGCTAATCAACTAACCCAAAAGCTACTAATTAAACTAATGTGCAGGAAAGTAAACTAGGGTTCTACAAGGGAAGTGAAGCGTATCTACCTATGATGTATTACTCCTTGCTAGCTATCCAATTCTACCTATTGAATTGTCACACCTTATTTTAATTGACGGGTTGTATTCCTTAATACCATTCGTGGGGTGGCGTACGTACTTCCCCAACTCTATAAGCTCCTACTTCACTCCTATGTCGAGCCGGCTAAGAAGCTCCTAACATGGGATCACTAGAATTCGCTCATGCATTAAATACAACCAAATAAACCTAGTACGCATTGGTTCATGTTTCTTAAGACGTCCAAGCAAGTTACCGTATAGGAGGTTAGCCTGTTTTCTTAAGCCTAACATCGATATCACCCAATCAAACAAGAGACAATAGGAAACAAGAATTATAAGCTAAACCAATTAGATCTATTGAAGTGTCACACCTTTATTGATGACGATAGACACATACATCAACAAGGAATCAATAAGATCTAATTAATTATATACAAGTTTCACACAATCATAAGTAGACACAAGGTGAATTAGCAAAGCATGATCAAGGAAGGGCAAACAACCACAATAATGAAAGACATAATTAAGTTAGAATCAACAAACCAATATTTGATGTTTATGAAATGATTGAAACCCTCTAAGTTGCTGTAAAAACACCTACCTAAACCCTAGAATCGGACTTAGGGTTTAGGGCTTACAAAAAGTGAAGTTGTGATGTTGTATTTATAGCTGGTTTTCTGTCCGCATTGATCTGACGGCGTCAGCCTTTACAAGTGACGGCGTCAGCTCCCTTTTTTTACCAAGTTGTAGATCTTTTCGTCCCGATTCCGTGGCCTCTTGAATCACCTAAATCCGAGTTCGTATGAAGATTTTATGGCCAAAACAGTGACAGCTACTCCGCGCGTAAGTTATGATTGATTTGATTAACTTGTGACGACTTTTCTGCTTGTGCAAGTTGTCATTTTGACGTCGTCACTCTATGGCATCTGACGTCGTCAAGATGAGTCCTGACGCCGTCACCTTCAAAAATCCTCTGGCCCGTCTCTCTTTAACTTAACACTTGACGGCCTACATCCATTAACACGTGACGCCGTCACAAAACCTTCTGGCGCGTCACGTGTAAATTCATATTCATCCTTTTGCCAGTACGTGACGCCGTCACCTACAAAGCGTGACGCCGTCAAGCTCTGTTTCCAGCTTGATTTTTGGAGACTTTGCCGTTTTCTTCACTTTTCGCTCCAAAAACGTCCAAAATGCTTCCTTTTCCAGATTTCTTCTCCAAAGTACCTAAAATGACAAAAGGAACGATTTAGGGCAATATTGATCAAATAATCACGAATTAGGGCTTAAATGACCCCCTAAAAGCGGTACACTTTTCGTCTCATCAAATATCCCTACACTTGGGATTTGCTTGTCCTCAAGCAAATGAGCTTTTCCACCAATCAAAATACAAGTTAGGGGTCATTTAACATTAATATAAAAGTAATTACAACAAATGATCGTTCCACCTTAGTCAAAACAAGCACGGAGATTATACACTAGCACCTCACATTAAGTGTTTGGATACTCTCATCTCTCGGGTGTTGTAAATATATATATGAAAATGGAGAAATATCACTCATTACCTGTCATAGCAAATAGATTACCATAGGCTTGGGGAAGGATCAAAACCTCCACCACATTGGCGTAAGCACCTAGGATAAACTATCAAAGAGGTCTTTTAAGGGTTGTAACGTTAGGTGTAGGGATAAGGAAAACACGGTTTGTTGGATAAGGATATTTTTACTGGTGGCAAGTCAATCATCTTGGTCAATTACATGCAGAATGAGGCGTTGCTAAGCCAAGACTCGACTCAACTTAAACGAATCACGAACTAATAAACATAGAACAAAACAAAACATAAATAAAAGATAGAGGCGGATGGTAGTCCGTATGCTTTTTCTTCACTTTTTTTTTTTTTTTTTTTTTTTTTTGCATACACTCTTGCCCTACCATCCAAAAACAATACATCACTAGGGATTCTTTGTACCATCCCTACACTTGAACTTTTACATACTTTACATAAAATTATTCTAATGACTCGAATCAAGATAATCGAAACATTTGGAGTACTTTAAAATATTAACGTACATATGGGGGTAATAAATGATGTTCTTCCCCATTACTCCATTACACTAGTACTTTACCCATAAGTCCCAATCGTCCCAAAACAATATGTACAAGGATATGACTCGACTTAGCAACCATGTAATCAATTAGATAATTAACTAAGGGTTTAAACACATGTTGTCACAATAATGCACTAAAGATGAGTGCACACAAGGTAGGCTAAGGCGATTTGGGTGTACATTTAAGTGGGGTGTAAACAAATTCTTCCTTTAAGTAAAATGCTTAAAGGTCGAAACGAAAACATAGGCTCTGAGGGGTGTACTAGGGGTATCGTGTACCAAAAATGGGTACAACGCAAAGGGTGTGGGAGAATTACTTGACCAATGCAGCCAAAGTAATTATAACAAAAACACAGGTGTAAAACAATGGGTTAATCCTAATGCCTCTTATCATGTAGTCAATCCTAACTACACGAATGTAGTCTCACTAGCGGTCTCGGTATGCATCACAAACGCAAGTTCTAGAATCTATAAACTACCGGTACACTCATAAGCACCAACAATGAATGCTTTTTCCTAAAGATCTAAAGGCGAACCTCACATATTTGGGGTGGAAAATTTTTTAGTGGTACGGTTTTGTGCTAGTCATATAACTCCTATCCATGAGACGCTCATTAAGACCAAAGTTTCACTCCTATATGTTGTAAAAAATTTTAAATTTGGCACCCAAATTGCCTTAACAGGTATTTCTCTCAGTTTTATTACACATCTACCATTAAACAAACGAAAATCAAGTGCAATTGTATTCTCTAAGGTATCGTACTTTACCCCCCCCCCCCTTACACTTAAGATGAACATTGTCCCCAATGTTCAAATAACAAGATGTAAAAGTAAATAAGGTAAAAGAATGAAATCAAATACTCCTCTGATTCGCTCGGTGGATAAGGAGGTAACATGGTTAGATCTTCTTCCAAGGTAATGTGGAAGCTTCAAGACTAAAGCAGCGCCAAAAGCTAGATTCCACATACATCTCCTTGTCCAAAATAACCTGTTAAACCTGAGAAAACCAACAAGAAAACCTGCATAACATCGGCGGGATAAATCTGTATAAGGATATAATGCTTGTGGAATGATTATTTTGTAGATTCCTGGAGTTTATAAGTTAGAGATTTAATAAAGCATTTTATGATTCCGGAAGAAAAACAAAATTTTCAAAAATTTCAGAAAATTAAAACCTGACTCCGTCAGGTTGTAAGGCCTGACGCTGTCAGAAATGATCTGATAGAATTCTCATGTTAAGTTTCCGGAAAATTTCTGGAAAAACCTATACCTTACTTCCTGGAATTCCTGCAAAATATCATTATGACTCGATACAAGCATTTGACACAAACAATTACTAATATGTATGTTAATTTAAAATTGTTATGATTCATGTTCATTTGTTCTAATAAACCGATTTGGATTTCCCTTACACTTATCTTTTGCAAAATACCTTTATATGTAATTAAGACGAAGTTAAAAACAAGATAAAGCATTTTCACAATTTAGTTTCGAACATGAATCAATAATAATAAAAATTAAACATACATACGGAAGCAAATAAAATCAAACAAACAAATAAATAAACACACAAAGCAAATAAAGCTTGGGTTGCCTCCCAAGAAGCGCTTGTTTTTGTTCGAGTCACGAGCCTGACTCTACCCTTATTTAGCGGAAATAGGGGAGGTTTTCCCTACACTTAGGGTTAAGTGCGGGTGATAGTAGCGATACACACCAGCTCGGTAGGAGTATGCCACGTGAGGAAAGATTGGTGGATGAATTATATGCTCAAAGGGGTGTGCTCCTTTCATCATAACCTTACCTAGTTCACTTTGGTCAATGGGTGAGTTAAAGTGTTCTCCTAAAAAGGGATCATTTTCTAACAACTTCGAGAGACTCCTAATTGGGAATCCATCTTGACCCAATAGACCTGGTTTAAACCCATAATGTTTCTTGTGATCAATCATGAATGGGTGATGTAGACATGTAAGGTCATTTTTCACTCCTATATTAGCTTCCACTCCACATGGCCTAGAGTCTACTACCTTAATCTTAACATTACCCGGACTACATGGTTTGATGGGTGGATTGGGACCTTTTTCAATTCCTAAATTCACATCTAAGGATGGGAGATTAGGTAACGGTTTTGGCTGAGGCGCCGGTTCATCAAAACTAGGAACTTCCATATAACTAAAAGAAAGGTTATGACTACAAGTATTCAAACCTATATCCTCTAGTTGTGTTTGGTCCAAGGGTTCTACCTCTATTGGGGTTCCTATAGTCTCTTCTACTTCTTCTGGGTAAGTCACGGGTGGTGTGTGTGCCTCAAATGATGGTAGGACTTGTGGGGTACTTGGTGGGCTTATGTTACTTACCTCATCATTCCTTGTGTCAAGATCACCTATATCCTCATCATGTGTTTTAGTAGAATCTAACCCTAACATTTTCCCTAGTATCTCAAGTGCTTCTCTAGGCATCTCAACTTCTATATCCGAATCATAAGGATCATCCTCAATATTCTGACTGCTATATTCAAATTGCCCAAAAGATTCATCATGTGTTTCTTGAGATTCATCGTCATCGATCATAAAACCTAGGTCTTTTTTATCAATGTGATCATGCTCAGCTAGATCCTCCATCACATCAAGATCACCTAAGTGTTCACCCTGTATTATGGTAGTGCCTAACCATGACATGCAGCTAGGTGGCTCAACTCTACCCTCATGTGTGTCGTATGTTTTGGTGAAATCTATCCCACTCATGCAACTAACCATCTCAGAATCTTGGTTTGATTCTAAGTCCATGTTCTTAGAAACTAGGTCTCTTTGCTCATACGAATCCACCAATTCGTTCCACTTATGGGTCATGGTTAGGAAGCTTTCCTCAAAATTCATCCAAAGGGCCTGACTAAAAGGAATTGATCCAGATAATGCTCGTCTAATAGAAATCTCACATGCATAGAATTCATTAAACCCATCTAACCTTACCCCTAACTCCTTTTGGAAATCACAAAGATCACACAAAAATTCATAGGAATGATAGGAAACAAATCTATTGGTGAAATATAATTGTTCCTCTATTGCCAATGATCTAAATGGAATTTCATCCATCATAGTGACAAATGAAAATGGTTTTACAAACAAAGGGCACAAAGAAAAAGATAGACTACAAGAAATCCTAGAAAAATAAAATAAAAAATCTCACTAGAAAGGAATCTAGTGAGTAGACCTAATAAAATAAAAATTCAACCTAAACAATAACTATTCCCCGGCAGCGGCGCCAAAAACTTGATGCGTGGTTTTGCGACCTTACAACAGGTTTTACCTCTCGAGGGATCTCGAGAAGCTTGCAATCCCCACCAGGCAGTGTACCTGACCGATGTAGTATAGTGAAGTGGCAAGTACCGGGGGATTGATCGTTCAACTCAAAGAATAGTGTTCGTTAGGATTGAAATTATTCTAACTAGGTCTAGAGGTGATGGATGATTCTTTTTGTATTTTTATATTTTATGGAAAGCAAGTAAAAATCTCTGGTTTTGGAAAAAGGGGCGGAATTAGTTGCTAATCAACTAACCCAAAAGCTACTAATTAAACTAATGTGCAGGAAAGTAAACTAGGGTTCTACAAGGGAAGTGAAGCGTATCTACCTATGATGTATTACTCCTTGCTAGCTATCCAATTCTACCTATTGAATTGTCACACCTTGTTTTAATTGACGGGTTGTATTCCTTAATACCATTCGTGGGGTGGCGTACGTACTTTCCCAACTCTATAAGCTCCTACTTAACTCCTATGTCGAGCCGGCTAAGAAGCTCCTAACATGGGATCACTAGAATTCGCTCATGCATTAAATACAACCAAATAAACCTAGTACGCATTGGTTCATGTTTCTTAAGACGTTCAAGCAAGTTACCGTATAGGAGGTTAGCTAGTTTTCTTAAGCCTAACATCGATATCACCCAATCAAACAAGAGACAATAGGAAACAAGAATTATAAGCTAAACCAATTAGATCTATTGAAGTGTCACACCTTTATTGATGACGATAGACACATACATCAACAAGGAATCAATAAGATCTAATTAATTATATACAAGTTTCACACAATCATAAGTAGACACAAGGTGAATTAGCAAAGCATGATCAAGGAAGGGCAAACAACCACAATAATGAAAGACATAATTAAGTTAGAATCAACAAACCAATATTTGATGTTTATGAAATGATTGAAACCCTCTAAGTTGCTGTAAAAACACCTACCTAAACCCTAGAATTGGACTTAGGGTTTAGGGCTTACAAAAAGTGAAGTTGTGATGTTGTATTTATAGCTGATTTTCTGTCCGCATCGATCTGACGGCGTCAGCCTTTACAAGTGACGGCGTCAGCTCCCCTTTTTCACCAAGTTGTAGATCTTTTCGTCCCGATTCCGTGGCCTCTTGAATCACCTAAATCCGAGTTCGTATGAAGATTTTATGGCCAAAACAGTGACAGCTACTCCGCGCGTAAGTTATGATTGATTTGATTAACTTGTGACGACTTTTCTGCTTGTGCAAGTTGTCATTTTGACGTCGTCACTCTATGGCATCTGACGTCGTCAAGATGAGTCCTGACGCCGTCACCTTCAAAAATCCTCTGGCCCGTCTCTCTTTAACTTAACACTTGACGGCCTACATCCATTAACACGTGACGCCGTCACAAAACCTTCTGGCGCGTCACGTGTAAATTCATATTCATCCTTTTGCCAGTACGTGACGCCGTCACCTACAAAGCGTGACGCCGTCAAGCTCTGTTTCCAGCTTGATTTTTGGAGACTTTGCCGTTTGATGAGGCGAAAAGTGTACCGCTTTTAAGGGGTCATTTAAGCCCGAAATCGTATTTATTTGATCAAATATTGCCCTAAATCGTTCCTTTTGTCATTTTAGGTACTTTTGAGGAGAAATCTGGAAAAGGAGGCATTTTGGACGTTTTTGGAGCATAAAAGTGAAGAAAACGGCAAAGTCTCAAAATTGTGCTGAAAGTCACCTTTGACGGCGTCAACATTAACTCCAGACGGCGTCATGCCTTGGCAAGAAAAGTTGGATGTGAAATTTACTCATGACGGGCCAGTGAGTTTGCATGAGAATTCTGACGGCGTCACGCTTTAACTAAATCAAGGGCGTCACGGCTTAAATCAAAGAGGGACGGCGTCACGTTTTAGGTCCGACGGCGTCAAGCCTTGATAAGCCAGAATGGATTTTTGAAGAGCTAAAGAGGGACGGCGTCAAGAAGGTCACCCGGGAACCCTAAAAGCGGCGAGGTGACGGCGTCACAATGCATAAGGTGACGCCGTCAGATGTCAAAGTCTATATATAGTTTTCTAATTTTTTGTCATTAGAGGAGAGCTTAGTGTGTGGAATTTTGGGATAAAACCCTAAGACGATTTTAGCTACTTTTTCAGGGCTTCTTGCCTTGAGATCTTCCATGTTTCATTGAAAGATAAGTTATCAATTAATCATTCAATATGTCTATGTGTTGTTTGATTCTATCTTATGCTTGTCTTTTGTTTAACATGTTAGGCTAATTTTATCTTGTGTTTGCTTAGATCTAATGAAACCTAGCTATTGATTATTGGTTGTTAGTGTGTTGTTAGTTGTATTGGATGATTGTTTATCTATGTTAGGCTTAAGAAAACTGGCTAACTTCCTATTCGGTAACTTGCTTGAACGTCTTAAGAAACATGAACCAAATGCGTACTAAAGGTTTTTATGGTTGTATTTAATGCACAAGCGAATTCTAGTGATCCCATGTTAGGAGCTTCCTAGCCGGCTCGACATAGGAGTGAAGTAGGAGCTTGTAGAGTTTGGGGAAGTAAGTACGCCACCCCACGAATGGTATTAAGGAATACACCCGTCATCCACGCGACTAATACACACTAATTAACCGGTAAAAGATAGTTAGGGAGTAAGGAAATCTAAGTAAACACATTTCTCCACACATAAGTTTCTCACCACTTTTCATTTTTGTTATTTTATTTTATTTGCATTTGTAGTAATTTGGGTTAGTTGACTAGCAACTAATTCCGCCCACTCCTTCAAAACCCGAGATTTTACTTGCTTTCATAAAAATATAAAAACATAAAAAGAATCTTCCTCAACCCTTAGACCTAATTAGAGTAGCCTTTCACACCTAACGAACACTATTCCCTGTGGAGAACGATCAATCCCCCGTACTTACCACTACACTATACTACATCGGTCAGGTACACTGCCTGGTGGGGTTGTAAGCCTCTTGAGATCCCTTGAGAGGTAAAACCTGTTGTAAGGTTGCAAAACCACGCATCAAGTTTTTGGCGCCGCTGCCGGGGAATAGTTATTGTTTAGGTTGAATTTTTATTTCTATTAGGTCTACTCACTAGATTCCTTTCTAGTGAGATTTTTATTTTATTTTTCTAGGTTTTCTTTAGTCTATCTTATTTCTTTGTACTTTTGTTTGTGATACCTTCCACTTACCTCATGAGTAACATTGGTCATTTGATCCCTGTTATTCGTGTTTTTCGCCGTGCAAATTTTCAACTACCCGTTCCCGCCCCCATAGTAGCAAACAACAACCTTTCACCCGACCACCACTTTGGTAACAATTCTGAGATGGAGGAGTCTGACCATGAGAATGATTATGTTAGTCCATTTTACTACTCAGACTCCGATGAGGATATTGGTAATGGAGAAGTAGTTAACGAGGAATGGGGAAAAGAGGAAATTGATCCCTTTAAGTATGTTGACCCTAGGACTAAGATCGAAAAGGATAGCCTCTTTAACATGCAATTCCCGTGTAAAATTGGTTATCATGATTTTTATGCTTATCTTAACTCGTCTTTGCCTATGAACATTATCTCTCGCGCTAATTATAACAAAATCATGGTAGATGAGCTTGAATATCAAGGAGATAACATTGTTGCTAGGATTAAGCCACTACACGTGTTCGTAGGAAGTTTTGTGTATGTGGTGGATTTTATGGTTATGAAGAACTTAGGAGAATTCATTGATAACAAATTAACCCAAGTCATTTTTGGAGAACCCTTCAAAAGGTTGACCAACCTTGACGAAAAACTTGTGGACGGGTTAATTACATTCTCGGATGGGGATGAAGATTTTGTTTATCAAATGCCCCGAGCACATCCTAGGTTTAAGAACTACCCCATTGAATCTTGCAATAGAATTATGCCTATCGACTTGTTAAGTGAGAATGATAAGAGGAAGGGGCTCAAATATCCACATGAGAAAAATAAGAGATACTATCATGGATGTTTGGAGCTGAATGATGAATACAAGAAAGATGAGGCAACAATTAGATGGCTCACACTCGGATACGTGAGCATAAGCGACACTAGATGAGCGTGACTTTGAGTCTAGCTACAAGACTCGTTAATAAAGAAAAGCGCTTCTTGGGAGGCAACCCAATCTTTATTTGTTTTATTTGCTTTGTGTGTTCATTTGTTTGTGTGTTTGTTTTATTTGTTTCCGTATGTGTGTTTAATTTTTATTCTTATTGATTCATGTTCAAAAACTAATTTGTGAAAATGCTTTATTTTGTTTTTAACTTCGTCTTAACTACATATAAAGGTATTTTGCAAAAGTTAAGTGTAAGGGAAAGTCAAATTGGTTTATTAGAACACATATGAACATGAATCGTAATAATAATAAATTAACATACATATTAGAGTGTGTTTGAGTCAAATGCTTGTATCGAGTCATAATGATGTTTTGCAGGATTTCCAGGAAGTAAGGTAAAGGTTTTTCCAGAAATTTTCCGGAAACTTAAAATGAAAATTTTTGTCAGGCCATTTCTGACGGCGTCAGGGGTTATAACCTGACGGCGTCAGATTTAATTTCCAGAAATTTTTGAAAATTTTGTTTTCATAAAAAGTTTTTATTAAAATCTCCAACTTATAATCTCCAGGAATCTGCAAAGTTATCATTCCACAAGCATTATATCCTTATATATAGATTTTATCCCGCCGATGTTATGCAGGTTTTCGTGTTTGTTTTCTCAGGTTTAACAGGTTATTTTGGACAAGGAAATGTTTTGGATCAAGCTTATGGCGATGCATTAGTCATGGAGCTTCAACATTCTCCTTGGACGAAGATTTAACCGTGTAATTTCATTATCCACCGAGCGAATCAGGGGAGTATTTGATTTCATTCTTTTACTTTTTTCTTTTACATCTTGTTATTTGAACATTGGGGACAATGTTCATCTTAAGTGTAAGGGGGGGTAAAAGTTCGATTTTTGAGAATGCTCTTACGCTTGATTTTTGTTTGTTTAATAGTAGATGTGTAATAAAACTGAGATAAATACCTGTTAGGGTAATTTTAGTGCCAAATTTAAAATTTTTTACAACATATAGGAGTGAAACTTTGATCTTAATGAGCGTCTCACGGATAGGAGTTATATGACTAGCACAAAAAACCGTACCACTAAAAAATTTTCCACCCCAAATATGTGAGGTTCGCCCCTAGAATTGGTAGGAAAAGCATTTATGCTATGATGTGTGTACCGGTAGCACTTAGATTCTAGAACTTGCGTTAGGACCATTCCGAGGCCACAAGTGAGACTACATTCGTGTAGTTAGATTTACTACATGATAAGAGGCATTAGGATTAACCCATGTTTTACACCTGTGTTTTTGTTATAATTACTTTGGCTACATTGGTCAAGTAATTCTCCCCCACCCTTTGCGTTGTACTCATTTTTAGTACACGATACCCCTAGTACACCCCTCAGAGCCTATCTTTTCGTTTCGACCTTTAAGCATTTTACTTAAAGGAAGAATTTGTTACACCCCACTTAAATGTACACCCAAATCGCCTTAGCCTACCTTGTATGCACTCATCTTTAGTGCATTATTGTGACAACATTTGTTTAAACCCAAGTTAATTATCTAATTGATTACATGGTTGCTAAGTCGAGTCATATCCTTGTACATATTGTTTTGGGACGATTGGGACTCATGGGTAAAGTACTAGTGTAATGGAGTAATGGGGAAGAACATCATTTATTACCCCCATATGTGCTAAATGTTTTAAAAGTACTCCAAGTTTTTCAATTATCTTAATTCGAGTCATTAGAATAGTTATTTGTAAAGTTATGTAAAAGTTCAAGTGTAAGGGGATGCAACGCCCCTATGATGTATTATTTTGGATGGTAGGGTAAAAGTGTATGCAAAAAAAAAAAAAAAAAAAAAAAAAAAAAAAAAAAAAAAAAAATTCGAAAAAAAATTTCAAGAAAAATACAAAAAAATGAGAAAAAGAAAAATAGAAAAAACATACGGACTACCATCCCGTTTTATTTTATGTTTATTTTATGTTTATGTTTTGTTATTTTCTTTCATTAGCTTAAGATCGAGTCTAGTCTTGGCTTAGCAACATTGTATAGTACATGTAATTGATCAAGATCTTTAACTCGCCACCAGTAAAATATCCCGTATCCAACAAAACCGTGTTTTCCTTTTCCCTACACCTAACGTTATAACCCATTTAAAAGCCCTCTTTGATAGTTTATCTTAGGTGCTTACGCCTAGTGGAGGAGGTTTTCGATCCTTTCCCAAGCCTATGGTAATCTATTTGCTATGACAGGTAGTGAGAGATATTTTCCGTTTTCATTTATGAGATTTATTTTGATGACACTTGAGAGATGTGAGTATCTAAACACTACTTGTGAGGTGCTAGTATGTAATCTCCGTGCTTATTATGATTGAAGTGGAACGATTATTTGTTGTAATTACTTTTATGTTTGCATTAAATGACCCCTAACTTGTATTTTGATTAGAATAAAAGCGCATTTGCTTGAGGACAAGCAAATCTCAAGTGTAAGGGTATTTGATGAGGCGAAAAGTGTACCGCTTTTAAGGGGTCATTTAAGCCCGAAATCGTATTTATTTGATCAAATATTGCCCTAAATCGTTCCTTTTGTCATTTTAGGTACTTTTGAGGAGAAATCTGGAAAAGGAGGCATTTTGGACGTTTTTGGAGCATAAAAGTGAAGAAAACGGCAAAGTCTCAAAATTGTGCTGAAAGTCACCTTTGACGGCGTCAACATTAACTCCAGACGGCGTCATGCCTTGGCAAGAAAAGTTGGATGTGAAATTTACTCATGACGGGCCAGTGAGTTTGCATGAGAATTCTGACGGCGTCACGCTTTAACTAAATCAAGGGCGTCACGGCTTAAATCAAAGAGGGACGGCGTCACGTTTTAGGTCCGACGGCGTCAAGCCTTGATAAGCCAGAATGGATTTTTGAAGAGCTAAAGAGGGACGGCGTCAAGAAGGTCACCCGGGAACCCTAAAAGCGGCGAGGTGACGGCGTCACAATGCATAAGGTGACGCCGTCAGATGTCAAAGTCTATATATAGTTTTCTAATTTTTTGTCATTAGAGGAGAGCTTAGTGTGTGGAATTTTGGGATAAAACCCTAAGACGATTTTAGCTACTTTTTCAGGGCTTCTTGCCTTGAGATCTTCCATGTTTCATTGAAAGATAAGTTATCAATTAATCATTCAATATGTCTATGTGTTGTTTGATTCTATCTTATGCTTGTCTTTTGTTTAACATGTTAGGCTAATTTTATCTTGTGTTTGCTTAGATCTAATGAAACCTAGCTATTGATTATTGGTTGTTAGTGTGTTGTTAGTTGTATTGGATGATTGTTTATCTATGTTAGGCTTAAGAAAACTGGCTAACTTCCTATTCGGTAACTTGCTTGAACGTCTTAAGAAACATGAACCAAATGCGTACTAAAGGTTTTTATGGTTGTATTTAATGCACAAGCGAATTCTAGTGATCCCATGTTAGGAGCTTCCTAGCCGGCTCGACATAGGAGTGAAGTAGGAGCTTGTAGAGTTTGGGGAAGTAAGTACGCCACCCCACGAATGGTATTAAGGAATACACCCGTCATCCACGCGACTAATACACACTAATTAACCGGTAAAAGATAGTTAGGGAGTAAGGAAATCTAAGTAAACACATTTCTCCACACATAAGTTTCTCACCACTTTTCATTTTTGTTATTTTATTTTATTTGCATTTGTAGTAATTTGGGTTAGTTGACTAGCAACTAATTCCGCCCACTCCTTCAAAACCCGAGATTTTACTTGCTTTCATAAAAATATAAAAACATAAAAAGAATCTTCCTCAACCCTTAGACCTAATTAGAGTAGCCTTTCACACCTAACGAACACTATTCCCTGTGGAGAACGATCAATCCCCCGTACTTACCACTACACTATACTACATCGGTCAGGTACACTGCCTGGTGGGGTTGTAAGCCTCTTGAGATCCCTTGAGAGGTAAAACCTGTTGTAAGGTTGCAAAACCACGCATCAGGAGACTTTGCCGTTTTCTTCACTTTTCGCTCGAAAAACGTCCAAAATGCTTCCTTTTCCAGATTTCTTCTCCAAAGTACCTAAAATGACAAAAAGAACGATTTATGGCAATATTTGATCAAATAATCACGAATTAGGGCTTAAATGACCCCCTAAAAGCGGTACACTTTTTGTCTCATCAGTAAGGAGTGCTATAACTCTTTACATTTCTTACTCATTGTAGTCTTGCTTTGGGTAACTTTCTTTTACTTAATTATGTTGAACAATTTGATATTAAATGCAATTTTACGTTTGTTGATGGAACTTGTTATGTAGTAATTTGTGATACTTGTTTGGGAATTATGTAGACTTTCGTGTGAATGATGAATGATTAGTTGGTTAGAAAAAAGTGATTGTTCTCATAAGTTTGTTTAAATATAATTCATGTTCTAAAACTTGTTGATTAAACATTGTTGGATTTAAAAGGTCGAAAGGATTTCTAATATTGTTTAATTCCAAGAAGTTGGTGCACAAATGGATTGGTACTTGATAATTGACAACTATTAGGTATTCGAGTTTTTAAATGAATTCGGGAATATTTAATCACGAGATTGGGTTGAAAGACTCGTAAGAACTAATGTAACTAATCATCTTTTTCACACATTTGATAACACAAAGGGCTAGCGTAGTGGGATGATGTAGTGGCCGAAAGGACTCACCCGTGAAACTAGTAGAAACATGGATTTTCTTGATATTACCCATTGACTAGAAAACCTTGTGAAAATTGGTATGTGCCTTCTATGTTTCACCCAAACATGTTCAACATTCTATCACGATTGTTTATTATTCCTAAACAAGTATTTGTTCGTTTGATTGATTGAATTCGGAACCATTGTTTGTTTGTTTGTTTGTCTATTTACAAAGTGCTTTAGAGTGTGACAATCTTTAGTACTATTTCTTGTGTTACTATCTAAATTGCTAAGTTTAAACATCGTAGTCTCTTGGGACGATCCCTATTTACCACAAACCATATTACACACGGACGGGTATACTTGTTCGTATGCGTTTGCTTAATAATCGGTAAAAAGGTGTTTTATAAATTTTAAATTTGAGTGAAATTTAGGATATAATATATATAACCGGTTCGCAACACATCAGTTGGTTCCATGACAAAATTTAATATTCAGTCAAGGTTTCAGAAGAGCCATCCTCTGTTGGAAGAAAGAAGAGATAAATCAAAGACATTTAAACTTTGTTAGATATCAACCATGATGATGCTGATTCAGCTGCAACTACATGAGTTATCAAAGGAACCATTGTTAGGTGTTTATTTAGCGTTGTAGCTCTTTTAAAGGTTTCACTACAAATGGTTTGTTACATGAATTTACTTGAGTTGCTGATTCAACTGCATCTACTTTGTTTATTTATTAAAAGAATTAATAGACTAAGATATAATGTTGTTATTATTATTATTATTATTATTATTATTATTATTATTATTATTATTATTATTATTATTATTATTATTAATTTATTTATTTATTATTATTTTTTAACCTGGGTTCCGACTCGACATTGCGAGCCGACTAATCCCAGGGCGACTGCCCTTTTGGATAGCCCGGAGTCATCGCAGGTGAACCTCCGTGGCCACATAGGGATTAATTTTCTCCCCAAGGTTTGAACCTGGGACCTCCAGGGACTTTAACCACTTAGGAGACCAAATCCAAACCACTGGGTCATTTTGTATTTGCCATGTCCGGTTTTCACACATAACTATACGTTGCCTTTTCCGGAGTCAAAAGCAAAATAGGTTAGAAGGTAATTACTAATGCAGATGATAATATCTCGAAATGCACTATACGTTGTCTACGAAAAAGTACTTAAATATGATCAACATTCAATAGGTAAGTACAACTACAAAAATGACATTTTTTTTAGTTTATTTTTAACTTTACAAATACTCTTATCAACAAATTCCTTTTAGTTTGACTTTTGTTTTTACTTTTTAATTTTTGGGTGTCACGGGATGAACATTGGCTACTCAAGTGTTTGACGTTGACCGCATACCTTTGCTCTTCAAGACTATCGAAGTTGGAGAAGACGACACATGCACATTTATTATTTTAATAGTTGCAAACCAAATTATTTATAGCATCATTGACTTACTACTTATTATTCCTTTTCAAAAAATAATGGAACCTGTTTATTTTTGTTGTTCTTTCTTACTTTATTCACACACTTAACTTCTTAATGCATAATTTCTTTCAAAATCTTTGTTGAGAAATATTGATCAGTCCAATGAATTATGTAATGGAACCAGACTTCAAGTTGTTAGATTAGTAAGAACTTAGATTAGTAAGAACTTCGATTGAGGCAAATATAATAAACGAAACACACTTTGGAAAGACGGTGATCATGTCGTGGTTGAAAATTATTCCGTTTGATAAACTTTTACCACTAAAGATCACAAGGAAACAATATCACGTGTTCCTTTTATTTGCTATGACAATGAACATGAGCCATGATCAATCACTTTCAAATGTTTGTTTATATTTGCCACATCCAATTTCACACTAGGAAAATTATATGTTACCGTTTCTAGGGTCAAAAGCAAAAGAGGTTTGAAGGTTGTCATTTGTGATGCAGATGGTAATATCTCGAAAAGTACTATAAACCTTGTATACGAAGAAGTACATTAAGTTCCACAGTCAATGTTCAACATGTATGTATAACTATATAAATGACATATTTTATATCATTTTTTTAACTTTACATATACTGTGTAGACAATTGAATTTTAGTTTGATTTTTTTAAATAAACTTTTTAGGCGTTCACGGAATGAACATGGACTACTCAAGTGTTTGACGTTTATTGAATACCTTTTTTTAAAAAATTGACTACCAGTTGCATAAGACGATACACGCACGTTTATTATTTTAATAGTTACAAACCAAATTGCTTATCGTGTCACTGACTTATTACTTATTATTCCTCTCAAAATATAATTCAACCTGTTTATATTTGTTGTTCTTTCTTACTTTATTCACACATTTAATTTTTTGATGCATAATTTCTTTAAAAACCCCGTGATTCCACGAGTCTTTAAGCTAGTTAATAACAATACTCCAAAACATAAAAACTTAAACACTCTTTCTTTAAAAACTTTATTTAACTCACTGGTACATCTTTTACACATCTTTGGTCTACCTTTTGTACACCAATAATTTTATGGTGTGTGTTAGGAATTATATTTTGAGTTGATATTGACAAAAACATGAAAGATGGAGGAAACTTATGAAGACAAAGATAATGGGCTAATTTTGTCATATTTAGAGTCTTTGTAACCCTATTCTCTATTATATAAAGAGATGGGGCGTAGGTTTTATTATACAGGTCTTCCATTATGTAGTCGAATAAAAGGTGTGTGTGTCTAGGCATCAAGTCCTCTAATGGATGCTTAGGGTTTGTAATCGTTCGACAAACCTTGTTCAATAATAATGATGTTTGTTTTATCCGCTGCGTATCATTGTTCTTGTTCATTATTATTGTGTAATCCTAGATATGAGGTCTAACAAACCTCGAGCATATCGATCTCCACAAGTGGTATCAGAGCCAGGTTGCTCATGATATCTAGGATGTTACAAGGTTTTCTGTCGATATGAAGCAGTCAAGATGGATGGTACGAACTGGCTGTTCTATGGTTTAAACAGATTTATTTTTCTTTTGGTATCGATCTGTTAAATTGATGTGGCGACAATGATATATTCATTCTCATTGCAAGTGGACGTCACTCATTATCCTCGTACTACTTCATAAATAGGTCGGTTGTTATTAATAAAAGTCATGGGTGAATCTGTCTCTTTAATTAATTTGTTCATTGTGGTTCGTTGAATATTCGATCATTAAATTGATGGTGAACATGCTTTATTGTCGGTTTGTGGGGCATGTTAATTATATTCAACCTCGTACTGTATTGATTGTGTACTGAGAAGAACAAATTGGTCGGTGTAATGGCTTTTGATGAGAATGAAGACAGTTATTGTGGATTGGTAATAAGATGGATTTAATCAATCTATCTCGTACGAATTGGTTTACTGTTTGTCGCTTGTGGTCACTTAATATTCGATTGATGTTAATTCCATATCACGTGGGTCAGTAGCAGCAGATCAGAGTTGGAGATTATTTTCGTGCTGCTGTTTTACATAATAGTTTCTACTGCTCATGATACTTACTACCAGCAGTTGGTACTGCTGTGACTAACAGTTAGTACTGCTCGACAACAGTTAGTACTGTTCATTGGTTTATATGTAGCAGTTTGTACTGTTGGCTTCACCAGTTAGTACTGCTTGGTCTTCGGAATTAGTACTGTTCGTTGAACAGTTTGTACTGCTAGCTTTGGAGGATGAACAGTTTATACTGCTGGTTTGTACTGCTAGAGCATGGGCTTCTCAAAGTGAGGGGAAGCATTGGTTATTGATTTAACACACACACCAAGGGAAGAAACACACACACACAGAGAAGATTTTTGGTTTGGATAAAGAACTGTTTTTCATTCTACTACTGCTTGGTTTCAAATATTATTGTAGTCATTTTTTATTAGTACCTGTTTTACTATGATCTTTATGGCGGGTACTACATGCACTACTAGAAAAATAGCCTTTAATGACTCCTAAATTATGACACACGTATTTTATTGACAAGCAAAAGTGTGAGTCATAAAAAAACTGTCATAACTTGTACAATTTAAAGGACTTATGACACACAATTATTAGAGTGATCGGTACCCTTGGCTGGTGATCTTGCGCCGTCGGACCAGCCGAGAGATTTGGATGGCTCACGGTACCGTGGGTGGCGCCATGGCTGCTGGCGCCATGGTGGCCAGCCCTGGTGATCTTGCGCCGTGGCTTTTTTTTTTTTTTTTTTTTTTTTTTTTGGTGGGTTTGTCTGTATTTATGTTTGTATGTTGTGTTTGTGTTGGATTTTTTTTTTTTTTCTTTTGCAGGTGAGGAGCAGCGATGGAGGAAGAAGGGCAAGGAGATTTTTTTTTTTTTTTTTCCTGCTGCAAATTGAAAGTTGGGAGGCTTTGGGAGAAGTGTTTATTTAACGTTGGGAGGCTTATGGTGGTAGAAGTGTTTTCATTTACTGGGTGAGATTTTTGGGAGGAAGTAAATGAAGATTTTTTTGGGAGGCTGCGTTTGTTTTGTGAGAGGAATTAGGGATGGGGCATACAAAGTGAGATAAATTAGGGTAAAAGTCAACTGGGCTGATTTTTTCTTCATTTAAGATTGGGCTGGAATTTTATTTATAAAGTTTACATGTGCTGAAATTTTGTTATCAAATTATATGGAATATTATTAACCAAAATTTTTAATGTAATAAGTTTATTTTAGTTATATTGTGTATGTTTTATTTAATATTGTGGATGTTTTAGTTAATATTGTGTATGTTTTATTTTATGTAAAAAAAAAAAGTGGACGACGGCACCACATTTTCTGGTGCTGTGGGTACCGCCCAGAATGTGGTGCCGTGAAATTTCTGGTGCCATAGAGATTTTTGCTGATGTGGCAGGGAATTTTGAGCCATGGCACGAAGCCATGGCTCCAGGGTACCCACTGCTCTTAGAGTCATAAAAAAATGTACTGGAACACGGGATACACTTTCTTTCCGTGTCATCCCTAAGTGTCGTCTTATATTCTTTGTTATAAGATAATATCAGATCTTATCCTTCTACCTCTCTCTAAAAATCATTCCATCTCTCTCTCTCTTAATTATCAATCGATCTATCAACCAAAAGGGACAATCAGTTGGAAACTACTCCATCACCACAGCCACTCCACGCCACCATCATCACAAAGACAAGGAGATCAAGATCTTGTGTTTTGAGTTGAAGTTGTAGATCGAGGGTTTTAACCACGTTTGGTGTCAATCAGCCACAACTCCAACGCCTCTTTATCTCCTTCCTCTTCCTCGTTTGGTATGTCGACAACATAACCCACCTTCGTAATTATTCATTTAACCGATTATATAAATGGTTTATAAAGTTTTCGTGGATTAAAATAAGGATTAAAACATGTTTTTGATTTATTTGTCGCGTGGTAAAAACTTGATAAAAGGGTGTTTGTTTGATTCGGCTTCCTATACGGGTCACGGATTTGGGTTAAACACACTTGTTTTATTTGAGTATATTTTGATTAGATGAGTTGTTGTTGGTTTTGACTGCTCGGTTCCATGAAACCCACATAGGGTGTCTAGTATTGTGTGGGTCTCAGTGGTGTTTGGATTGTAGCTGTGGGATTTGTTTGTTGTAGCTTATTTGGTGAGCTTATGTTTCGGTTGGTATAACAAAACCACAAGGGTCGTTCACTTTTGGTTCGGCCACAACAACCAAAGGTGAGTGTTGTTGGTGCGGTTAGCGAGACACACAAGTAGTGTGTACTTGTTTGGTTTGGTGCGTGGTGCAGCCGCCACCCATAAGGGGTGTTTGCTTGCTGAAACGCAGCCCCAACAAGGGGCATTTGTTTGCTGCAAAACAGCCCCAAAAAGGGTAAGTTTGTCTGCTTATTTCGGCCCTTAAATGGTGCATTTTGTTTGTTTATTTTTCTGCACAAAGAGTGCATTAATAGCTGCTGAATTCAGCCCCTAAATAGTGCGATTCACTGCTGATTTTCTGCACAAAATAGGGTGCATTTGTCTGCTTATTTTCTGCACAAATAGGGCACGTTTGCTGCTGATTTTCTGCACAAAATAGGGCGCATTTGTCCGCTTATTTTCCGCACAAATAGGGCACGTTTGTTGCTGATTTTCTGCACAAAATAGGGCGCGTTAGCTGCTAAATTTTCTGCGCAACAGGGGTATTTGTTTTGCTTATTTTAGCCACGAAGAGGGGTGTGCTTCGGTGAGGTTTAACAGCAAGACACCAAGGGTGGTGTTTTCCTTGTTTATGTTCGAAGCTTATTTTGTTTGGCTTGGCACACGGCACGAGCACACCCACATAGGGTGTTGGTCTTGTGCTTGGAATGATTTGGAAAAGCAAACCCGTAAGGGTCGTTTGAATTGGTCTCTCAGTATAACAGTACACACCAGGGGTGTGATTATTGTTGCTTATGTCAAACCAAACCTGAACTGGGTGTTCATTTGTTTGCTAACAGGCCACAAGGTCATGGGCTAATATAGGGTGTGTTTGGAAATAACATTGGGCCAAAGCCCACTAAAAATAATTTTAAGAATTGGTGTTTATATTTGTTTGACCTCGTGACCTCGGTACATTTCGGCTTATATTTTAGACTTGACTTAACATTATTTAGACATCTTTGTAAATATATATATATTTGTCTCCTTTTTAATCATGTATTGTATTTGTCAGATTGGGGAAGGTAAAAAAGAATACACGGATGATGATTTGGATGAAATTCGTGAAGAATGGGCAAATTATGTGGCAAACTTCATTTTCCGGGCTTGATAACTATGTAATTTAGCGGTTTTAATTACGGTTAATTTTAGATTTGGATGATTTAGCGGTTTATGACAATTTTAGAATTGTAGTTGTATGAAACGCATTGTTTTGATATATATGAAATGCGTTTTTTTTGCTATTTGTGTATTTTTTTGTGTTATGACATTACTGTTATTTAATGTCTGGATATTAATAATTTTATAAATTTTTTTTAAAATTTTGAATTTGACATGCAAAACATGGGTCATAAGATGTTTGTCGTAAAAGGAAGTCATAAACGCGTGTCATAAATTCATGACGCGCCCAGGGCGTGTCATATTGCTTTATGACGGGTGGATCAATGACACCAAAAGGCGCGTCATCTGACCCCTTTAATGACACCAAATCGGCGTCATTAAAGGCATTTTTTCTAGTAGTGATGGTATTTGTTTCTATGGTGGTTAGTTATTCGACAAGTTCTTTCAAATGGTTAAGATATAAGTTTGAGGGGAAGCTTAATTGTTTTAATATTTAACTATTTATGTGCTACATCGAGGTGAAGGTTTTTGTGATTGCTCGTTAGTATTCTTACTGAAGATTTGGGATTTTTATGTCTTGAGTTCATTTAATAAGTAAGCGATTTGGTGTTCTTAATGGTGGGTAATTCAAGATATTAGAAGACTAGATTGGACGTATGGTACTGGTTCGTGATTATGAAGATCAAGGCTGCATATTTTTGTTCCCTATTTGATGATGACAAAAAGGGGAAGAGTATTTATATTGTAAATTGTAGCTTGAAGATCCTTGATGATATGCGTGGATTAAGGGGAAGACGAGAAGACGACATCTTTCATACATTGGTTTTGTCATATCAACTAGGGGAAGATTGTTAGGAATTATATTTTGAGTTGATATTGACAAAAACATGAAAGATGGAGGAAACTTATGAAGACAAAGATAAGGGACTAATTTTTTCATATTTAGAGTCTTTGTAACCCTATTCTCTATTATATAAAGAGATGGGGCGTAGGTTTTATTATACAGGTCTTCCATAATGTAGTCGAATAAAAGGTGTGTGTGTGTCTAGGCATCAAGTCCTCTAATGGATGCTTAGGGTTTGTAATCGTTCGACAAACCTTGTTCAATAATAATGATGTTTGTTTTGTCCGCTGCGTATCATTGTTCTTGTTCATTATTATTGTGTAATCCTAGATATGAGGTCTAACAAACCTTGAGCATATCGATCTCCACAGTGTGAATACTTTGACATAAAGCTAGTCAAATATTTAACATTTACCACCGATCAAATATGTTAACATTTATCACATGTGTTGACCAAATGTGTAGAAAACAAACTTGCATTTTTCTTGCACAAAAGCACATGTTTTAACTTCAACTATTCTTCAATAGTTTGGCTTGTCCTAAAAAACCATTTTCTTTTTCTTTTTTGTTCCAAAACATACTAGTTCACATTCTCCTAGTAATGTGTTTTGGTTGAACTCTCAATTTTTGTCTGAGCTCCTGAAACTTTTCACGGGGAAGTGATATTGTGAATATGTCTGGTAGCTAATCATTTGTTACACAAAATTCAAGTTATACCTCTTAATCTTCAATTGCTTCTCTGATAAATGATGTTTCAAAAGCGATATGGTTTGTACGGCTATGATGAATCAGGTTCTTTGTGATTGCTATTGCTGGCATGCTATCGCAAAAAATTGTTGCCGGATGACCAAGCCTACCGCATCAACATTCAAAAAGAAGAAATAATGAAAAAAAATTAATGCAATTAGTCATCTTCGTTAATTTTTTTCGTATTCTTTGTTTCTCAAATTCCGTTTTTTTCGGTATTGTAATTTGTATATTTATTTGAATGAATGAAAAATTAGTTTACTTGAAAAAATGGAAAAGAAAATAAAAGTGGTAGGTCCAAAAAAAGTTGGTGTTAATGGTGTTATGACTTATGAGTGAGGGGGTATTTTGGTGTGTTGATGTTAAAAGTGAAAATGCTGATGTAACATCACTCTTTGTTGTTAATGGTGTTATGACACCTAGAGCTCGTAGGTTGTGTTTGTTTTTCAGATATTTTATGTCTCATTTGTAATATCATGTCTGTGAGAGAATAAATGGGTAATATGTGTTTGTTTTCGTTTATATCATTCTCGTTCAAATTCTTACCGAAAACTTGTACAATTTCAAGAAGAAAGCCATCTTTAACATATCAAAACAATAAAATTAGAATTTTAAATATAAAAAATTAGTTAAATTATAATAAATCACTTTAGACTCAATAAAGTTGCACTTATATAATGGCTAAAACTGATATTTTGTATTTCAAAAGTTTTTTGTGTTGTTTAAATATGTTATATTTAGCTTTATTCTTGTTGTTTCAAATATTTTTGAAAAGATTTTTATCCGAAATTAGTATAAACGAAAGTAAACACATAAATGAGTGGCATGTAAGTTAGTTTTGATAAATGGATGACCAAAAAAAAAAAAAAAGTTTAATAGTTGTGTGCCTCCAGTACATAATCCCTGAGAGCACAAGGTGTCTTAGATCCATAGGGCTATAGCAAAAAGTGGTGCTACTTTAGTTTATTTTCTATAACTCAGAACCCATAGCCTAACCTAAAAAACACCATCCCTCAATCTCTCAAGTTATAGGACACCCCGACCCACACATAACCTAATAAAATAACAAATACCAAAATAAAAATAAAAATGCCTATGCCTATGCCTTAGCTGATGGGTGTTGTGCCAAGTGCTATAACACAATTTCGGGGGGGGGGGGGGGGGATGCCATATGATAACACAAGCCCTATGGCTTGGTATACCTTGTGCTCTAAGTATTATTACACAGTTGTTTCTCAAACTTTTTTTTCAACGGAAATTTTAACTATCTCACAATATATAGATAATAAATCAATGTCACATGTTCTAAGCAAGACTTGAACCCACAACCATGTACCCATTTTTTATAGTAATGATCATTGATTATATTAATAGCTTAAAAGTTATTTATGTTATAGTTTATAAGTTCCCGTTACTTAGAAGGACCTTGAATGAGAATAACTTAATGGGAAAAAGGATCGTGCGTAATAGAATGACTAACGAGGACTAACTTTGCCAAGTAATGAAAGTTAGTTGAAATGTCAAGTATGCCCTTATGTCTTATTAGATTACTTGACAAAGAGTTTTCCCTCCTCATCACCAATCCAAGTAGGGTCCCACATCCGTAGCCCAACGTCACTACATCCCACATAAATCCACTTTCCTTCTCATGACTTTTGTGTGCTTCAAGCATTGGTTTTAGGTTTTTGTCAAGTTAGATACATTTTAAAATAACTATCCCTAAATTTTAATCTAAAAAACATTCAAAGATATACTCAGAGAACCTCAAGTCTTTTGGTCAACTATTCCATTCAATTTAAAGATGATTCAAGAAGATATCAATCGTAGTATATAGTCATAATTTGAGATATAAGTATGAAAAAATTCTGCATAAGAAATCAAAACCCGCCCAAAAGTCTCACAAGATACTTACATAAGTGGGTCAAAGTTGCTACTACCTGTACGACATACATATGGCTAAGCATGGGATTTCATCCCTATTTGATAATGTTCTTAAACTTCCTTGAAGGTTGTGTTCAAGTTTGTTAACCAATGTTGAATTTATATTTACTAAACTGAAAATGGAATATATAGCTAAAGTTACATTGAGCATCATCATCCCAGTTCCCATCCGACATGTTATGAACAAAAACAACAAAAAGCGACAACATATAAATTAAGAATTACATATCGGACCTTATTCATATACTTAATATGCAACACCAACACCTTACCTATAAAAATCTAGTTCAAGACTTTCATAAGAGTGCAGTTTTGTGCCTGATATCCTCAAAATATGGGATGTGGGTCTATGGTTATAGCATTTTAAATTGTAAACACATATACTTTTAAGTTAAATTTATGAAGGAGTTCATGTGTCTGAACCAATAGCTTATGTTATACGATATTCAAATGTATATGCCTAAAACACAGAAGGGCCATCAAATGGAGTGACTAATGAGTTGTAGACGAAGACAAGTTTACTTTAAATGTCTACACTAGTAGACAACAACTTCGAACCTAAACGTTATCTCCTATCGGAGGTCTTCTTAAACCTTCACACACCTCAAAGGTACACAACATAGAAGGGCCACTAGACGAAAGGAATTACCAATGAGTTGCAGACCAAGACGAGTTTACTTTGAATGTCAGACAACAACTTCAAACTTTAAACATTATCTCCAATTGAAGTATTATTAAACCCTCACATACTTCAAAGGTTGTTGGTCACAAATTTTTATTGCATTGACAATGAAAATTATTATCCGTTTTTACCATAGAACTTATTTCAAGCATTCAATTTTTTATTAAATTCAAGCATAACGTCTAAAAAGTTTTTTTTTAATCGCAACTTAATTACAATTTCTTATATATGTGTTAAGTTGAACTTGAATTTGACTTGTCTTAGGCTATGTTTGGCGCGGAGCTTTTTGGGGCGATGAGCGGTGGGCAATGAGCTTTTTGATTTTTATTGTTCGTTTGGCAAAGGAGCGGTGAGCTTTGTTATTTTTTAGAAAAGCTCATTTTTCCAATGCTTCTTTAAGAAGCTGTGAGTGGTGAGCTGTGGCTACTGCTCACAGCTCACTGCTACTTTTACCAAACATAGCCTTAAGCTATCACTTTTGGTTTTCCATGTAGATATAAGTTTGCATATCATGTGCTTTTGATGGATCGTGTTTTGGTTGTTTATTATGAATCGGGAGGTCTTGGGAGATGAAAAATCATCATCTCCATGGTAAAGTTTAGTGAGAGAAAGTAAAGAAAAATATAAAGAGGAAAACTTGATGATTTTATTGATAATAGGAAAATGTAAAAACACAAACAAGCTTCAACCCTCCTAGTGAAGTCTAGGAGGGGTATATATAGGGC
This sequence comes from Artemisia tridentata subsp. tridentata, assembly GCA_021014915.2. NCBI lineage: Eukaryota > Viridiplantae > Streptophyta > Magnoliopsida > Asterales > Asteraceae > Artemisia > Artemisia tridentata. The sequence continues at coordinate 47,241,542 of CP139504.1, read as the reverse complement.
CAAAACACATGACTTTACAATAATGACACTTTTAGTCCATGTGTTTGTGGCAAATAAGATAACTAATGTAATCACACATATGTTGTCACATTTTGGTGCGAGAAGCGTACCCAACAATCTTCCCCCAATGTGGCAACATATGGGATTACTTACATCATATCCTACAAGTAAAAAATACAAATAAAGAAAGGTCTTCATAAGCTCTTCATGCTCTTCATGTGCTGAGGATGATTACAGTTGACGCTCTTTGTCTATATCTTGTACCTCGGCTTGAGAACTTTTCTTCACTTGTAGTCAAATGATGTAATAAACATGAATTGGATTAACTTCCCCCCAATTCATGCTGCATGTCTTTAACGGCTTCTTCGTACACTTCTTATTGGTGAAGTTTCTGAATCAGCTTCCCCCCAAACTGACAACCGTCTTCAGCAGATTCGAAACTTTGATGTAGTTAACACGTCTTCTAACTTTTGAAGGTTGTAAGTACGCAGCGGAATTTGTAGATGACATCGTAAACCACACCACGCAAATCTGACTAGTACTAAGTAATGATTATGCTCAATGCGGAAGTCCCGTTCGGGGTTAACATGCAAGAAATTAGCAAGATCTTCTCACATAAGTAGGCTACTTCACACTTCACAATCTGCGAAAGTTGAAACGAGTACACCAAAATCACAAAACTGAACTACTGATCATCTCTGCGGACGTCTTCCGGTAGTAATAAAATTGTAAGCTCGATCACATTAGTCTGTTATGCGTCCCCGATGTGCTCATTTCTTCCCCCTGAATGCAGATCCATCCCGAAAAAGAGTATTTTGCAAAAAAATGCAAAGAAAGTCAAAGAAGGTCAAAGCACATCTACTCTCTCTTCCCCCACGATGTCTTCGCGGAATCGGAAGCATACACACTATGGTTACGATGGAAATGGAGGCAGCGTCCACCCTGTATGTCCAATTTGTCGAAGATGTGTGTTGTACCAAAAATAGCCCGTGAGAATCAACTGCTGATAAAATCTCTACTCTTCAATACTCTTCTCAACTAACTCTTTACCGACCCCATTATCATTCTGACGGCTTTTTGTAGTGACCACTGATGGAGAAAATCCAGTATTACGAACTTGAGACTGAAGTAAAATAACCCGAAATTGTGACTTAAGCTTGCACTATTGTCTGACTAAGGAACCTATACTAAGCACTACAACGTAACTCCTTTAAGCATAGGTCGATTCATATACCCATCCAACCATCCTTTACTGTATATGAATTCATCTTGAATAATCCACATCTTGTGTGACACTTGAGCACTACAACGTAACTCCTTTAAAGTGATAGTTATTTTGTAATAGGTAGAAAGAAAAAAATAACTAGATATCCAAGTCTTAATCATTTTGAAGATTATAAGCTCGAACAAGGATCTCGAAGAATCATGCATCCAACCAACCCCGATATCTTCAAGATACTAAGTACACTCACCCGTGATATCCCACTTCGACCTCAAATAAATAATAAAGAATTAACCCCGTAGTCACATCTTGCGGTTTAATACCCAACACTAGCCTTTTGACGGTTTAAGTGAACTATGATAATGGTTTTATCCCGATCTTGTCAAAAATGTATCCCCGTGAAAATTTGTTAGACCAAAATACCAAAAATAAATACCACACATTTATCACAATGTAATAAAAATACATTTGATAAATATGTCATTTTGACTTTATAATATGTCCAGCCCATTGTTTTTGTTCGGCCCACATCCAAAAACCCCAATCAAACCCGTCCAACTCCAACCTAAACCTAAAATTTCGGATATAAAATACCATTTATCACTCCAATTTACCCTAATCACACTTATCATAAACAATCAGCCTCCTCCTTAAAAAATCCGCCTACTGACTTCATTCTCTGTTCGTCTACCAGATTCAAAAAAAAGGACACCAACCACAACGAGAAGAGTACATATCTTCTTCTTGTAATCACACCACAATGAAAAAGGTCTTCTCTTGCAACCACACCGCAACGAGAAGGTCTTCTCTTGCAACCACACCGCAACGAGAGATAAAGTCTCGTCTTCAAGTTATTGTAACAATGAAGGTCCATGGTAGGTTCATATGTTGTGTTTTGATTTTCTTTTAACCGAACACAAAGAAGGATGAAACAAGATTGTTTGGTCCTTTCTTTAATTTTCGTATATTGAAAGATGCTTAGCATAAAAGAAAATAGATCGATGATGTGAACTCTTTCGTTTGTTTGTTCTTTATAAGGATCTGATATATCGATGAAAGAAATGAAACTGAGGTCTTGTAGTTAAATTAATTATGTTTGGATCATGGTTTAGATATGTGTAGATGGGTTAGGATAGTCATGGATTTGGTTGTGTTGGATTAGGACTGGTAGTGGTTATGGTTGAGGCTCTTACTTGTCGGTCTTGGTCAAGGACTTGTTATGTAGAACACTGAAGTCAATATGTGTCGAATAATGTTTGGTTTTGGTCTTACCAGTTCATCATCTTCTTCTTTTCTTTTATTTCTTTTTAACTTTGACCGTTGACCACTGACTTGTTGACCCGAGCAACTGCGATAAGTGATCTTGTACCAACTGCGATAAGCGTTGTCACAACTGCGATAAAACGCAACTGCGATAAAAAACGCAACTGCGATAAAAGCTCAACAGCGATAAATTATCGAGATTGGATGTTATCGCATTTCTTGTACAAGAAACCGAACTCAGATAGAAGAGGGTTTTATCGCATTTGCTTTACAAGCAACTGCGATAAATAAGGGTTTTGACTTTTTGACCAAGAAATCCGGGGAGATTCCGGCCAAAATTTTCCGACTATATTTTCCGATCACCTTTTGACTCTTTTTCTGATCAGTTTATATCAGCAATATTACCACAATATTCACGGGTTAAAAAAAAAGACCATCCCATTTAGTCTTCACGGCAATTAATCAAATCAGTCACAGAAAAAAGGATAAAGATGTATACAGACAACAAAATGGACCAGATACACGCAACGTAGATAAACTGTTTATGGTACTTTTTGACAATAAAATATTGCAACAGCATCACAAACAGATTAAAAAACAAACAGATCTGAACCTCAAATAAATACGATTTTGACAAGAAAAAATCACAAGAATCAACCAAAACTAATACCGTGGCTTCTGATACCAATTGATGGATCGTGTTTTGGTTGTTTATTATGAATCGGGAGGTCTTGGGAGATGAAAAATCATCATCTCTATGGTAAAGTTTAGTGAGAGAAAGTAAAGAAAAAGATAAAGAGGAAAACTTGATGATTTTATTGATAATAGGAAAATGTAAAAACACAAACAAGCTTCAACCCTCCTAGTGAAGTCTAGGAGGGGTATATATAGGGCCAAAACACATGACTTTACAATAATGACACTTTTAGTCCATGTGTTTGTGGCAAATAAGATAACTAATGTAATCACACATATGTTGTCACATTTTGGTGCGAGAAGCGTACCCAACAGCTTTATAACTCATTAATTAATTTGACATGGGTTTAACTTAAATGTTTCCCCAAGTTTAAGTGGTTTTGGTAGAGTAAATGTTTCCCTAACTTGATTCAAAGAAATCCCATCAATAGTTCTTGTTTGTTGCTGCTTGATCAAAGGACTTGTAAATCGAGGTCTTAATAAGTTCATGATTTGGTTCGTCTAAAAAGTCTACATATAAAACATAGAAAGAACGTTATAGCCAAGGACTTGCTGTCATTAAGAAATGCTAGAGTGAGTAGGTTCATTCAGAAAGTCTATGTAAATGTAAAAAGGAGTAAAGACCATTAGATTTCTCTATACGCATACGAACAAATACCTTTTGAAAAGTCAATGTAGGCATAGAAACAACACTAACACTAAGACCCGCACAATTAAGAGTGCTCGGTATGGTTGATTTTTACACGCCAAACGCACCCAATTGGAACGAATGGCGCGCCATTCGTTGTACCGAGGATCACGCCATCTACATGCCAAATGGTTTTGAGTTACTAGTGTGGCTCACGATGGTTTCTTTTGTGTTATTTATTATTATTATTTTTTGTGTATTGTGAGTGAGTGGGTATTTTTAGTGGGGTATTTTATGGGACCCGATAACATGTTAGTGGTGTGTTATGAGGGAGTGTGTTTTATATATTGGTGTGTTATTGGGATGTGCATGATGTGGCATGCCAATAACGTGTTAAAATGTTACAACGATACCTAGTGCTCTAATAAATTAGTAAACCTCAAAAACCCACTATGCAAGCATCTATTTGTAATTTTTTAATATATTTTAAGCGTAATATTCAAATCCCAATTGAATAATTAACTAGAATAAGTTCAAGTGAATGAATGTTATTTTTCCTTATGTCAATTTGAAGTTTTAAAAATTTGCACAATAAAAAATGAAATGGAAAGTGTAGGACTATAATATCAAAAAAATGTACAATCTGACTCTTAGGATCATAAATGTAAGTTGGATATCTTTGTTTGAGAACCTACAAGTTTAATTGAGAACACAAAATCATTTTAATTTTTTTTGGCTCGCAGAAGCATTATTATGTACTATTTGATATATGAGATGTTACTCTCACTAAACTTGCTCACAAAATATTTTTGGTGAAAATATCGAACATTTATGGAAAAGGATATCACTCAAACATAAACTTTTATAGATTTGTAGACTTACAAAATATTGCAACTTTATTTAGGGGAAGAAATGGTAGTATTAATAACAATACTCCAAAAATAAAAAAATTAAACACTCTTTCTTTAAAAACTTTATTAACTTATCGGTACATCTTTTACACATCTTTGGTCTATCTTTTGTACACCAATAATTTTATGGTGTGAATACTTTGACATAAAGCTAGTCAAATATTAAACATTTACCACCGATCAAACATGTAAACATTTATCACATGTGTTGACCATATGTGTAGAAACCAAACTTGCATTTTTCTTGCACAAAACAATATGTTTTAATTTTACACAACTATTCTTTAACAGTTTAGCTTGTCCTCAAAAACTATTTTCTTTTTCTTTTTTTGTTCCAAAACATACTAGTTCACATTCTCCAAATTATCTAAGAATAAAATAATATGTTATTTAAATTTAGAGATATAAATGTTAGACCAAATTATTTAAGCTTCTTAATTAAACATTTACTAAACTTAAAGAGTTTAATCAAATAATCAAAGTTAAATAGTTTAAAAATAAATGGTCAAACAAATATATATATATATATATATATATATATATATATATATATATTTGTTTGACCATTTATTTTTAAACTATTTAACTTTGATTATTTGATTAAACTCTTTAAGTTTAGTAAATGTTTAATTAAGAAGCTTAAATAATTTGGTCTAACATTTATATCTCTAAATTTAAATAACATATTATATATATATATATATATATAGGGTCCGGTTCTAGGAAAAAGTGTAATTAGATAGAAAAGTGAGAAAAAAAGTTATAGGGTAGAATTTGAAACATCTCAAACTTCAGGGTAAGTCTTGAAACCCACCCCCCCCCCCCCCCCCGAAAAAAGAAAAAAAAAATTCCCGCCAAAAAAAAAATTTTTTTTTGGGAATTTTTTTTTTTTTTTTTTTTTTTCTTCAGGCAAAAAATTTTCCCGCCAAAATTTTATAACTATGATGCACCTTTTTATTTTGGTGCATCACAGTTATAAAATTTAGTTATAACTATGATGCACCAAAATAAAAAGGTGCATCATAGTTATAACATTTAGGCGGGAAAATTTTTTGCCTAGAAAAAAAAAATTGCCCCCAAAAAACACCTTTTTATTTTGGTGCATCACAGTTATAAAATTTGGTGCATCATAGTTATAACTAAAATTTATAACTGTGATGCACCAAAATAAAAAGGTGCATCACAGATATAAAATTTTGGCGGGAAAATTTTTGGCCCGAAATTTTTTTTTTTTTTTTTTGCCCAAATTTTTTTTTTTTTTTTTTTTTTTTTTGGCTGGAATTTTTTTTTTTTTTTTTTTCGGGTGGGGGGGGGGAGGGTGCGAATATACAAAACCTCCCTTAAAGAATGAAGAAAAATACAATTAGGTCCCTGTAGTTTGGTGTGAAAAAAGGGAGGGGAAGGAGAGGGTGATTTACACTATTTTCTCACTTTTCCACCAAAGTGCATTTTTTCCAAGAACCAATATATATATATATATATATATATATATATATATATATATATATATATATATAAATATAAAAAAAAATTAATTGGTTTATTATATGTTGACTTAAAATTAAAAAATCATTGTCCATCCTTAAAAAAGTTTACTCAGTATAAATTTAATATTTTGGGTTAACTATAGAACAAGTGGTGGTAATAGTGATTATCTTTTATATAATAAAACAAAACCTCTAGTGGGGACTTTTTCATTTCAAAAAAATAAAATCATACCTTATTAAGTAATATTTTATTTATTTATTATTATTTTTATAAAATATGAAAAATAATAAAAGCTAAATATTTCTTGATTTAGTTAAAGAAACTAAAATTCGTTTTTATGTTTAGATGAAGAAAAGAAAAACTAAGAATACACATATACTCGTGGGCACTTAATCAATACTTTTGGACTAAATTGTAAATCAAAGAAAAACACGGGCAACCATCAATCCCTTCACCTTCAAAGAAAAATCTACAACAAATAAACAAAAAGAAACATACAATTTATCAAATCCAAAAACCCTAAGTCGATTATAGGGTTTTTATCGATTCATGTGTTCTTCAAGCCATGGATTCAAGTTATATTCTTATTAAAATCGCACAATCTCAGCTCTTTAATTAATCAACGGTATGTCCTCTTTTTTTTGCTTATGTTACTAACTTTCATTGGATTAGCTGAGATATCAATTTCGTTTGTAATATGATAATAATTTAAATTCACATAATTTTGCAGGTATCATGCCTTCTCTTGACCGTTGTTGTTTTTTTTAGTTTGTACAACTTTTGTGAAAATTTGTATCATAACATGGGAGTATTCTCAAATTAAATTTTGGAGTTTAATTTGATTCTGATTTTACGTTTTTTATTCTTATTGAAACTTGATTTATGTTATGTAAAGTGAAGTTTTTAATCTCCAGTTCTTTTTCCGAAAGGGTTTATCAAATTAAAAGCTTATGGGAGGAACTGGAGAAAAAAGTAGAATGCAACAAGCCAACTATATTATTGAATGAAAACATGAATATATAGAGCACGCCAAGAAAGAAATCGAGGTAATTTACATTCCTTTTGTCTATTGAGTTCATAACTATATCTTATTCTATTATGGTTAGTGTTACTTTAATGTACATATTTGATTACATTAGGCAGTAGGTGCGAGTTAATTTCTCTCTCCCTTTATCGATTGATTTGGGGCAATATGTCTTCTTTATTTTCTAATCAACAAATAGAGTAACAATTTCTCTCAAATATGTTATGTGCGGGATAATTATATGTTTTGGCGATGAAAATTGAACAAAGTCGAGGGTTCCTCGAACTGTAACCGTGTTTTCTTTATCAGGTTTACACATTTTGATGATTTTCATACTCCGTAATTTAATTCAAAACATTGCACCGAATTTCGTTATACCTTAAATACAAGTGTTTGATGAATTGTATAAATGAAAGAAAAGTTATATACTTATATCAATCAATTGAAAGATTAGTTATGTTCATAAACGTTTCTAAAAGTTTGTGCTTACTTTATAAATTTGAGTGCATCGGTGAATGTGATGGTTATGTGCATTAGCAATGGAGCATTTCGTGATCACCCTTCATGATACTGTTATCTTATTTTGTGAATTATCTCAAACTATTTCTGGTCTTGTGATCAGGTTATTGAACCATACATTTATTTTATTCATAGCTAGCTCCTATTTTTCAGTGATTGTGGTTTTCAGTATATAGAACTCAAATGAGACCCATGTCTAAATTACTTTGCTACTCATATTAAGAGAGATAAATGTTTTACACATCTAATTGTTCATGTCTGTATGACGAGGATAAGTTTGTTTCAATTTATGCGGGTAGTTGATCAGTTCCACTATTCAAAGTTTGGAGGAGCTCAATTATTTTATTATCTCAAGGTTTGTTTAACTTCTTACTTCCCTTAATGCATTTGTTATGTTATATATTTTGTAACCTGATATACACATTAAAAATTTAGAATGATACAATCCAATTTTAAGACGATGTGTATAAAGATAAGAATTTTTAGCTGTTCTTATGTTGTATTTAGCCTCCTTTAAGCGGCAATATGGGTGAGTTGGGTTGGGGTGAAAACATGGCGTCAAATGAGTACGCGTAGAAATTATGGCCCAGTAAATGAGTACAAAAGTATTGTAATACTGATAAAAATATGGACAAGATAATGAGCTACGAATATATTTTACGCATAGGCTGTAAAGGAAGTGTATGAAACCCACTATAAGGAAGAGTTTTGCACAATAGAAATTATGGAGATTTAGGCAATTGGGTTCTTAAATTATAACAATGGATTGATTTCACACATTGAATGCAAATTCATGAGGAGAGTTGGACATACATCAAAAGTGTTCTTCACTATTATATTAAGGGTTCTTAATTCTTAATGAGCTGCACAGGTAGATGCATCTATATATTGATTAAAGTGGCTCCATTCCATTTTATTATTCATGCTACATTTTAAAATATACCCAACTGCGAGAATTACGTATGTTTGTATCTCAATATTATTGAACATGATCGCAATTTATTGTTTAATTTGGTTGATTGTTTTGTTTCGTATATGTTATTGTGCATTGTTTCGAGGTGAACACCAACTGTGAACTTACATGAAAAATGGTAGTATTGAATTACCAAAAGATTGTTAGATTCATTTAGTTGAATTATAAGTGTCATTCACTGACTTTTGGTGGTTTTATTCATATAGGTGCCTATCATGGGAAAAAGGGATATATAAGTGAAAGATATGGAAGAAGAGTCAAAAGAGCGGATACTCCTGCTTATTACTACCATGGTAACCGAATACTCCTACATATCATATTATTAGACTCCATAAAACATCATTATTGTTATTTTGTATACGCTTAACGAAAGATTTTTGTTGGATATAAAACAATTTTTTAGTGATCTCTATGTGTTAGGTTATGATGGTACTACCAACGACTGGGAGGCCGTTGATAAGAAATTTTGGTTTGATTGAACACTGATGGAGTTGATATGCCTTACGTAAGAAAATATTTTTTTCGTCATTTAATGTGATGGTTTTATCGAAAGTTGTATTAGGTATTTATATATGCTTATGCTGATTAATTTTATGTAAATTTACCATGGTGTTTATGGGGAGAATGGGTCACTTATGTATCCTGGTTACGGTTACACACCATATGCTCCGAATTCACCTGCTGGCTACCCTGTGCCAACACCGGGTCAAGATGGTCAACTCTATGGAACACACCATTACCAATACCCAAGTTACTTCCAACCAATGAACCAAACGATTGTCCCTCCAAAAGGCGATATGTCTAAAGCCTCAGGCGCTGGTCAACCAGCCTTGTCCGTGCACACTACAGGCAATGGAAACAAGGGTCCCATGAGACCAGCAGTGTATCAGAATTCGGCCTTTAATTCAAATGGATCTTACAATAGGGGTACACAAAGTACATATCACTATCCAATATATGGTTTTGACGGAGTCAATTCCCTGCTTTCATGGGTAGACAACTCGGTATATTCTAATGGGATGCCTAGAAACAATACCAACACCTCCCCCTTTGTCAAATGCAAATGGCTTTGCATTAAAAAATTCCATACCAATTCTCATCTTGTGGTCGTTTGTATTATTTTATGTTTATGTTTATTCTTTCATCATAATTTTTTGTTTCTTTTGGTATTGATAGTTTGTTCGTTGCACAACCGAATTTATTAATGGTAATTCTTTCACAAAAAAAAGCACTAAACAAGTTAAACTTGATATGTACTAATCGTCCACCATACCCATCCTAAGAGCCACACCCGCAAAATGCTTACTTATGTTGTAGTTTGTCAGAATAGGATCTGATTGACCTGACAAGTATAAACAATAACATTGTCGTTTATACTACCAAATGAATAGCATAGATATAACATCAAACAACATACGCCTTTAAATAGCAAAAATTGAGTTTACCTTTGACTCCTCGCATTGTTTGAAAATGTTGTTCTATATCTTTGGTTGTAATTTATTTTGGCCTCGATACATTTTAGGTGTCCATGACATATGTCCAAGCTCTATATGGTGGTGAAGGATGGCCATTAACTGTCTTTCTTTCAGCTAATTTGATTAGGTTTGTCCTATTCTTTTAGTTATCTACTTAATTTTATATAATTAAGTTATAACGCCCGTGCACGCACGGGATTTTTTCTAATTTTTTGAATAATATATTTTTACTTATGGTTCTTCATTTTGGATTTTAATTATTTTTAACTGACGTAGTAAGGGGTCGTATATATACTTAAAAAAAGTTTAATCACAAAACTTTATAAACCAAGTTTAAAATTTACCAGGGTGTTTATGGTGAGAATGGGTCACTTATGTATCCTGGTTACGATTACACACCATATGCTCCGTATTCACCTGCTGGCTACCTTGTGCCAACACCGGGTCAAGATGGTGAACTCTATGGAACATACCATTACCAATACCCAAGTTACTTCCAACCAATGAACCAAACGATTGTCCCTCCAAAAGGTGATATGTCTAAAGCCTCAGGCGCTGGTCAACCAGCCTTGTCCGTGCACAGTACAGGAAATGGAAACAAGGGTCCCATGAGACCAGCAGTGTATCAGAATTCGGCCTTTAATTCAAATGGATCTTACAATAGGGGTACACAAAGTACATATCACTATCCAATATATGGTTTTGACGGAGTCAATTCCCTGCTTTCATGGGTAGACAACTCGGTATATTCTAATGGGATGCCTAGAAACAATACCAACACCTCCCCCTTTGTCAAATGCAATGGCTTTGCACCAAAAAATCAAAACTTCCATACCAATTCTCATCTTGTGGTACGTTTGTATTATTTTATGTTTATCTTTATTCTTTCATCATAATTTTTTGTTTCTTTTGGTATTGATAGTTTGTTCGTTGCACAACCTAATTTATTAATGGTAATTCTTTCACACAAAAAAAAGCACTAAATAAGTTAAACTTGATATGTACTAATCGTCCACCATACCCATCCTAAGAGCCACACCCGCAAAATGCTTACTTTTGTTGTAGTTTGTCAGAATAGGATCTGATTGACACGACAAGTATAAACAATAGCATTGTCGTTTATACCACCTAATGAATAGCATAGATATAACATCAAACAACATACGCCTTTAAATAGCAAAAAATGAATTTACATTTGACTCCTCGCATTGTTTGAAAATGTTGTTCTATATCGTTGGTTGTAATTTATTTTGGCCTCGATACATTTTATGTGTGCATGACATATGTCCAAGCTCTATATGGTGGTGAAGGATGGCCATTAACTGTCTTTCTTTCAGCTAATTTGATTAGGTTTGTCCTATTCTTTTAGTTATCTACTTGATTTTATATAATAAAGTTAGGCACAGATAAACTTTTTTGTTCAAAAGTAGTACATTTGAAATTGGAATATCCTTAATGCTAAATTTTTTTCTCTATTAAACCTTGGATCCTACCTATTGTTCTTACAGAAAGATGAAAGAAGCATAGGAGTAAGAAGGAATCAAATGACGCACATTTTCTATCAAGCAATTGTCACAATGTCTATATGCAAGTTGTATGACAAATTATTAGAAGGACTTGCTCAGAATGCATTACGACTGCACAATAACTGTAAATGGCTAACCCTTTATTATTAAAAATCGGGCAGGTTATATAATGCATCATAAGGGGTAAATTTTTGTACGGGTTCAGTTGGATTTACCTTATACACTTTCTGTGTAAAAGTTATTAGAGAAATGGTATCTCAAATTTCATGACTAAATTGTATTGTTTCACTAATAATCTGGATCATTGAATAAAACTATTTAAGATGGTATATACATTAAAAATACACTTTTGAAGATTTTCAATGCGATTGACCCATTAAATATAAAACATAATCTGAATCAACCCATTCGTATATAAATGGGTCAAAATTGACACCTTTAGGTTACTTAAATTCCCACAACACCATCTTCTATTTATTCCTTTTATTTTATGTAGCTTCTCGAATGTCATGATCCAAATTATGGTGGATTTAGGTCGCCCAAGTTTTCTTGCCCATCTAAACTTCCAGCAGCGATAATATAAGTTGAACAAATTGAAAAAAATGAGAAAATCACGTGAAGCTGAAGAATATATTTAAAAAGGTAAGAAGTGGGGTCCATGATCATTTTTGGCGGTAGCTTTCCCTGCTACCGCGTGGATGGATGAAAGCTGGGAGCCTAACACAGGTAGTAAAATATCAACAAACACCTAAGATTAATAATTGTATGTATTCTATAAACAATTAGAATTAGAATAAACCCAACATTAGTACTTCACATAAATGTAGACGTGGCAACATTTTTGGTACGGGTTGAAATAAGTCGTACTGACTTATAAGTATTTCTATAAAATATTTGCGTGCCAAATATGATTCCTCAAGTTTCATTCTATTAGTTATAATCAATACTATTAATTAAATATTTAAAAGGTTAAGATTTGGTGACTTTTGACCTGTTACGACTCATTTGACCCGTTTTTTTATAAGCCAACCATGATTACGTGTGCTATCAGTTAACTTTTAGCTCACTTATACCCGTTAAGATGAAACATAACCCTAACCGACCTGTTCATATGTATATAGTCATCTAACCTCTACACATATTGGTATTTTGCTCTTTCTTATCAGTGATTGACTTATCACAAATTATTGGCAGTTCCACACTTTGCAAAATTATCAGTGATCAATGTGCGCGTGTTTGTTTATAGTATGTTAAATAAATTCTATATAAATAAACCTGTTTGTTTATATGTGTGTTTCTTTGTTCTATTAAATCAATGAACATAATCAAGGCACTTATGATTTCATTATCTATCTCTTGAGTTCGAGGCAAGTATTATTTACCATTGTTATTGTTATTCTTTGTTATGATTTCTAATAAGTGGGAGGCAAGTATTATTTACCATTGTTATTGTTATTCTTTGTTATGATTTCTAATAAGTGTAATCTTATTATTATTTTTAACAAAATAAATGCAATGTAGATTCTTAAGCATGATTGATCTAATAAGATTATGCAATTTCAAATGCTAAAAAATACCATTTTTTTATGACATATGAGCCGTTGGTCTGCTTTTATGTTGCCTGTGATTCAATTGAATGAAAGAACTCTGGAAAACAAAATTTATATTCAGTTGTTTGTTGTTTAATCAATAATAATATATAATTGAAAAAATTTAGAAGAAACCCGTACGTACACGGGTATTATAACTAGTTTAAGCAAAAAAAAAAAAAAAAAAAAAAAAAAAAAAAAAAAAAACATGTGAAGTACGTTTTGTTTAGAGTGAAAAGAAGAAAGAAAAGAAACACGATAGTTCTTGGAAATTGGTAGTGAGTGGACTCAAACTACGACAATTGACAGTGAAAGGAATCTTCTAAAATTGGAAAATATCAAGTTATCAACAACAACGACAACACGGTTTGTTGATTTTTGACCGCGTCAACTTTATAGATATAAGTAAAGCCGAGCCTTAAACGTGATCTTCACGGGATAGATTTTTTTTTTTTTTTTTTTTTTTTTTTTTTGATCGATCCATAATAATGTCTCTTGAAGACACATGTTAAAAAGTGTTGTATGCTCATGAACTATGTGAAAACAAGAGGATCAACATTTTTTCTTAGTTAAAAGTTGTTTACATATAAAACAAGGGTAAAACTAGCGTTTTGATTAAAGATAATAAAATTTGATTAAATGCCACAGATTAACATGTATAAATAATCTATCTTTATTGTATACTCTTCCTAATATTGTGTATCGTGTATCTACCACTATATACACTCAGTGGTGTTTAATTCATATAACTTCTTTTTGTTTTTTATATTCTACGTTTTGACTGTATAATTTAATTAGTTTTAGAAAAACCTTCGTGAATGACAATTTATTGCCTACAATTAATAGACTTGTATAATTCAAAAGATACATTTATCAATGTAACTAGACCACACATATTGTGGACGTATAGCCTGGACTGGGCCAGGAATGGGCCAGGCCCGGCAGACAGTGGCCCACTCTACACCTAAACCATAATCCATGCCCTATAAATATATGGCTGGGATCCCCTTCCTCAGAGAGATAATAACAGAACAGAACAGGTTATTCTAAACCTAACTCTTGTAGGCTATATCGCATCGATACTAACTTGACCGTCGGAGGTGGATCCTGGGGCTACGGCCTCGGGTCCACTCCTAACGAGTTCTCTTTGTTGAACAGGTCTACTCAGGGCTCGAGAAGACGACGAACGGCCCAGAGAGAGTCATCGAATCCAGCCCGCGCCAGATTATGTATCAACAAGTTGGCGCCATCCGTGGGACCCGACAAGTTTCGTGCTCTCACATCACCGGAAAGCAACCATCGAGTTCAAAAGCCGGTATTTTGATCTTTTTAAATTGGTAATAAGATACTACCAATGTTTTCTAAAATTTAAAAAGATATCCCAATATCTTTTGTGCATGTCTTTTAAATCGGTAAGATATGTTATCTTTTAAATATTCAGAAGATTTTATGTAAATCTTTTAACTTGGTAAACACGATTTTATCTATAGTCGCACTAAGTCCGCATGATCGGACCTACTTTATCTTTTAGCCGCGAATTAATTCGCGCACATAATGTTTTTACGGTTGGTATGCTTGTTCGCGCTTGTTTGCACGTTCGAACGCAGTCACGATAAATCTACCCGCGTTAGGCTGTGCGTTCGGACATCTTCGCAGATTAGCTAGTCAATCGCCATGAGCGCACTGGACAAAAGCGGGAACAGTACAGGCACCACGATGCTAGTCAATCGCCATGAGCGCACTGGACAAAAGCCGTGGTCATGTTATATTCATCTGCGATCATCCACAAACGTTCGAGTCTATGCGGTCACGATACATCCATCTGCGTCTGTGCGTGCGATTGCAACTATTAGTCGCGGTCACGGTGTGTCCATCCGGGTTATTGTTTTTTTTTATATATAATTAAAAAAAAAAAAAAAAAAAAAAAACAAAAAAAAAAACAATTAATTATTTATGTAGTTTGTAAAACCTCACGATATGTGTAATTCGCACTGCTACTTCTCTTATGTGTTAATTTCACATGCTATGTGCTATATATTGCTTCACGCTAATCTTTTACTTCATTAGGTTTTATATGTTGCGATTCGCAGCATATACTTTTAATATTTGCATTAAGTGTTTTTCAGGATTTGAATAACTAAGTTTAATGCTCCTACATGAGTAGCACCATCAAACTTGGGGGGCTACCAGGGTATATAATACCACTGTTTCCGTACACGTCAAGCCGGTATATTTGGAAGCAGATCGTACGAAAGAGGTATTGCAAGCCCGGTACAAAGACGGATTTGGATTTTCGCACCATCTTGCCGCAGGGGAGACGTCCTCTGTCGGTTGTAAAGACGGATGTAATGTTCGCACCTCCTTGTCGCGCACAGCGCGCACCTCTGCCACAGAAGCACGTCTTCTGTCGCACCATGCTGCATCGCTACTAGTACAAAAGGTACGCCCTTACCCAGGATGCGGCATACGGGATCCACCTTCACCATTGTGAGACTCTCACAATCGCAATGTCAGTGTTACCCCAACTATAGAACTACGTGTTCTTCTTACGGGGTCTTTACTGTCACACTGTGACGGGAAACCTAGCATATGCGCATCTCTCCCCGTCATGTAAGAACGGGTGTTACTCAGGATGGAACATGGTCACCACGGACGCGCCTACAAGGTCGCGGATTCGGATATAGTCTAATGGGCTAAACAGGACTGTGCCATGGACCTAGTGCGCACTGTCGCATTTGGGCTGCGCGGTATGGTCCGTCCCATGTGCACACCTGAGTTGCGCACACATGGGCCTACGAGGCCATGAACAAGAACTTAAGTCCAGCATAACATAGCCATGCACTATGTCACACTAGACTTGGGGGGCTTGTGGACGTATAGCCTGGACTGGGCCAGGAATGGGCCAGGCCCGGCAGACAGCGGCCCACTCTACGCCTAAACCCTAATCCATGCCCTATAAATATATGGCTGGGATCCCCTTCCTCAGAGAGATAATAACAGAACAGAACAGGTTATTCTAAACCTAACTCTTGTAGGCTATATCGCATCGATACTAACTTGACCGTCGGAGGTGGATCCCGGGGCTACGGCCTCGGGTCCACTCCTAACGGGTTCTCTTTGTTGAACAGGTCTACTCAGGGCTCGAGAAGACGACGAACGGCCCAGGGAGAGTCGTCGAATCCAGCCCGCGCTAGATTATGTATCAACACATATTGTTTGATCATGTTATTGTGAACGCAACTACGCACATACTCTTGTAATAGTAGTGTTATTGTTAGTATATATATTTGTAGCATTATAAATGTTTGTAAAACACAATGAGTAATTCAAACATGTTTATATCTTTTTCTTTATCTATTATTTCACCATTTTGCTTCTTCTATTTTTTTGAATAACTATACTTTTATAAGGAATTAAAGTGTAGAGCCTATAAAATATCAATAAATAGACTTTACGACACCACATGTCCACAACCCAAGTGATACATTTTCTAGATGAAACTATAGAACATAGATATAAAATATCAATAAATAGACTTTACGACACCACAAGTCCACAACCCAAGTGATACGTTTTCTAGATGAAACGATTGTTGGAGTTGTGGATAAATATTAATAGTCGTATGTCTAGTATCGAACCCGAGACCTCGGGATTGCACACATTACAAATGAGTATTAAGGAATAATAATAAATGTATTTTATATATTTATTATTAACACAAGAACTTAACGACCGTTAGTGTTTTCCGTTAAATGACTAACGACCGTTAAAACGCAAATAAGGAAAGAAGTGTTTGTGTAAAATTAGGAAACAAGGAAAAGATCTAGAACCCTCCTTTGGGTTATGGATCGACCGGCCATGGGTTGGATCGACCCAACCCTTTGCTTTTTCTCCAAGTTTCTAAACTAGTATATATACAAACACAAGGGGTCTTGGTTTTCATAACTCTTGAACACACAATTATCCCTAAAAGTTTTCTTTGTTCTTCCTTTGGGTTTGCCGATCGAATCACCTCCTCCAAGGGGTGTTTGGATCGATTTTTGTTAAACAAAAATCTTTCTTGTGTTTTACTTGCATAACCTTAATACGGTTTAATTTGTGTGTACAAGAACGAGGTAATAACTCACTATAGTTATTATCAAGAGATCGAATAACAAAACGGTAAGGGGTTATTCATTGATCTAGTTTAAATCATATTCAAGATTTATTGAAGTGCATCGGGTACGTTTTCTATTTATGTTTAAGTTAATAATTATGTGTTATACTAATTGTTTACATGCTTCCGCTATATGTGTACTTTGTGATTATGGAGTTTTATGATTGTCATGGTTACTAAATTCCAACAGTGGCATCAAGAGCCATGTATAACATGTAATTGATTACTTAAACAATAAAAAACGTATCTTTTAAATTGTTTAGAATATACATGCTTTATTTTCTAGGGTTTTAATTATTAAAAATTTATTTTTTTTAATAATGTCGAACCCTAACCCTAATTTAGGGAGGGGTGTCGATTTAAGCATAAACCCTAATTAGGGTTTGTGTTTTTCATAATTAATTGTGATTAATTAGAAACCCTAGGTCTTTAACAAGTTGTTGTGTATGTATCTTGTGACCTAATTGCTATGTGATACGCATGAATCCGTGACTATACATGCATATTAGTCACGGATAATTACTTGAATTAAATTGTTTAGATGTTTGCTACATGTTTAGATAAATCTAAAAATTAGGGAAGACCTAATATATTAAATTAATGAATCGGTTATGTGCAATGTGGTATATTATTATTAAAACTTACGCGGCCAATTGTTGGCGACTGTAGTCCATTGGGTACAATGAGCTCGAAAACCAATTGGAGTTTTATTAATTCTATACATAATAATTCACATATAGATTATTAATAGGATTTGTTTAAAAGGTTGCATGTGGCTAGATGTTTCACTAACAATTAATTGTTTTTTCTTATTAGTTGATTGTTTGTTTTTCTTTTAATTACTTGTTTATTGTTTTTTTTTATATGTGATATGTTAAAGTAAGCAATAAAAAGGGTAATTTTCAAAGAAAAATTAAATTGGACTAATAACGGTGAAACATAAAGTAATAAAGTAAGGATCTTGCAAAGTCTTATGTGCCGACAGTGGTTCGCTTCGCACGGTAATTTGCTCCCAGGCGAGACTAGCAAGATCTAAACTTTGTCACTTAATTTTTTAAGACTAAGATCATAAACTTTTGCTTGATTGATGTTTTTGTACAATAGTGTGTGAAAGGCGGACCAAAGTTGACAAACTGTGTGGTGGGTTTATCTGGAGAGGGGTTTTTTAAGAGATCCGCTCCTACCGGCTCTCCGGGCCCGCTTGTGCGTCAACTGCGACTTACCTATATCACTATTTACGTACACTATCATCTTAAGGGTGATTTACCTCAATTCCACGCGCCACTTTTGTGGCAAATATCCGAATAACATGTAAGAGTAGGATATGTGGGCGATAATTGTTGGTACTTCTTTAATTGGTGAACCCAATACCTCAAGTACATAGTTTTTTGTTTACTCTTAACTAATTGGTTAATAAAAATTGTTTTGAAAACTAATGATACAAAGATGAGTGCATGCATCTTTGTACATGTTTTTGTCACACCAAAAACTAAATACCCTATAATTTAAGTTACATGCCATCTAACTATAAGGAACACTTGAAGTTAATTTTGGGTATGCGTGAGACCTGGACCAAAATTAATGACAAGGTAATTTTCCGAGTGTGCGTGAGACCACACATGGATGAATTTACAGTTTCTAAGTTAGACAACTTAATTAAGCTAATGCGTGAGACCTAGAGCTTAAGGCATGAGATGGGATGAAACATGCTTACATTGCAAATTGATGAATCAATTTGATGTAAATCCCATAATGATCTAGGAATTGGAAAATTGTTTGCCAATTATTGTTCGACAGATTACCTAGTTGAATACTATCATTACTAGCAGATCAACTGATGTAATGGTACTATGTCAATTAGGATCCTAGCTTTAAGAAAATACTATGGTTTATATGAATATTTACCAATGGGTATTTTATTTTCTTAAAGAGTTATTATCGAAAATACTAAAGTGAATTTTGTAAATTCTTTTAATTGTATTAATGCAACGATAAACCGTAAACATGGATTATTCTTTATTAGTAAATTGATCTACACCCGTAGGGTTTTTGGTTAGAGTCAATTTCATAAAAAGAATAAACCAAGTCTCCTTTTATATGAGAAGCGTGAGACTAAATCCTATTCCTTTTCATGAATGAGAAAGGTATGATGAGAAAATTAGAATTGTCTAAATTCTAAATACATAACTCATAGCAAATTTTAATCGTTAAGGTTATTGCGAATTTATGAGTTATTAAATTAGAAGCTAGACTAATTACCGCATAATGGTAAAAGACAAGCTAGTATATCTAGTTGTTTTGTTTTAACCATTTAAAGTACTACATACAATTGTTGGAATTGTAGACCTACTATGGAAGAAATTGCATGTCAATTTTTCAAGTTAATAGTAAGCAATGTGATGAATCACATTTGATGTAAATGTGGATAGTCCATCAATTACATAGTAGAATACAATCTTTTAAACCTAAGTAATTGTTACGAATAGGTTTTGTCAAAGATGTAGGAAAGTAACAAGGACACTCTTTCCTTTCACTAGTTTATGAAACACTTATTATGGTGTCGAATTCAGTGGGAGCTTTGTGTTCTCATTACTGAATAAGGGGTTATTGTAAGTTCTCTAATTCAGTGGGAGTTACAAGATTTATGTGTCTTGATTGTAACTCGGATTATCTTTTGAATGCCTCAAGATAATTACTTTCCAAATATAGATACTAATATTTTCAAGGATAGTCATGTGCGTTTCCTTGATTATTGAGTAATTCTATATCTACTAGTTATGCGAATGACACAAATCATATTGATCACATTAACAAACGCGTGTAGTGATTGTTTATGTGGTACATGATGTTGTTCCTTGCACAAGTGGGAGAAATCTTTATTGTGTGCAAGGTATAACATATAGCAATATGATTTAGTAGATTCTCTTAACCGCAAGATAAGAGATTCTTGTTCTAATATGATTATACATATCTATTCTTAAAAACACTTGGAGTTAATTTTGGGTATGCGTGAGACCTGGACCAAAATTAATGACAAGGTAAATTTCCAAGTGTGCGTGAGACCACACATGGAAAAATTTACAGTTTCTAAATTAGATACTTATTAGAACGTGTGTCAATGTGATAACAAGATTACTTCAACTTTAATATTTATGTATTATTGGAATGACATAAATGCATGAAGTAATATAATACTACTTCAATAATTATGTATTCTTTGAATGACATAAATAAATGAAGTAATAAGTTAACTTGAAAATACTATTGAAACCAAATGATGGTGTTCATGATTACTTTAGTTATAAATATGAAGTCTTTTAAGACTTAGTATAATCTAAAGTAAGACGTTAACTTGTTATGTCTTCTTTATTAAAGACATATACAAGAAGTCATTGAGTTGATCAATGATTTATAACGTGTAGTGAGATTATAACGGTTTATGTCTTCTTGTTGAGACATGAACATGAAGTGACTTATTTAATAAGTACTTGAGTTATAATGCATGCAAGAGGCTTGAAATTCTATTTCACCATTAAGATGACTTAGTTGGGAAATAGGTAAGCCAAAAGGAATACAAAGTTATCTTTCATATTGTTAGATTATCTCACAATATGAGTTCTAATGAAATATCACATATTTGTGGTGTGTTCAGTTAGGAAAATCAAACTTTATTTGTATTGTTTGATTAAAGATAACTATAACTTCTTTTCTTCCAAAAGTTATCAAGGTTAGAAATTGAGTACGGATTGGATATACTCAATTAGACTCCTAGAAGATTAATAAGACGTTGTTGAAATGTGATGAATCACATTAAGTCTCAAAAATGAAGTTCTGAATTTGTTAAACTTCTGATGAAGCTGGATTTTAACAAACGAATGTCAGGAACTATCATGTGTATTTGTAATATCCCAAAAGAGAACAATATGGTGTTGCTTTAATTGCTAATTATTTATAGATGATCTATAAATTACAAAAAGCAAGTGGGAGTTTTATCTTGTAGAGATAAAGTTACAAAATACATAATCTTCTAAAATACACTAGCAAATATCATGATGAGATTAGACATGTAAAATGTTGGATCTCAAAAATGATGGAATTCTCATTCATAGATCCACTTGGATATCTCAGATATTTGATTAATATGCTGAGGATTATATGATGAAGTATTACCAAATAATGAATTGGGTAAATTACTCATACTATGAATGTTAAAGATGCTGTCCGGCAAGATAATCAATTTATTGGAAATTTGGTTTATCTTGAATTCTAAAGTAAGACTAGAGAATGAAATGAGTTTCTTTTAAAGATAGAAAACCCTAGTGGTTTAAATCTTTATGTAGAAATCATATGGACAATATTACACACATATTTAATGTATGTCTTGTGACAAGATTATTAATCATACTTAAGTAATTAACTATGATTGAATACTCTTTCATAAGCACATTAAATATATAAAGATAATAATTGTCATATCTATTTTCATTTATATGTAGGATGACAATGGAATATCAAAACTCTTTCTTGAGTGATTACTTGAGCAAGGACTGTAAGTAATCAAAAGGTCTTTTGAATTCATAATTATCTTGGAAGTGTACAAAGTGTAATAATCCATGAATAGATTAATGCATGCATCTATGAAATATTCTTATGTTTAATTATTAAATCCATTGTTTGATTTATAATTGAAATAAGACAATTTCTAAGTATTCCTAAAAGCTAGTGGGAGTATTATGTTTAATTTCTTAAATAATGTATGTTGTATAACATATGGGAAATAACATTCCATGTAAGTTAAAATGTTAAGTCTTAACTTGGAATGAAACTTTACTTGAAAAATTTAAGAAGTAAAACATACAACCTTGAGATAGATGTTTATTATTATAAACATGTGTGGTAATTAAATCTAATAAGACATAGCATATCATTTAGAAAGTCTAAATGAAAAATATATCTTTTGATAAGTTAGAACATGAATAAAATCTATGATTGATTCTAGGATTTTCATGTATATCATTGTTGTGTCATGTTTGAATGTAAAATGATTTGACAACATTTGATATCTAATAAAAGATATTTGATAAATTGTGTAATGGATATTCTCGTCGAATATGTTTTGACTTAGAGTAATGATCCTCAACCTGGAATTGCTCCTAAATTCTAAGTATAAACAATATGGCAAGTTGTTGCGTAATTGTTATAGCCAACAAATCTTGAAAGATTATATGGCATCAAAATTACACAATTGATATTAAGTTTACGGAATAGTTAAAAAAAGGCATATTGTAGTTTTATACAATAGTGTTTGTTTAATTGAGATGACACTCAATACTAGTCATGGTAGGATTTCATCCTGGATAATGGCCATGTAAACTAGTTATGCTTAACTAAGAAGCATAGTTGCATTATACATTAAAAGGTTAGAATACTTTAAACTTTAAAATGTTTGAAAGTTTGATTGTCATAAATTGATGGTTGAGGATATCACATCATTTATGAAAGATTGTGTAACTATATCAAGATAGTTGGATACACACATACAAGAATTTTTATAATTATTGAAATAAGTATTCTCAAAATTATTATAGATCAAAGTTAGTTGAAATAAATGCCTTGTCAACAAGTATGATTGTCAGTACTTGAGGCATAGTTGTCAACAAGTCATTACTTGAGACAAAATTTCATTAACTAGAGTTATCATGCATTGATCTATTTAGTATTTGGATAAAGGACATTAAGCAATTGTTATTTATAATGAATTAAAGTATTTAGTACGTTTGTTTTCATTAATAATAAATTGTGTCCTATATTTGCATGTTTAAATCCATGAATAACTTATGTTATTCTAAATTTGTTCATTGTCGGTTAATGATATGGGAATATCATTAAATTAAGACAAATGTGAATGTTGGTGAGAATATACTTGAAAGTATATTGATGCGTAGTCATACCAAATTCACATGATATCTATGAATAGAATATAGGACTTATCCCAACTAAGCATGAGATTACTTATGGATCTTGTCATCAAGTAATTCATGAAATAGTTATCCTCAGACTTGAGATACCAGATAAGAGTCATGGATGTAGTGCATTTTTGTAAAGCAATCTACCGCTTACCGTAACTGGGAGTTATAAGGATTGTTTTCAGAAATGTTGCAAAGTCTATGGGTTATTCTTGTAGTCAAGAAAGAATTTGTTCCTTCAAATTTGTTTTGAAGTTTAATACTGCTGGGCCCCTCGTAGGGTTGACAAGGTGTTTGCGTGCGCACGCCCAAAGTCTATCTGGAATACGTTCAGATGTTTTGGTAATCTTGTTCAATCATAAACAACGAGAAACATAATTGTTAATTAAAGAATGACTGAGATCCATATCTTTATTAACGTGGTATTAGTAACAAAAGGATAATAATAATGATGAATCATTAAAGGTTTTTTCCAGGAAACCTAGCTCGAGTCGAACTAGGGGCATTGGAGTGTTGCAAGACGCCAACCAATGTCATTACGCTATTAATAGATATCCAAGTGGGAGCTGTTGGAGTTGTGGATAAATATTAATAGTCGTATGTCTAGTATCGAACCCGAGACCTCGGGATTGCACACATTACAAATGAGTATTAAGGAATAATAATAAATGTATTTTATATATTTATTATTAACACAAGAACTTAACGACCGTTAGTGTTTTCCGTTAAATGACTAACGACCGTTAAACGCAAATAAGGAAAGAAGTGTTTGTGTAAAATTAGGAAACAAGGAAAAGATCTAGAACCCTCCTTTGGGTTATGGATCGACCGGCCATGGGTTGGATCGACCCAACCCTTTGCTTTTTCTCCAAGTTTCTAAACTAGTATATATACAAACACAAGGGGTCTTGGTTTTCATAACTCTTGAACACACAATTATCCCTAAAAGTTTTCTTTGTTCTTCCTTTGGGTTTGCCGATCGAATCACCTCCTCCAAGGGGTGTTTGGATCGATTTTTGTTAAACAAAAATCTTTCTTGTGTTTTACTTGCATAACCTTAATACGGTTTAATTTGTGTGTACAAGAACGAGGTAATAACTCACTATAGTTATTATCAAGAGATCGAATAACAAAACGGTAAGGGGTTATTCATTGATCTAGTTTAAATCATATTCAAGATTTATTGAAGTGCATCGGGTACGTTTTCTATTTATGTTTAAGTTAATAATTATGTGTTATATTAATTGTTTACATGCTTCCGCTATATGTGTACTTTGTGATTATGGAGTTTTATGATTGTCATGGTTACTAAATTCCAACAACGATAGAATATAGATATAAAATATCAATAAATAGACTTTACGAAACCACATTTCCACAACCTAAGTGATACGTTTTCTAGATGAAACTATAGAACATAGAACATATTTTCAAACATATTATTGTGAAAGTGTCTACAAGAATATTCTTGTAATTAGTATATATATTTGTAGCAATTGTGAAATTTTAAAGCAATTGAAATAAGAAAACACAATGAGTTATTTAACATTGTTGAGTATCTTTTTTCTTTTTTTTCTTATCACCACGTTTGCTTCTTCTCCCGCTTCTTTCAACAATATTCATAAATGCCCTAAAAAACAGAGTGAAGCTTTGCTTCTCTTTAAACAAAACCTTTCCTCCATCAACGGCACTTCCTTTTCAGTTTGTTATGATTGGCTTGGTTCTGATTATCGTCCAATTATGATGAGCTGGAACACAAGGACAGATTGTTGTAATTGGAATGGTATTACTTGCGACTACTCCACCGGTGACGTCATCGGTATCGACGTTAGTTGCGGACGGCTGAAAGGTACCATCCATCCTAACAGCTCCCTCTTCAACCTTCCTCATCTCCAAACACTCAACCTTGCTTTCAATGATTTCTATGGTTCCCAAATTCCACGTGAGATTGGAAGGTTTTCAAATAGTCTCAGACATCTCAACCTCTCCACTTGTTTGCTTTCTGGCCAAGTCCCACCGGATATCACACTCCTTCATAAACTGGTCTCTCTTGATCTCACTTCGATTAATTATTATTTCACGATTAGACCAGATGTTTTCATCAATATGTTTCAAAATTTTACTAATTTGGAAGAACTTTCACTTACGAATGTTAATAGCTCTTTGGTTTTACCTACGAGACTTAATATCTCTTCTTTGAAATCACTGAATCTCTTCTCCATTGGATTGCAAGGAAAATTACCTCATTACATTTTCAATCTTCATTCTTTGGAAACACTTGACTTGTCCGGGAACATGCTCACAGGCGATATCCCTTCGTTTATCACACCTAACCAAACACACCTTGCTTATCTGGGATTAATTGGTAACAGACTTAATGGAACATTGCCATCTTGGCTGTTTACTTCCCCCTCTTTAGAATATCTCTTTCTAAATCGTAACATGTTCAGTGGAAAGGTACCATTTGATGTTCAAACATTTCGAAAACTCACCAACCTCACTGCTCTAGGCCTTTCATATAATAATTTTAGTGGTGAATGGGAGTTGGATACATTGTTAACAAACAACAGAAACCTTGAATATCTCGATCTCTCTTACAGCGGTTTCTCTGTTACCACAAAGAATGCCAATCATTATGTCAACCCTGGGTTTTGGTACTTAGGATTGGCCTCTTGCAAGCTAAAGGTGTTTCCGAATTCATTTCGAGCCATGAAACAACTTGAAGTGTTAGATCTCTCTAGCAACGAAATCCATGGCCAAATTCCTCATTGGGCAGGGGAGATAGGAGTTAATGAGTTGTTTCGTTTGAATCTCTCACATAACTTCATAACAGGCTTGCCACAATTTCAATGGTATGGACTATTTGACCTTACTCTGCAGTCCAACTTGATTGAGGGACCATTCCCTCCATCAATTTGCAACATGAGCAATCTATATTATTTGGATATGTCCAATAATCGCTTTGGTGGATTGATTCCACAATGCTTTGGAAAACTCACCTCATCTCTTACAATGATAGATATGGGGAACAATAGCTTTCAAGGATCGATTCCAAGTTCATACAATGACTGTGGACCGTTAGAGGGGCTTATTTTAAACAGAAATCAATTAGAAGGTGAGTTGCCAAGTTCCTTGTCCAAATGTCAATCCTTGAAAGTAGTTGATCTTGGAAACAACCACTTAAATGGCACATTTCCTAGTTCGTTAGGTGATCTTCCAAATTTGCAGGTTCTTGTCCTCAAATCAAACAAATTTCATGGACACATTCAACCCTCTTCAACTGTTGAATACTCCTTTCCAAGGCTTCGAGTTCTTGACTTATCTCATAATAGGTTTGTAGGGCAACTCCCTGCAAAATATTTTCAAAATTTCAATTCCATGAAGAGTGTTGTTAAAAGCAGCAAAGAACCAGAATATTTGGACATGGGTACAAAGTATTACTCATTCGTTGTTGCGATGAAAGGGGCGGATGAAGTTATTTCAAAACTTTTTATTAACCTCAACATTATTAATCTATCAAACAATCATTTCGACAGGGGGATACCAGAAATAATCGGAAATTTGAGTTCTTTGAAAGTGCTAAACTTGTCCCACAATAGCCTTAATGGTCGAATCCCAGACTCTCTTGGTAAACTATCAGAGATTGAATCATTAGACCTCTCTTGGAACCAACTCACAGGAAATATCCCTCAAAGCCTTGCAGAAATCAAGGGCCTTGAAGTGTTAAATCTATCACAAAACCATCTCGTGGGGCGTATTCCAGAAGGAACACAGTTCAACACATTTCAAGAGAACTCATTTGCAGGGAATTTGGGACTCTGTGGGTTTCCACTGCCCAAAAATTGCAGTGAGAATGCACACAAACCACAGCTTGAAGCAGAAGAACATCATGAGGAGGAAAGTGGATTTACGTGGGAAGCGGTGACGTTGGGATACGGATGTGGGACCCTACTTGGATTGGTGATGGGTTCTTACATGTTGTCAACAAGAAAAGTGAAATGGTTCAATGCAATTGCTGATGCAGCAGAGAGTTTGGTCTTGAAGAAGAGGAAGAGAAGACATGTTTACATCGGGAAATGACGATAGATAATGAAAGGTATGCTTTTTCACATGATTTCTTATTTCATCAATTTTTTCAAAATGTCTTACCCTATGAATTCTCTTGGTCTTAAAAATATTACTATTATGCAGGTAAAGGAGTTTGAGGAGGGCTGGGACCTTCTGAATTTAGCATTTCTTGTATGTAATACTAGTGTGTTGTTAGGATTTTAATACATATTTACTTGCTCACTAGGTGATCGTGTATTGATGTTGCTGGCGTTGGTGTAATTCAGTAAGTTTTTTGTTATTTTGATGATCATACAAACATCGTGTATGCTATAAAATTGTAGACACTAGTGTTTGTTACTAAATTGTAAGGTGTGAAAAGGAAAGCATTATTAATAATGACTTGTCTTTTAGTATATCTGATTTGACCATCCAGTATGTTCTTCTTCGATCTGTTCTACATATGAATAAAGCAGTAAATCAGATGATTCTGATGTGTTTTAGAGGTAGCTAAAAGTATCAAGTAACATTGTTTACCATTTAGCATTTCATTATCTGCCCACCACTGGTTTGATGAATTGACAAATTGCTTTTTCATGTATCTACGAGATCATTTGTTTATCCTTGTGTTACTTTAATATAAGACTGAATTGAGAGAAGCAGAACATAAAGCTTCTAATACGCCTTGCTTGAAATTGGGTACTGGTGAGGTTCTGAATGCATTGTTTGCTGGGATTCTTACAGTGTAGCCTTGGAATAGCGTTATTGATCCTGCTGTTGACCCATCTTGCCATTTTCAATATTTTTGGCGTATATCGTATTTTGACTCTCTAGTGGTCTCTCTATGTCCTTCAATTTAAATACTCATCCACATGAAAATTTACCATACCAGCTGATCCGTATTTCCTGTTAAAAGTGCCACAGTTCAGTGACCTGCAAATAATGTGGGTTATATGTTTAAGGTTTGGTGGGAAGTTTTTATGGTGTTCAATTTTTATTGTCTTATCTTCATATGTTCTAGTTTCGTTCTCTCGTTTATGAAAAAAATATACTAGTAGTAGTTTTATCTTAATACCTGAGTGTCATGGTTTTATTGATTAATGAAACTATTTTCTTGTTTTGCAGATGTATGCTTCACTTTAACCACAAGATTAAACCAGCTGAATGAAATTGCTGATACTAGGGAGCACATGATCTTGAAGAGGCGAAACAAGAGAAGAAGGGTTTTATCTAGCTTAAGTTGAATTTTATTTACAACAATATCTTTCAGCTTGGTACATGATTACGTGAACCTACTACATCATTGATTAAAGAAAAAGGGTTAATTCAATATATCCCCAACTAAACTCTTTAATGTCATATTTGTCCAACAAAAACTCATAATGCCACATATGAA